>JAULUF010000005.1:13057500-13590000 GCA_031834385.1 Semotilus atromaculatus | reverse complement strand
ACTACTTGTCTGGCATGCATAATACAGCGTTATTAGTCGTCTTTGTTTGAGCTACAGGAACAGCCGAATCATAAAACATTGAACACATGTCTACCTGTTCAGTTCATAAAGCCAATACTAATGATCTTATGAGTTGATTCAGCTACGTTACATAAGAAAGAAAATGTGCAGTATGGTGGTAGAATTGGGAAACACTGGGAAACACTGGTCTAGATGGATCTAGATCACATACCTTCCACTGATAAATAAGATCTTTCTGTGTGCTGAACAAACAAGCAACAGTGAGATGTTACATCATATGAATCCTATAGGGTTTTATTATGGGGTTTTTCAATTTGAGTAAAATAAAATAACTTGATGATATTTGAATATTTTGCTCTACAATGTACAAATACAGTCAAATTAACACAACAGCTTAAAAATTTACATTTTCAATAAGGGTGTGTAATTTACTTTGTAGAGCAAGGCGTTCAAGTATCGTCAAGTTACCACAGACCTTATTTTACTCCAAAAAAAAAAAAAAAAAAACTATAATAAAAACTCATAGGAAAATCTCAAGGAAACCAGGAGAATTAGTCTTCCAGGTTTTGAAGTCATAACTGCAACACACTATTAGTATTTTCTTATCAAACAGATACATATTAAATCAGTTAATTAAGTCCCTTAGATATGTTTCAGACACTACAATGGATATTGTGTGTTCATTAAAATCCACCCAGTGTGTTTTTAAGATGTCTACTTAAACTAGATGGACTTGTATTGGTTGAAGTCAATATTTTGTTCCATTAAAGGTCAGATAAAAGTGCAAGAATCTGTTATGTTTCTAGAAAAAAGTTTTATTTTGAAGAGTATTTTCTGTGGTGATAATTAAGAAACTGAGCAAATCACATCATCTTTTGATTCACATAATCAATCACCTAGATAATTTGGAAGTTTATGCTCATAAAGGAAATTACTGTAACCATAAAGAAAATAAACCCAGACAATGATAATCAGTTTGACAGTTCAGACTCCAGTCTCCTAAACATGGAGCTCACATAAATGCATCAGTTAATATGCTTATAAACCAGGTGTGCAGAATATCTAATTAAATGTGAGGAAATTAATTACACTGTGATCCATAATCTCTTAGGCAGTAAGATTAATTCCATTTCGATAATCAAAAGAGGGGATGGAAATAAGTCATTATGCAGTGGAACTGTAATAAAGACAGGGTAGAAGGTCCATTCGCAGAAAATGAAATGCCTGTCCTGCGGTTCCTGAATGATTATTGAGTGTCTCCAGAATCAATCCTTCAGACGCTGAGCTTAACCCAACGCAGCCTGCTTCTTCACACCAAACTCCTGAAATGCTGTTTCTGCAGACTCAGTCTAACTCGATTGTGGCATCCACTTGGTCTGACGGAGCAGCTGTAGGCATCGTGACAGGTAATGGTTTTTAATATCTGCTGACAGTGACGAATTTTCTTTTTGACAAGGTCATTAGTCAAACAGAGTATGATACAACCTTCTGCTTATTAGTATTGATGCTGAGAGACATGTGTGGCATTATACAAGACACAATACTGATTTACAATTGATTCACATAATTACCATTAACCCTGAGATGTACGCTTCCTTTTTGGCCTAGAGCTGGTTGATATGGGCAAGATAGATAGATCGATCGATAGATCGAGATAGATAGATAGATAGATCGATCGATAGATAGATAGATAGATAGATAGATAGATAGATAGATAGATAGATAGATAGATAGATAGATAGATAGATAGATAGATAGATAGATCAATGTTGGTTTATCACCCACCCCTAATTAGACCTCATGCCTTTTATAGACAGTCTGTGTTTCTTCACATAGGTGTTCTAGTATTGCCAAGCATTGATTAGCAGTGTGTTTATCCAATATGCAGCATGTGAGAAGCCTAAGACGGTTACATCATATTGACTGTGGTAAATGAGTATGTCCCTCCTGTGTCTTAATCACATATTCAACCAGCTTGAAAAAAAGCACCGGAAGGTGGAAAGGAGATGATTCCTATTATTTGTGGCCCACAAACCATCCCATCTTTCAGATAATTGGATTGGCTCACTGCTTATACAGTACAATCACACCCTGTGAGAAGACGCACCAGAAATGACATGGGAATAACTAGCCCCTGATTCCTCATCTGTAGAGAGCTTTAATTTCTTTGGCCTTCTTTGTAGCGTTGCCATGCAACCTCCAATGCAGTAATGAGTAGGCTTGATTTAGGATGCAGTAAGGACAGCGGTTCATCTTTCACAATTGTCTGGTCCCTCATTTGGGTAGATACAGTAGAAAGTAAATCTTTTGTGGAGGAAAATCATTCCACGAAAAGATGATAAAACTCCCACACTGCACAACATCTTAATCCATATTTTTGTCTTGTGTTTTTAAGGAAAACATATATAAACATCCTTAACTCTTTCCCCACAGGTGTTTTCTAGAAAAGTAGTCAGCATTTTCAATTATATTTCAAAACTACATTTTCAAAACTTTCAGGCCTGTAGAACTTTATTCTAGCTTCATTCGTTCTTTTTATTAACCCTTGAATGTGGGTAAGTGTCATAATAGGGCCTTCTACCGTATAACAGTAAAAACTCGGAAATTCACATCAATGGCGGGGAAAGTTGTCTCATAAATGACGAAAAATTCCATCAATGGTGGGGAAAGTGTTATACAGAAATAGACCATGGTGAACATACGTAGACAGGTTGTGAACCCTGTTTTGTTTTCAGACAGTTTAATACAACTTTCATTTAAAGTCTAATACAAACGTTACTTTCACTCATCAACAGCAGCTGTCACTGTTGCTAGGCAACAAGAAGAGTCCTCCGTAGGCTAGACCATCCCGTTTAACAACACTCAATCCGACCTTCCCGGCCTTCGAAGGCGTGGCCTTTGAAGTCCGAGTCCTTAGCAGGATGCACCCTTTGAATTGGGACACAGACATAGATGGAGTAGAATGAGTCCATCAACACCCCCAAATGTTTTATACGTCCTATACTATACGAGCGGCAACCTTCCAGTCTCTCTCTTGAAGCCAACAAGGAAGTGACTTAAACTGCAGTTCATCAATTAGCCTCTAGAGACAATTTCATTGCTTTTTGGGGTTTTCAGATTTAAAAACGATTATAGATATAGGCCTCACTCGTTCTGCAGGACCATTGCTCTCATGGAACAGATAGACTATATGCTCATTTACGGTCAGATGAAATCCCGCAGGTGTCAGTGCTTTCTCCGTCCATGTAATAAATGCACATCCTTGAATGAGCGTGGATTTCTAGCACATTTACTTGAACTTCTTAGGTAATATCTTTGGTTTGACAAATTTGAGAGACGCCCAAAATCTGAATTTAATATGGACTGAATAAAGCTCTCCACTAACTTGACGTGTGATGGCCATTTTGCTTGGGGCTCCCAAATTCCTTCAAACGGCCCTGGTCTCAGCACTATGCTGGCTGTGCAGTAGCACTGCGTTATTATATAAAAGGTTTCAGTTTTCGGAGAAAAGGAGTTTCCCTTTTCAGGTCTATACAGACCTCCTTGGCTGGTCAGGAGCTAAAGTAAATAGCAAACAAAGCTGATTGTATTTGGCTAGAAATAGATTTTCAAGTGACAAAACTATAAATGCTGGACTGACAGAAATTGCTATAATTTGTGAGTGTTTCAGAGAGAGAGAGAGAGAGAGAGAGGGAGGGAGAGAAAGCGAGTGGCCGTTTATCTGGGAGGAGATGTCAGCTATATGCATGAGATGTCACCCAGCTTTGGGTTCTCATCGTTTCGCTCTGCCAAGAAGTCTGATTGGAATTTAGCCCATTTTTGAAGAGAGCACTTAATGAATATGCCAGTTTTAGTTATGTTACATGCACAGTTCTATTCCCTCCTGGACTGTGATTCAGAAGCCTTATCTAACATCACTAATAAATGACTGAGGTCAGCTTTCTTGGGGGGGGGGGGGGGGGCATTTTCGTCAATACTTAATGGAAAAACATGCTTCGGTGCGTATTGCAATAAGATAAACATTGGCCCTAGGAGATATGTTAGTAGACCTGTGCTGAATATTTCATGAAGAAAACAATCATCAATATACCTGCAACTCTTCAATAAATAATACATCTAATATTATCAAAAACATATTTAGATCACAGTTTTTTTTTTTTTTACATAAATAGGCACTTAAATTATTCTGCATTGCAACTGCACACACAAATTCAGATTCATATTCAGTTTATAATCTGCATACTTTCTGAATTTATGGCATATTTTAATTCCTCCTTTAATTTTAATTTTGCATCTGGGATGTACTTAAAGTACATTACACAGCACAAACAGGAGTTTTTTTTTTTTTTTTAGTTCAAAAGAACTTAAAAAAAAACATCCAAATCCAGTATTTGTGGTCTCAAGTTTTAGTTTGAAAGGAGCACACTTAATGCTGTATCTCAATGATAAAAAGAGATAATGAATAACACAGAAATTGGGCTAATTACAGCCTTATTTCCCACTGGTCAAAAACAGATATCAGTGCCAAGCTAATTACTTAGCTTGAGAGGGGGATGAAAGTACATGTTGTGTCTGATAAAAAAAAAAACAGTCTTTAACTAAATAGGATGAAGAGACACGTTTGACATATCAGAAATATGCTCTGTAGCTGTAGGACACCAATAGTTGAGATTCTTAGCTCATATCTTTCTAATGGAGGCGTCAACAAAATGTTATCAATAAGGTTGGCCAGGTGAAATGAAAAAGAGCTTTTTATGTCCTTTTTGAAACCTGTAGTGTCTATTAATTGCAATGCCATTAAAAAGGGGAAATTATTTATCTTTATAAGGTTTGTAAGGATGAGTTAATGATAACTGAGTTAAAAATTTTCAGTCAACTATTCCTTTAAAGTAGAAGGACACAAAAAGACCTGTTCAAATGAGTCAAAGTGAGTCAAAAACAGACACAGATAGTCTGCAAGGCCTCATTAAAAATGCAATAGAGTATTTTGAGATCTAAACACAATAGTGACTTGGGAAGGGCACAGACATTGTCACACAAAGAAAACTTTGGAACTGACCTGAAAGCTGGAACGGAAATAATGGATTTATCATCTTTGCACTACATTCGCCTTTCATGTGTGTCATGTATGTGTATGTATGGGACATTTGAAAGGCTGGCTGGTGTCTGTCTGTGGTTCTTCTAATTTCAGGTGTGTTATGACCTTCAGCATCTCCTGTTACAAATGACGGGCTAACTGTCAAATGTCTGCCTTAAAATAAACCCAATTTTTTTTCCAGAGCAGAAACATTTTTACTGGCAGTATCACAGCTTAATCAGTATTTTTGACGTGTTTTCCAGTAAAAATATTTAAAAATAATAATAATTTTACTTAAAGGACAAGTTCGGTATTCGTTTTAAAGGTCACCTATTATGCAAAATTCACTTTTATGGTGTTTGAACATAAATGTGTGTTGGCAGTGTGTGAGCCAAACCACCCTAGAATGATAAAAATCCACCAGTGTTTTTTTTTTTTTACAATCTCAATAAATCATAAGCACTGTCTCAGAACGAGCTGTTCTAAGATTCGGCGCAATGTGACGTAGAAATGAGCAAGCTCCACCGACGTGGTTTGATTGACACTGTGGTTTTGGCATAGACCCTGCCCTCGGTGATCTGTACACCATCCTCGACAGTTTCAACGACAGCCGGTAATGTCTCCTAAGAAACATAAGTGTTCTGTTGTGGGATGTAATAATGTACATAGTAGTTTTCACTTACTTCTGACATCAGAGCCACTGAAAACGCAGTGGATGTATTTTATTTACGAAGGAAAGGCGCCACTTAAACTTCCAAAATACGTTTATGTTTGCAGGAATCATTTTCTGACTGACTGTTTTGTGATCGAGGGTCAATTCAAAGCAGGTCTTGCTTCAAAGTTAATCCTCAAGTGTGGATCGTTGCCTACTGTTCGCGATCCAACGTCACCTCCAGAAGAAGTACGAGTATTTTATGATTTTTGAGCAAATAGTCATTTCAGTCAACAACAAATGCGTCTAAAGTAGTTGTTGTCGTCGTAGGATGTCTGTGTATATAATTTAAACCTTGTTTGTGTAGTGTGTAACTACACGTTTATAATTGTTTTTTTTTTAAAGATATTGTAGGCTATTAAAAATATCTGGCTGAATGCCATACAAAACAGCGGGTCTCTCACTCTCAGCCATTCTGCTTCTACCGACTGTTTATTGCCATAGGTATGCAAGTTACGCACTCACCCAAAGGCAGGGCGGGGATATGCAGCTCATTTACATTTAAGGTGGTACACACCAAAACAGCTCTTTTTAAAACAGGCCCCAAAAATGACATTTTCAAATGGTTATAATAAAGTAACTGTGGGGTATTTTGTGCTGAAACTTCACAAATACATTCTGGGGACACCCGAGACCAATATTACATCTTGTAAAAAGTAACACCCAAAAATGTAAATACTGTCATCATTTACTCACCCTCATATCATTCCAAAACTCATCATTTCAATTACTTTTTTCTTCTGTGAAACACAAAAGATATTTTGAAGAATGTTGGTAACCAAACAGTTTTGGTAACTACTGACTTCCATTGTATGGATAAATAAAAATATATTTTTATGTTATGTTCCACAGAAGAAAGAAATCATACAGGTTTGTAATGACACAAGGGGAGTAAACAATAAATCTAATTTAATGTTATTTTAAAATGTTGTCAGTTTCTTAACCCTGTAACAAGTTTTAGAGCAGAAACATTTTACTGGCAGCATCACCTTAATATTTTGTTTGCTGTAAAAGAAAAAAAGATTGTACTAAATTTTTTCCCTTTTTTGTTTTGCTTTAAGCATAAATCTAACAAAGATAGAATGATTGTTTCAAAATTATAATTGTTATTTTTTTGCCAATTAACAATTGTATTCTCTGACTTACACTCTCTTAAAGTCCCCCTGTAGTCAATAATTTAACCCCTAAAACTCATCTATGATCACAAAAATTATTCATGCTTAAAATAGCTTGAATGTAACTCTACACCCTTGCCTCATTTAGTATATGAAGTTCTATGAATATGCAAATTAGCCCCGCCTCCACTCACTCACACCAGCTCAATTTTGTCAGAAACACCAGCGATTTCAAACCTGTCTTTGAGACTGTCTTTGGTTCACTGCAGGTTTAGGGAAAAAATACTCAGCAATGCTGTTGACTTATGAATTTACACATGGTTTGTCTTCAAACACATTAAAAACACCCCATAGATATAAACAACGTTAAAAGCTTGATTTTCCCCACAGCGGGAGTTTAAGAAAAGTTTTTAATATCTAATACAGTCAGTTTTTATCTCAAGTAAATGTATCTTGTTTTAAGGATACGTAGGCTGGGGAAACAAGGCAAAAATGTTGATTAAGAAAATTATTTCTACAGTGTGCAAGTCTTTACTTTCGAAATGACAAAAACATGATTGGAAAATATCCACAAAAGCTTTTTCTGGGTACTGAACAGTGGAAATGTGGTTCAATCTTCACCACCACTATATCATAATGAAGGCTTTGTGCACCTACACTGTGTTGTTAGGTCTTTCTTAAATTCCCTGAAGCCATTTCTGTCATGCATGAATACCCTTTCCATTCCTTGTTTGGCGTTTTTTAAAAGCTTATCATGTGATTCAACAGCATAATGCCAGTAGAAAACAAGACAAGCTCTGACTTTGATTTCTTCCTGATCTGCCATTACATGACTCATTACGCACTCAACACAACTCCACACGTGGGCAGCCATCTTAAATTTGGAAACCCACGTCTGCATATTCATCTCTCCCCAGGAAATTTGGATGTTGTGTTGTTTGTGGCCCATTGGTTTAGGATAAGTATGCCACATATGGGCACGGACCCCAATATGCCTCATAGACTCAAACATGGATGTGGACTGCACACATCCCACCACATCATCTGACATTTGATATAATGGAAAAGGACCCAATGTCTTATTTTGTTTTTCAGATACTTCAGAAAAACATTAGATGACTCTATTTCCTAAAGCTTTAAAGGTTCCCTGCTTTAGGTCTGACAGGCTGACGAGACCTCAAACTCTAGCCTTACAAGCCTCAAGTTGTTTTTATTTCTCTGGTTTTCATCGCCAGTTCTGTGCTCTGTTCAGTCAGAGCAAGAAATGCCAGTAAACAGGGTAAATAATAGAGTATTCGGTAAATATAAATAAGACTGTGAGCATATCTTCTGCAACTCTTTGGTAATCTTGCCTTGTGGCGGCCTTGGCATACATGTTTCATTTTCTGGTACTCCTTGAACTTTTAGCCTGTCTTTTGCCTTGGTGTATTCCAGCAGAACAAAATTCCACCGCAGAGAGCTCCTTCAACTTAACTTAACTTAACTTAACTTAACTTAACTTAACTTAACTTAACTTAACTTAACTTAACTTAAACTAAAGTCTTGGTTTCACTTTATTTGATGGCCCCTTTAATACATTCAATTGACTATAAATAACGTTGCACCTACAGTACATGTCTACTAACTCTCATTAGAGTGTTAGTATAGTATTAGTAGACTGGTAGGGTTAGGGTTAGATTAAGTTGACATGTAGTTGCAAAGTTACTTATAGTCAGTAGAATGTCTGTTGGAGGACCATCACAATAAAGAGTTGGCAGATATTAAGCAGACAGTCTACTAATACTCTTATGTATGATTGCTTTTGATATGTAGTTGCAAAGTTACTTATAGTCAACAGAACGTTCAAAAGGGACCATCAAAACAAAATGTTTCCAAACTCTTAACTTAACTTTCTGCCATGGCTTAGAAGAGAGGTTGATATTGTGTCGATCAACAATATGTTAAAGGGATACTCCACCGTTTTTTTTCATATTAAACTATGTTATTCCCTTAACTAAGACGAGTTGATACATACCTCTCTCATCTCAGTGCCTTGCGTGCCAGTGTCTTGCGGCGAAACTTTGTTAGCACTTAGCTTAGCCCAGTTCATTCAAAAGGATCCAAGCAGAGAAGCGACCAAACACCTCCACGGTTTCCATATTTAAATACAGTTACTCGAGTAGTGTAACTCGAACTAGGACGGTGACACAAAATAAAACGTTGCGCTTTTCTAAGCGTGTAAAATGGATAACTATTTTGTATGGCGGAATACCATAGCAAGTGCTTGGGAGCAGTTCGACTCGGGGGAGTAATATCATCACTCCCCCCACTCCCTCTCCTCCTCCCTCTCATTTGCGTCAATAGAACCAAGTATTTTTCACGAGTGATATTACTGCGCCGAGTCAAAGTGCTTCCAAGCACTTGCTATGGTATTCCGCCATACAATATAGTTACCCATTTTACACGCTTAGAAAAGCGCAACGTTTTATTTTGTGTCACCGTCCTAGGTTGAGTTACACTACTCGAGTAACTGTATTTAAATAGGGAAACCGTGGAGGTGTTTGGTCGCTTCTCTGCTTGGATCCTATTGAATGAACTGGGCTAAGCTAAGTGCTAACAAAGTTTCGCCGCAAGACAGAGCGATTAAGTGCACGCACTGAGACGAGAGAGGTATGTATCAACTCGTCTTAGTTAAGGGAATAACATAGTTTAATATGAAAAAACGGTGGAGTATCCCTTTAAAGTCAACCAGTATTTCTTGAATTATGTTGCAAACAAATGCAATTTTCCAAAATGTATGCCTGTCTGTACCACATAATTAGTATGGTACTGCCTCATGTGGTTATTATCCATAAATATTCAATATCCCCACATCCTCAAATTCAATAAATATTAATGTACAGAGATCGGCACCGCATTACCCATTACCCACCTTCAAATATTCCCAAAGTTATTAGTACTACTGTTTGCTCCTCTGCTGAAAATGGCTTCAAATTGTACCGATGCAGCCTTGAGAGACAGACAGACTGGGATTGGAAAAAAATGGATAACAGCAGAAACATGTTATTTGATTTTCAATGCGCCACGCCACAGTGACCAGAGGGCATAACATGGGAATACAAAATGTGAGACAAAGTATGCTACATAAAACTAATGGAGAAATCAAAATACCTTGAAAATGTTTAAAACAACTGCCTTGTATAGATTTAGATAAGAGTTTACAGTTGATTTGTTTAAAGATGCTATTTGGTTTGATGTTTTGCGTCAAACAGCGTTTTCAAGTGTGGCTTGAGTGTTAAAAAATTTGGGTTCACATCATTGAAGTGCCATTAAACGTTGTTTCACTTAATGGTGAGCTCACAGTTTAACAATAACATATGTTTTCATTGATGAAGATAAAATCCAGTTTGGGTTCAAATTGGTCACAGATTCACCGCGTTGACCAGTGACTTCTGTCTGAGCTTAGCTTTATACATTGCTACACTATTTACAGTAGACAATGGACCATTTTGGCTGCATTTCTAATGTGACTGCACCTTTACACCGTTGCCATCTCCACATTGGCTATCGCGGCTGCTCACATTTATAGTTCTGCGTTGGTGTGTCTCCACCGTTCTGCGTCGTATACAGCCAATCCACTAGGTGGCGGTGGTGACTACAGGGGTGTATCCCACACAACGTAGGAGTGTGACTACGGTTTTAGAATATTTCACATTTTTACCCACACTAATTTGAGAATTTTCCCGACGATTAGGTGGAAAAAATATATTTTTATCCGTTAGAACGAATTAATCTGCACAAACAGCAGCCTGTGAAAGTGTGGTTACCTTCTGATCATTTAGATGCATCACAATTCTATCGGATAACAAATTTTTATAAAAGTAATACCAATTCATGAAGTGAAATCGCTTACCTTACTGGATTGACACCACTTATCAAAATGAGTTCCCTTGTCATGGGCGAACTCCACAAACGTCTCAATGGCAGCTTTTATATGACAACAAAACTTCTGACGATAAGCTTCTTGGACTATTTCACAGGCTTTGAGCACAGACGCCTATAATGCATCATAGTCAAGACTCTCTTCAATTGACATAGAGGCACATACCTCCTGTGCTTTCCCAACCAACTTGCACTGAAGTAGAAGCGGCCAGATTTCCCTAGGCCAATGCAAGTCAGCAGCTATACGTTCAAACGCATTAAAATAAGAGTCAAATTCATTTGAATTTACAGTAGGTGACACATGAGAATCCACATTAGCAGTAGGCCTATCAGGTGATACGGGAACTTTAAAAGTAAAAACCCGCAAACACCTTGCCTTTCCAGCTCGTACTGCTTCATCTTCAAAAGCTGTGTGTTATGCTCCTGCCGTTTAACTTCTTTAAGCCTATCTACCAATTTAAGATCCTCTGTGTTCAAACCTACAAGCGGATTAGGAACAACGTTTCCATCAACAGATTCCCTAAAAGGAGCTTCCTCATCCTGCACACCTGCTTCCGCATATCGTAACTCTGGACTGGATTCATTACATTCAAAAACTCCAATCCTCACTAATTTATCACCCAACGCTTCTCGAATTACCTGCTTTGTCCCAGCTCTTGGAACAGGTATATCATAAAAATCAGCCACCGAAAACAAATCAGATTTACAACATTTCTCCAATGCTTGCAAAGTAGTTGAAAGTCTAAAGGCTTCAATGCTCCAACTCCATTACACAAGTAAAAACTGCCAATCAGAAACAACAATAAATGCATTTGGCAAATAGAGTACTCACCAGTAAGATATCCTATCCCATATCCTATCCCAAATTCCCCTGAATACACTAACAAAACAGAACGAACGTGACTTCAAAGAAAAGGGCAGGTCAACTCTACAAAACACCATCACTGAAAATAAAAGACATAACAGAATCTAAGTCAGGTACAATAATGGTCTGACGGCTGGAGAGGAGACCGGAGAAGTGTGACCGGCCCGGAATCGCAACTGTGCTCACTATAATGAATCGACGCAGTAAATAAACACTAACTACATGCAACCTGAAGACGACACACTGAAAATAAGCTCAAAATCAGCATACATTAATAAACTCCTCAGTTCGTCTGTCCTGAATGCTCTCTAAATGCTAAACATAGTTATAACCTGATTTTTTTTTTCTCTCTCAGTAAACGCTTCAAACACTCAGTCCAGAAACTCTGGAAGATGAAATGCCCTCTGGACAAAATTCTGCCACTGAGGAATGTAGACCAATAAAAAAATAAAAAAAGTGAAGTGGACCCATTTCTTACAGCGGTGCCATAAAATCCAGATTGGACTGACCCATTTCAGGAGTTGTACATCACCACTGGGCTTACATTTTGACTGAGAGGAAGTGGTCTGACATCTACTCAATGACATGGTTTTTAAGTTGAGAGGAAATTTTTCTACCCCTGCTTGACCACCTGCGGTAAAAAGAGGCCATGCTCCCGTAAGTGCTCCAGTTGCGGAGGGAGGCTTATATGGACAAATGATAGGAACAGGAACACACAGTCACCTGTCAGTCATCAAGTGTGGCAGGGGGGTGGCATGTTGACACCGTGACAGAAACGCTTAAATAAAAACACGGACAGACCGTAACGGACAAAGAGATCTTGTTTTGTTTTGCTTTATTTTACATTACCTTTCTTTAATTGTTTGGAGTCTGTGTAATGGTTGTGAAATTGGGCTTTTTGAAATGACATTCTTTGAAATGCCATTTCTCAAGATGCTATTTTTTCTAATGATGCTGTCTTGTTTACAGACAAAGTGTGCATTGATTTGGACTTTGAATGGCCTTCTGTCATTCTAACTGTGCTGTTCTTCAAACACAAAGTGAAGAATGATTTTCATGCCGTTTATGACGGCTCTGCACTTGCATAACAATAACAGCTCTTGTAGGGTGTCATTATGCTTCCAGAATACATTTGGACTAATACTGGAACATTTACACAGCAATAATCCACATTTGGAAAGCAATGCAAAAATCAAAAAATATATGCCTACAATTAGCCCACTGAGCTGCTCAATAGGTGATTATTCACTTTTTTAGTTCCGCTTGAAATATAAACAGCATTTTAAGAAGAAATATAAGAAACCTACATAATTAATATGCACTGGCACAGAAAACTGTGTGTATGGTCTTATTGAGATACAGGAAATTATTAAGAATGATTGATTCAACTGCCCCACACTCAACTGTTTGTCTTCCATTAGTTCCTATTAGTTTACTTACTTTTTCGGAGTGGCTCCGTACCAAACAAACTGATAGTATAAGACTGAAATGACCAAGGATCTTGTCAGAAATAAAACCAAAAAGATCCTCATTTCTGACCAGCTGCTCTTTGGCTTCGTCAGAGGGATATGCAGAGCTGTAGGTGCTACACATCATCGTCCACTATTTCAAAGCCAAGTTTCCGAACACAGAATAGGCAATGCTGACATGTAAACGTGGGTGGTCTCATGTAAATCTTTGGGGGATTCTGGTGGATTTTAGAATGAGTCATTGCTGCGTCTTAGTTTCAAACAGATCTTAAAAGATCAAATTGGATTCCCAGTGACATGACCTCTTTAACATGAAGTGGGCAACTGCTCCTCTACAATCATCTATGGCCGTTTTCAGCTCAAGCTGTGGGAGTGTTTGACTGATGGTGGGATGTATGAAGGTCTGAAGCAATCCACCCCCTATTGTGACACAGCTCTCAAAGAGCCAATTTGGGCCCGATGAAAAAGCAGCCTTTCTCAGCTCTTATCTTTTCAACAGTTGCTTTAGCAGTGTGAGCTCTATGCTCCCTCTGACGAGCCAGACGCGCGATTCATGTCACAGCTCCAATCGGGGATTATTTATATGTTTTGCTTGTTTTTGATGGTGTGCAGGTTTTTTTTCTAATTATAATGTGTTAACTTAGAGCCTATGCGATCTGAGAAGTCCACACCATTGCTTGCCAGTCATCGCAGCCTTCCTCGGATGCCGCTGATTTTCATAGCCACCTACCTATCAGCACGTCGACTGGCAGGAAATGAACTGATAATTATTCTGGGGGGGGGGGGGGGGGGGGGCATTAGAGGGAAGAGGGAACTCTGTTTAAGATGCGATAATTGATCTGACTGCTTGGGCTCTACCCGTCCTTGCCTAAATTCATTACAATCAATAACGGTAATTTCAGCTGCGCTCTCAAACCATCCCCTGATATATCTCAGTCACCGGCATTTAAAGAAATAAATTGCCACTCATTTCTCAGCAATGTTCATATTACTGCATTACAAAAAAATTACTGTGGTATAGTGAAGGTGTCAGAAGATGTTGATATCATGGTACTTTGATATGTGGAGTCCAGAAGTCTGAGATCACTAGCGAAAATGCTTCCTTTTTGCAATCGATTATTTTTTTTCTTCATTATAAACTATGAGCATAACCATTTCTGTGATGAAATTAACAAAAAGTATAATATGAAATAAAAATCCCCAAACCTGCTGCTTATTCACAGGTTTAAAGTAACACCATGTAACTTTTGCTCTCGGGGTCCCACTACATTTGGGAAACAGTATTGTCTTCTACTACTGTCGTAAAATCTGTCATGGTACATAATAAATACATAGACGCCCTATTGGCCGCTTCGGAACGTTGCTGCAATACGTCAACACGTTCGCTATTTTACTGAAGGCAAGACTGCGCTGTAAACAAATGCAAGTAAACGGGTGAGCTGTGGTTTTCCTGGATAAAAACAATAATAACGTTTACATTTATCAACCGATTTCAGTGGTTTGTACGTGGTGTACGTTACTATTACTAATTATATAATGACCAAATACAACCAGAAAAATTGTTTTAGTCTTGTTTGTGAAAGGTAATTCCCCGAGACCTGTTTTCAATTGTGAGGTGATTTGGACAGCCCCAAGCAGCACACGAAGCAGGCATTTTTCTCAGTTCCCGTAATGAGAGGTATGGGAAAGTTGCCCTCCGCAATATGGCGGTGCCGTTGACGTACGCTCCAGCGGCCAACGGGGTGTCTATGCATTTATTATGTCTATGGTTCCACCAGGGGATACACGTGCATTTGTTGACAAGCCAATACTGTCTTGCGTTCTCGCGAGTTTTCACATCTTGGACAGACAGCCAGCGCTGCGTGTGAAATGTCTTCATCCCAGGTACATTGGCATATATTTCAGCATGTCATATGAATATAATTTCATGGGTTTTATTATTTTTTTCAAACGCCAAAAGATCGCGTAGCTCGCGTTTATAGCCAGCGTCATTATAGTAGCCTATTGGCTACTGTTTTACATAATGGATATGCTAATTCAATTCAATGTTTGTGAGGTAATAGGCATATATCGTAAATTTGATAATATCAAGCTATAGATGAATCTGCAAATTTGAAAAATGGATTTGCATTATAGCCTGAGGCAAGACACTTTCACCAGAAAAAAAAATAAACAGACATGACTATCAGCCTGCAGACATTAGGATAGTTATCCTCCAAGATTATAAATTTCCAATTCTAGATTTGCAATGTGATCTTTATGTACAACAGTAAGTTTGTTTTTGCCACGGAATAAAAACGAATAATAAGGTAATTGCGACTTTTTATCTCACAATTCTGACTTGTTTTTAAAAAAAAACATTGCGAGATATAAACTTGCAACTGTGTGGGGAAAAAAATAGATCACACAATTCTGAGAAAAAGAATTGCAAGATCCCCAAATTCTGACTTTTTAACTCGCATTTGTGAGTTTATATCTCACAATTCTGAGAAAATATAAAGTCGCAATTATATATATATATATATATATATATATATATATATATATATATAAATATATAATTTTTTATATATATATGTTTTTTCATGGATGAAACAAGCTTCCATAGATCTCAGATAAATAAGCATTTATTTGAAAATACTGGTCGATAAGCTGATAATTATTTTCATACCATTAAACTGAAAACCATTTTAAATGCTACAAGTGAATTTAGGTATCACAACATTATAATGCACAGCATTAAACATATTTTGATATCTGCAAAAGTTTACATTTAACAGTGTTGTTAAATTATTAGTGTTTTTAAAGACTACCTGTAAGTGAGCACTAGATGATGGCAAGGTGAGCACAATTAAATATACAATATCAACCAATTAATATATATATATAAATTAAAGCAATATGCTAGAGATATATTGTGCGTTCCTAGTTTCAGAATTCTCTTATTAAAAAAAAACACTGTAGCTCCTCACCATTTCCTCACTGTCCTCCTAGAGACAATATTTATATGGCAAATATTTAGGAAACAAAGTTTGTGACATGATGAAACTACGTGACGAGTGTCTGTCATATTGAGACAAATATGTGGACAAGTTTATGAGCAGGTCATTATTTCCCATCTTGCTAAATGGGCAATCACTTGCAACATTTATGCATCTGGCATCTAGCCATCTGATCTCATTATGATGCTTTATTTTGCCATATTTTTCAGCTGTATTCATTTTTTTTCCATGCATGGGGAAGAAAAACAATGGTCAGCAAAATCTTCCATCATCTCCATGGAAACAAGCTGTGCAGCAAACCAGGTAAAGCTGTCTGTGTAACTAAACCACAGCTGAATTCAAGGACTTTTGACAGGAAGATTCACTCCAGGTAAAAATGTCTTCTGTTGTGAGCACAGAGATGGCGCAGCATTATCATAATACAGATTCATCAGCTATGACTTTTTAACTCAGCTGCAGTCCTACGAACTCCACGCGGCATTGCACATTCATTCATTTTAATGCCACTTTCACCTCTAACAGTTATTTAGTCCTATAAGCTCTCTAAAAACTGCAGTAAGCTGTTCTGGTGTGTAAACAGAAGACTGGAAGTTGATTAGGTTAACTGGCATAACAATGAGTCACCGATACTTTCTTTGCCCAGCGGATTCTGAGTTTAAGCAGATTCTCACGAGTAAAAGTGTGCTGTACAAACACTGGCTCTGGGGTGAATTAATTATATATCATTGCTGTCACCTGTTTAAATAAAAACAGACTCTCAGCTTGTGCTGGTAAATGTTTGGGCCTGAGCTTTACAGCAGAACTCTGTGCTTCACAGACTAATTGTGCAAGTTTGATATATATGATAATGGAAAATTATAGTGGTTGGGCATTAAATACATAAAGCACTCAAGCCAAACCGAGTTTATTGTGCTTGGTTAACCCGGATTGCTGGATTGGGACTATGAATTGCATTTCAGTGACGATTTACTCATGCTAATTCTGTTTTCCCAGTCACCAGATGACTAAGTTTGTCAATACGGATATCAAGGGTAATGTCAAGTCTGTGTGTTGTGGAACAGAGGTATTTTGGGGATTTTGCCTCTTTATTAGGTAGATACAGTAGAGAGTGACAGGAAATGTTTGGTAGTGAGACAGTTTGAGGAGGAGGAGACGGACCATTCATAGAAAGATATGCCAAATAAGGAAGTGCCACCTTTCAGTTAAATTAACCAGTAGCCTCAACGACCAGTTGAGTCCAGATTTGGCTAGATTCGTCAGGTAGCCACAGCTTGACAGTTAATCTAAAACATTATATGTAAAAAGCATTTTTCACCATTGATAACAAAAATGTAGCACCATTTTGATCCAAATCAAAAGAGGTTTTCTTAACCAGACAGCACTGTGCTGCTAAGCTGGTAGGCTAAAGTATTAGCTTGCTAACTGAAGACAAAAACGATTAGGGAATATTTACTTTCACCATTTTTAACTAAACATTGATTTGAAAAATGTAATAAAAGACATAAATTGATATATTTTCATGATTAAGTGCAAATACACCGTGAAGTGGGCGTGGACATTATGGACATTATGGACATTAGCATAATCAATGGGAAAATATTGTTTGGTAACCTGACTTGAGATAAAGATGGTTGAATAATGACAAAAAAGTTAAAAAAAATATATATATAAAAAGCTTAAACGTTAAGCCTTAAACATTTAAACATTAAATTTATCAAAAGTGACAGAAAAGATTTAATGAAACAGAATATTTATATTTAATAATATGTATATTTTTATTTTATATATGTACATGTATATATATATGTATATATTATATTTTATATATGTATACTTTCTATTCATCAAAGAATCCAGAAAAAAATTATCACGGTTTCCACAAAAATATATAGCAACTGTTTTCAACATTGATAATAATAAGAAATGTTACTTGAGCACCAAATCGTCATATTAAAATTATTTCTGAAGGATCATGTGTCACTGAAGACTGGAGTGATTATGCTGAAAATTCAGCTTTAACATCACAGGAACAAACTACATTTTATAGCATCTTAAAGTAAAAAACAATCATCTTAAACTCAGGGTTTTTTCCTCGGAGGAGGCAAGGGAGGCAGTGGCTCCTCAAAAAATCGGATGAGAAAATATTATATGCATATATATTACAACACAAATATTACAAAATGTGACATTAAAATGTGACTGTGACAGACAGTGTTTACAAGCTTGATGTCTGATGATTTGAAAACAAGTTGACTATTAAAAAGAACAGCTGGACATCATTTCACAAATAAAATGTGTTGTTTAAATTATTATGCCTTTAGACACTATTTTGCAATAAATGTAAAACTGCTTAAAGAAACTAACTTGATGAGATTTATACTTGGTTTTAATAAATAGAAGAACATTAATAGCATTGGTAATGTAAAAATACAAAATAGAAATGTGTTTGATTTAAATAATGTTTATTTAACCAGGGAAATGTGGTGTAATTGGGACATGAATTTACATTGTATTTATATATATATATATATATATATATATATATAAACATTTTTAAAAAACTGTGAGGACTTTGCCTAATTTCAGAACCCCTCTGCACGGCACTGCTTAAACTGAAATATTTCTCAATCTCATTACTTTAAAAAGTAATGAGCATAAAAGACATCTTTATAAAACATAAAAAATCGTACTGACCCCAAACTTTTGAGCAGTAGTGTACATTTAGGGTCATATCTAAACTTGAACACATGATTCAAACGCTCTGTCACTAACTTCTACACTATCTTCACTCTTCTAACCTTTCAGGAATGACATGGTTCTCGAATTTTCACTGCTTTACTTCTTGAGTGTAACCTTGTTTAACTCAACAAGTCCAAGCCAACCCCTGGTCCCAGTGTGGCCCCGGTCAGCACTCCTCAAGTAAACACTTTAATGGGTTTGTGGCAGCAGAACCTTGAATGTGAGCAAGCCAGAGGTTTGCATGTTTTCCCTGCTTTGTTCAGTGAGACGTCTTGAGTTCCCTGCAGATGGCCCTTCTCTCATAACGTTCTTTCTCCCAAGCGTTCGTCGAGACAGCCCTTTAGAGGAGCAGCACCTGCATGACGCTTCGCTGTGCTCCGTTGCACTTTCAGCAGAAAGCTCAATCACTCAGCCAGCCTGTTAACATACACTCCCCATTGCCTCTCAAGTGTTGTTGCACAAAAAACATGGGTGTGCACTACAGATTTCACTCTCTCTCGCTCTCTTTTTCAGAGCTGACAGCTATCTATAAGTGCTCGGTTTGTTTTCTTTCCACGAAATCCCTTTCTTCAATCTCAGAGAATGAGCAGAGGCCAATGGAAAAAAGCGTGCGTTGTGTATTGTGATAACAGCCAAAAATCGACAAAGAGCTTTTCACTTCCATCAAAATTCAGAAATTGCTCTCCCTGTCCACTGTTAAAGCAACAGCTGTCAGGCCACTGAATTACAATGTGGTTAAATAAAAGCCAACCAGACTTTGTTCAGCAATTAAGATACATAAATATTTCTTACCAGGCACGTCGGAGTGTTTGTGTGAAACACAGGGGCTATAAAAAGAGCATACAACATCTGCTTCAACTGCTTTTCTGACTTTCATTAGGAGGCTATCAAATAAAGTGTGACTGTTTGACTCGACACGAGGCATATTGATCTAAACATCCGGAAGACAACTGGGACACAGATCGGGAATCCGTCAGCACCATGGCAACACTGTGACATGCCACGAGACAATGTTAGTAAATCAGCGCTGTCTGCGGGCTGATGTTTATTGAATTAGATTTCCTATCTTGTAAAATTTCATTTTAATCATTATTCACGGAGGAAACTTCACTGTGATTGTTTTTCATCACAAATATCTTTTGGCAAATGGCATATTTACATCAACTTGAAAGGCACTGTTTAATATTTTTTGCCTCAGCTAAATTAGGGGAAGTATTTCAGCAACTAGATACAGTACCTTACTAGCTACTGAATACAGTAACCATATTCACAATACAGGACAGCCTTGAATGCCTTATTACTTTCTACGTATTAAAAATATCAAGAACGCCCATTTTTGTTATTTTACTATGCAAAATCTTTCAGTGCCATTCTTATGATACAGTCCCTGACAAAACAGAGTAAAAAATCTGCTAAATAATAAGAGCTTTGATATGGTGATCAGCTGTTTCACATCATAGCTGTTACTATATTTATACCAGAACTACACATTTTATATTGTATCGACCAGTCAAGCATCCAGGACCAGAACTATCTGTTTTATAATATTTCTTACTGAGAAAACAGCATCCAGGTCCAGAAATTTCCCATTTTATAATATTCTGTATTGACCAATCAGCAAACCTATATGTTTTATATTTTGTTGTATTGACCAATCAGCATCCAGGACCAGAACTATGCGTTTGATAATATTCCACACTGACAAATCAGCATCCAGGCCTGGAACTATCCATTTTATGTGATGTCGTATTAACCAAATAAGTATCCACCAGAACTCTCTGTTTTGTAATATTTCTTATTGACCAATCAGCATCCAGGTCCAGACATTTCCATTTTACAATATTTCGTATTGACCAATCAGCAGAACTATATGTTTTATAATATGTTATATTGATCAATCAGCATACAAGACCAGAACAATGCACTTTAAAAATAAATTGTATTGACCAATCAGCATCCAGCCTCAGAGCGATCAGTTTAATAATATTCCGTATTGGCTAATCAGCAGAACTATATGTTTTATAATATATTGTTTTGACCAATCAGCACCCAGGACCAGAACTATCAATTTTATAAAAGAACTTAGCACACTTGCCAAATTAAATATATATTTTATATTTATATTTTAAATAGCCTATATAGTTTAAGGTGATAATTCGCTAGTTATCATATTTTTCTGCATATTTGTATTATTTGCATGCAAATAACAGCATGAGTGAGGTGAAAAGAGAGAGAGAGAGAGAGATAGAGTTGTGTGTGTGCTTTCTGTGTGTTAGTCAGCCACTTAGCCTGTGGTAATTACTATCTCAGCATGTTAAATGATCACTATAGATGCACACAAGTGCTACTGCAGCCCACCGGACATGACAAAAATGGGCTTCTCTAACTACTTCCCCTGTTCTCAGTAGGAGTCGAATCAAGCAGGCGAAGATATTTACTGATGAATTGCCATAGGACCTCACAGCTGCTTCTCTGGGGTGAAGAAGATGCATCTGCTACTATTGGATTGTCACAGCGGAGAGTGTTTTCCAGAATGATATAAACTGAGCTTTAAGTGACATGGATTCGACTTCTTGTGCATGAGCTCTGATGGTAAGGAGCAGATTTACTTACGCAGGTTGTTTCCTGTTGCTCTGGCCTGCATGTTCTCGTAGTGTTGTCCATGCACTGCCAAACTCTCCTCCCTCTCCAGGTGTTCTCCTGGAGCTGTCTGGCGCATCACCTGGGCCAGGGCTCTATGGAGAAAGGCTTTGTTTACTCCTCTTACAAAGAAAAACTATAAATTGATGTAGAGCAATTCAATAGATCTTTATACTGTTCTTGGCAGACATTTCCTCATCAAAAAGTTTGTTCTGTAAATTTGAAAGAAATGATGACAAAGAGGGATTACACTGATCAGTTAGACCGAAAAGATAGTGTGGTAAATTAAATACACCATAAAATAACTAAAAAAATAACAACATAAAAATAACAGCCGTTTTCTTTCCTGTGTTGACGCATTTCCTTTTGAAAAAGGAAAACAGTTATTTTTAATAGCCAATACTTTTTAGTTTCATATCAGATTCCATGAATCTACATCATGGCAGGTTGTATTAGTTGGAGGGACATTCTCATTCTGGAGAGCGTCTGATTGGATAAAAATTTAGATACGCTTATGTGCAAGATGAGTCATGAATCATTTTAAAGGGATGGTTCACCCAAAAATGAAAATTCTGTCACTTATTACTCACCCTCATGTTGTTCCAAGCCTGTAAGACTTTCGTTCATCTTTGGAACACAAATGAAGATATTTTTTGATGAAATCTGAGAGCTTTCTGTCCTCTCCACACACAAGAATGAACCTCACTGGTTCTTGAGGAAGCTCAAACGTGCTGCGTAACAGAAAAATGAACCTCTTGCTTGAGCTCAAATGTGCTGCGTATTTTTATTTTTGGGTGAACTATCCCTTTAAGTCTGTGTTCCCGGAAAATAAATATTTAAATTGTGTATATCTGCTAAAAGACAGCTTTACTCCGCGTTTAAGAGTATAGTAACATATACTTGACCAACACGATCTCATAAAAGTGCGTATCTATACCACAAATTTAATTTCTCATACCATTTACACGCCAAAAATGTTTTTTGCGTGCACATGCTACGCACTGCAAACCCTTGGGTAGGATTAGGGGTGTGGAGTGCGTGTGTATTACACGCCATAAAGTGCGTATCATATACACACAAAAACTATTTTTAGCATATAAATGGCACGAGAAATTTAATTTGTGGTATAGATACGCAGTTTCATGAGACCGGGCTAGCTTGACCTAACAGACATTATCCATTTTGGTTTCCTGGGGTCTTTAAACAACCTCATGTACATAAAACTGATAGATTAATTCACATCATGCTTTGAATTGGTAAAAAAAAAAAATTTGCGGAGATACATTAAACCATCATGAAAATCATTAAAATGGTGCACGTCAGCACGGTGACATTTTCAAAAGGCACTCAATTAAAATGGTGTAAATGACTGGTTGTGGGAGGATACTATGGCCCATGTGAGTTTTTATTGTGTTCATGCCTAAATAGAGTGAAAGATTGAATGAAAGGTCAGTGCACAAATAGAATGTCCTTGAAATATTAGCATCATTAGACACAGATCAGTGTCCATTATCCAACTAATGTCACAGACACCTCTCTGCTGATGTTTCAGATGAGTAAGCGTATATGTGTGTGTGTGTGTGTGTGTTTGTTTGTTTGGAGTAGATGCTTTTTCAGACAAAATCTATGGGATGAATATAGTATCAAAATGATTAACACGTGCAAGCACAATTATCAATGAACTTGATACATGTTGCAGAAATGTTTTATCCATGCCTTTGCGTGTGCAAAATTCAAAATTGAATGAATGTGTAGCAATGTGTACAAATAGAGACATTTTTGTGAATACAAATGTTTTCTTTTGTATTTGTGCATGCAACAAAGAATATGTGCATAAAGAAGATGTGCATATCGTTAGCCTCATAGCATAATTGCCTAAGTCATTTTTTGTTTTTTCTTGTTTTCCAAAGACATTGAAATATGACTTAGGCAATTATGCTATGAGGCTAACGAAGGTGACACGCGTGCATTCCCTGAATTCTTTTCTGAGTCGATCTCATTTGATTCACTTGGATTTTGAGACTTTCTTTTCGCTGTTTTTAAGCATTTCACAACCCACACACAAACAACTACAAATAAAATAGGCCTGGTGCTAATTATTAATGTGTGTACAACTACCCATTTATTTGACAAATTCACAAATGTGGGTCGCTACATTTAAAATAATACAACTTGTGTGTGCAAAATCCAGAATCACATGAATGTGCAGCATTTTGTACAAATAGAGACACACAAATAGAGTTTTTAATACAAAACCTCAATTTTGTATTAATGTTGGCCCGAATTTGTGCATTTGTGAATGAGATGACATGCGTGCATTCATTTACTCATTTCTGAGTCGATCCTATTTGATTCATTTGGATTTTGAGACTTTCATTTCGCCGGTTTCGCCTTGCACGATCCACACACAGCTGTCTGAGAAAACTTGCTACCAGTAGATGGCAGGATTCTGCTAAAACAGACAACGGCAGCGTAATCAAGCGTTATTCCCCATTTAAGACACTAATGTGAGTGATATTAATATATTATATAGCCTATAATATATTAGTATATTAATAATTAGCACCAGGCCTATTCATTTGTAGTTGTTTGTGTGGGTTGTGAAATGCTTAAAAACAGCGAAAATAAAGTCTAAAAATCCAAATAAATCAAATGAGATCTACTCAGAAAAGAATTCAATGAATGCACGCGTGTCACCTGATCCACACATGCACATCTTCTTTGTTGCATGCACAAATTATAATACACTAATAGAAAAGAAAACATTTGTATTCACAAAAAATGTCTCTATTTGTACAAATTGCTACACATTCATTCAATTTTGAATTTTGCACACACAAGTTGATAGGCATGGATAAAAAAGTCTGCAACATGTATCAAGTTCATTGATAATTGTGCTTGCATGTCTTAATCATTTTGATACTATATTCATCCCATAAAATCTGTGCCTCATCATGGAGATAATTAGAGACTTGCAGAGATGTTGATGAATGTTTGCTGATCAACAGATGAATTAGACATGAATGCTAGTCAGTATATTTTGTAGTACTCTGCTTTAAGCTCTCTCACTGATTATCAACACTTTATACTGTCTTCAGGGAAAAGCATGTCTGGTCTTTAGTTTTTATCAAAATAAAATAAAATAAAATTCTTAATTTAAATTTAATTTAATTTACGTTGTACATTTTACCACTTAAATAGGCCTAAACCTTGAACCTCAAGCGTGCCAAATGCGTGTCTGTCAAACTAAAGGAGCATATTCTGCACTTCTATACATGTCAGTGTTGCAGACTGCCTGAAGGATAAATAGATAGACAGGACAATGAAGCCAGCAGAAGTTGAAGAAAAACTAGCACAAGGTTATGGTGAGAGATAGAGTTTTGTCAGTGTAATCCTTGAAAGCCTTGACCAATGCCGAATGACATCGCAGAGGAAAACTGTCGTGCTTAGAGGTTTTTCTCATTGAAGGCGTGAGCATTATATGTCATTATTGATATCAACTTATAAACTAAATAAATAAATCTAATAAAAAAACAGACACAACTGAGGTATTTATTGATTTACAGTCTGATGTTGAGCTAATTAAAATAATTAAAATAGCAAAGCTCTGATAATTTAGGAAGTGTGTGATAAATATTTGAGTTATGAAACCTACACTCTTAGAGAAAAGGTACAAAAAGCTGTCACTGGGATGCTTCTTTAGACCTTCTTTAGACCCTTTGTACCTTCTTTAGAACAAATGGACATTTGATTACATTTTGGAACAGTTTGTGATTTTGTCAGATATCTTCTGAAACTCTTAAATAGAAACCTGAAAGCGACTTACAAAACAACTCTCAATTTTCTCTCTGTTTAATATCATTGTTGTACAAGAAACAGTTGAGGTAATAAGATCTCATTAGTATTTTTCTTTCCCATGGAATAAACTGTTATAATCCACAACAACACAAGCACAACTTATTAAGGACAAGACACGAATGCAGTCAGTGTAAAGCTGTAAAATGTAGATTGCATATTACCCTGGTTATTTGGTTAAATCCCATTTGATCCTCGATTGTATTTGTGTTTTTATCCTCGCTTGTATTTGCTTTTGGAAGAATAAAAAATATATATATTGAAATCCCATTTGATTTTCTCTGTCTCTAAACTGCGCAGCTCCACAACAACCACACAGACAATATGCAACAGCGTTTGAACTTGAACTCAACCGTTACCTCTCTTACCTGGACATGTTCTCTCTGTGAGGTCGATGCGCCTTCTCCAAGCCAAGTTTGGTGAATATCCCAACCAGCGCCATGATAGCAACTACTCCGCATATGATATACACAATCAAATTCGTTTTATCCTTAGTCGGATCGTGTTGGTCCATCATCTTCGGCGGTGGTCTGCCCGTCATGGACCACGGCGGGGTGTCGTAGTTTTTGCAAGTGGTCTGATCTAACCTGGAGTTTTTAAACTCGCAGCAGAACCTGAAGCCACAGGTCCCGCAGCAGTACAGGTAACTACCCGTCCGGCAAACGAACGGAGGATCCCATTGACCCATCACATCATAATAGCCCCGACACCTGTCTTCCGTATGAGGGGTCTCAGATAGACCGGTTTCCCCGTCTCTAGAGTCGTTAGACCCTGGCGCTGTCACCAGACCATTCAGGTTCTTTCCAGGTTCTCCTTCCGCGTCGCACACAAGAACTTTCATCAAAAAGTAACCCAGTAGTAAGCCAGTGCTTTTCATCCTGCGCTCTTCTCTTCTCTCCTCTTCTTTGCCACGGCTGAACGGACGCTGAAAGACAGAGTTGGGTGTATTTTGTCATGAAGTGTCAGGACGCATATCTCCATCAAAAACATCACCGCCATCCGAGATCATGTTTGATGATACTTCAGCGCCAAGGTTAGTCTATAGAGGTTTTGAAGTATGCAATTGATTGAAAATTGAGATTTCTATCGTATCAAGTGTGGCATTCCAATAAACACTACTGTGTTTTGTCAACTAATATATATTGTCCACTAATATATATATTGTCCTAAACAACGGCGTTCTTGAGCACTCGGAATCGTGGAGCGCCTGGACCGCAATGAGCTGCGGTTGAACGGAGCGCTGAGTGAGACTGAATGCGTAATGATGAGAGAGGAGGAGGGAACCCAAGTATGGGCACATGGAAGGAAGAAGCAAAAGAATTAAGAGAGAGAGAGAGCAGAATGTGTCAATCAATATTAAGTCCTGTAATTCTCACATAAAGTACATGTTGCGCGTAAATGAATGTGCAACTCAAAATGACGAATTATGTCATTCACGACTCACGAGAATCGACTTGCCTATTTAAAAAAAAAAATTATATACTACTTTTAAACGTTGAAGTAATTAGTTGGACCTCTCGCAACTGGTTTGGAAAGTGCTGTAGCCTACGATAGCCCCGTTTGACAATAAACGTCTAAAGAAAGATTTTACATAAATGTTTAAAACCGGCCCCTCCTTTTGGTTTCTTGGGGTTGATTTCATGCGTAGACATTTTAAAATCGGATTGTTTATTGAGCGTTCACATTGCAATTCAACAATGCAACAGGATAGTATTTAATTTAAAGGAGAGTTGGCGATTTCCAGTGACCGAGCAAAAGAAACGATAAAAGTCGAGCAGCGACTACCAGTGGGAGTGCAGAGGCCGACAGCGACCCTGCGACCTACAGTGAACGAAAGGTAACGTTCACCTGTAGGCCTGCTCACTTTATGATATATCAATGATATTGATATTATACAGCTTTAAAAGATTTTGGAAGTTGGTAAAGAACTGTGCCTTCAGAAGTTGAAGGTGAATTTATTTTCACCGAATTATGCCTGGCTAATTCTGAGTTTGGAGTTTTGATGGTGCATGGTTGCATTTTAGCAGGAACATGGCTGTAAAATGTTATATTTTTCATACTTGGGCAATTAAACATTTAGCAATTAATCAACACATACAGCACAACACATACAAATATCAGCACAGCTTTAGGTTGAAAGTTGTTCATACAGTTGTCAAAGTTGCCAATTTTGTCATGATGTTTACAGTTATGGATTTAGAGATTATATCATTTTTAAAATATAAATAAATGCAAATTCTATCTAATCAAAATTTTCCCATTTCAGCCTCATTTTCATCCCAAACCAGTGGATTACTTTTCTGCACACTGCAATGCAGTGCAGAGTGACATACCAGCAGTTATATCTCCCCTTGATGTTTTATGTCATATCCCAGCGAGCAAAAAGTCGTCTAGAACACGTCTAAAAGACGTAATTGTTAGACATCCAGAAGACGTCCTCACAGGAGCCAGAATGAAAGTTTTTTATACGTCTTTTCTGGACATTGTATAGACGTAAATTAAAGACGTGCTACAGACGTAATTGTTAGACAGCCAGAAGACGTCCTCACAGGAGCCAGAATGAAAGTTTTTTATACGTCTTTTCTGGACATTGTATAGACGTAAATTAAAGACGTGCTACAGACGTAATTGTTAGACATCCAGAAGACGTCCTCACAGGAGCCAGAATGAAAGTTTTTTATACGTCTTTTCTGGACATTGTATAGACGTAAATTAAAGACGTGCTACAGACGTAATTGTTAGACATCCAGAAGACGTCCTCACAGGAGCCAGAATGAAAGTTTTTTATACGTCTTTTCTGGACATTGTGTAGACGTAAATTAAAGACGTGCTACAGACGTAATTGTTAGACATCCAGAAGACGTCCTCACAGGAGCCAGAATGAAATTTTTTTATACGTCTTTTCTGGACATTGTATAGACGTAAATTAAAGACGTGCTACAGACGTAATTGTTAGACATCCAGAAGACGTCCTCACAGGAGCCAGAATGAAAGTTTTTTATACGTATTTTCAGGACATTGTTTAGACGTAAATTAAAGACGTGCTACAGACGTAATTGTTAGACATCTAAAGGCAGCCAGAATAAAAGTTGTACAAAACAGTGGCAGTGAGTTAGTTCTCACTGAGAAAAACCCAGTTACTCATTGTTAATAGTTGTCGTGTCATGAAACTGCAGACACACAGACCTAAATAAGATTTTAAAGAATATTAATAATATTGAATACTCAATTGAATACGGCAACTGTGTAGTGTATATACAAGTCTTGCATTTGTATATCTTATCAATATAATTGTAATAAACTGCTTACCATTTGCCTGTAAACCAAACTGATCACTCCAAGAAATCAACTATTTAAATCTCAAAATAAATATTTTATTACTATTTTTTTCTGCTGGACCAAAACTTAACAGCCAGAACATTAAAGTATAAATAAACACAATAAAACTTAAAAGCCAGAACAGTAAAGGTATAAATGAACACAATTTCCCTTTAAACAATCTATAAAATGTTGTTAAAACAGTATAACATATCAATTAACAAAATGTGGCTGCTATAAGCTTCACAAGCTTCATTTATAGCAGCACGCCCCGACTCTCCCGGGGGCATGTTTCAGATGATCGGCTGCAGACTTTATTTGGGCCTCTGTTGCAGCTGGGTCCCATTTCATGACAGCAGCTACAATCAAAGCAAAAAAATAAACATGTAAAATAAATAAATGCAAACGCCACTGTTGTGGTTTAGCTTGCAGCAGAGATGCATAGAAAATTTGAGTACTCGAATCAATAAAATAAGATAGTTATTAAATCACAAATCAAGTAAAATTACATCAAGCCTGATATAAAGCATTCCACACACACATACTTTATGATGTTAGTTTTAATTAAAAAAATTAAATCAAGGAAATTTCTCTGGCTTTTCTTTCTTTTTGCTGTATCAAAAACGTACCGAACCGTGACACAAGTGTATCGTATTGAACCGACCTGTGAATTTTGTGAACCGTTACACCCCTAACATAGGTCTTTAATAACTGTATTCAAATGTAAATAAATATATGTTTGTGAAAGGTTTTTTTATTTTTATTATTGTTTGTTAAAACTAGGGGTGTGACCGTTATTATATAACCGTGAGACCGACGGTTATAGTTGAACACCGTCATTAGAACTCTATTACCGCCAAAACCGTGTTATTAAAATATCTTAAATATAACAGACGATAAACACGGAGGCGCTGGCGCGTGAACTGGAGCTCGTCTCATAAATGAACCGAAACTCAGCGTATAAGGTAGCCTCCTTGCCTCACAGACATGTCTACTTTTAAACAGAACAATTCAAAACGTAAGAAAACAAGACTACAGACTGCTCTCTGCTTATGTAATAAGCAGATAATCCGTATGAATTGTGCATTTCTCTCTGGCGCGTTGACTACTGCGAAGATCGCGAGTCAGCATCGTCAACTTCATCTTTGCAGCCGACACTGGCAAAGAAAACACTTGTTTATTAATAATTAAAATATCTCATTGCTATATTTTACATATTCATAATCATTACTTTTGCTGGTTCTTTGTGACAGATTTTAGGTGCTTATTGGCAGCGCCTCCCTTACATGTTACATGAATGCGTCACCACTGCATCACCGCACCCACCAGAATAGGCCTGTTGTTTTTTTTTTGTTAAGGATTTGTTTACTGTGTGTGATTCATTTAATGGAAAGCTCAGTCACTGCTAGTTGTCTGGCTGTTAATTTTAAATAAACGTAGAGCAAATTCAAATTCAAAATAAAATTTATTCAAACTAAGTTGTCCTATAACAGACGAACGTCGCAACGCGATGTTTTTTTTTTTGTGAAAACCAAATCTTTTGTATGTGAAAGAGCCATGCGTTAAAAGTCAGATGGCACTTAAAGCTACTTTATGATTTGCTCTATGTTTGAACAAAATAAATAAAAGTCTATAACTATCTATACCATATTGAATTGCATAGCATCATATTTTTCTCCATTGCATCGTATTACATTGAATCGCATCGCGTTGAATTGAAATCGAATCGCACCGCATCGTAATAATAGTGAATCGCATTGCATTGCATCGGTAGCTGCTTATATGTAGCCTATCTTTAATGTATCGTATCGTTGGCTATGCATCGAGATGCATATCGCATCGGCCTCAGTTATGGAGATGCACATCCCTAATACCTACATAGGAAAAGTAACTACATTTACATACTGTGAATCGTTTTTGCATCGAAAATCGCTATTGAATCGAATCGTGAGCCTAAAAATCGGAATCGTGACATTTTCTGAATCGTACACTCCTAATATAAACACACAGCTGTTTGCTTGGAACACCCCTTTAATTGTAAATTCATGAAATCACATGTAAGGTTTATAAATAGTAGCTAAAGGAGAGTAAACTGATACCCCCTTTATTTTCTCTACCTTATGCCGTCCGAAAAGGTATGTGATTTTCTAACTTCAGATGGACACATTTTAGAAAAATTAAACTAGACTTTTAGAAAAATTATCCATCTCTTGTGTTCGTGTGTCAAATACTGCAAGTGAATAGACACCAAAATGCTGAAGGTCAAAAAGTCCAAGAGCATTGTAAAGCTCACATGATAAATGCAGAAAACATCTTGTGTGAACAACACAGCAGGCTGTACTGTATGAAGTTTCTGGTGCATGCACTTGCATTATATTGGCTTACAATAAAGGATAATTTTTTAATAAATCTTTGTGGAAAGTCAGTCATATACATCTGGAATGGCATGGGGAAAAAAATAGATTTTTTTTATTTTGGAGTGCACTGTGCCTTTAAAATTGACTACGGTTTTAGATACTGCAGTGGATACTTACTAGTGATGGACTTGTTTCTCTGTTGGTGCCTGTTCTGCTCCGTAAACATTTTTCCAATGCTTGATCTAAAAAAAAAAAAGTTAAAAAGTGTGTTAATAGATTATTGATCTGAGTGACATAGGACCATTTTGAATGTGTTCCTTAAGTGTTATATAAATCTGGAGAACCCTTACTAAAATTAACAATGTTTTGCGACACTAACCAAATGGTAATAAATTATTGTAATCAATCCACCATAAAAAACATGGTTTCTACACCTTTACTATAATAAAAACCATGGTTAATTTAGCAAATGTCCTTAAAAGAATAGCTCATCCAAAAAAAAAGAAGAGTTCTGTCATTATTTAACCTACTCACCCTCATGTTGAAAATGTATGAGTTTCTTATGTAGAACAATAATTAAGATATCTTGAGAAATGCCTTTGTTTTTGTTTTCTCATGCAATGGAACATACAGTTGTTTTATTCCCAACATTCTTGTGTTTCACAAAAGTAAGTTAGACATTTATTTTTGGGTCAGCTAGGCCTGTAAACACAAGAAGATGGAAGATAAAACATTGTCTGGAGGGTTTGAACCAGTGTGCCTTTGAGCAGAGTGTACGTCTGCCTCTATTTCACGTGTATTTTATGACAATACTCACCATCTGAAGATCGTGTGGCTGGATAATATTTACTCCCAAAATGCCTGGATCATGAAGGAAACACACACAGCAATATTAGCTAGGCCTATTTGTTTTTACTTAGGCTACTAACAGAGACATTTGCAAAAGCTTGCAAAATTGACTCACCAGCTCCAAAACATACAATCACTCGTTATTTTGACTGATCGATAACGTTAGACCTAACGTTAAATCCCGCGATCAACAATAATAAAAGCCTAAAGTTAGTTTGCAGATTCTTCTAGAGTCAAGGAGTGTGGTTCGAGTTCCTCTGTCTAAAGAGAATGTTCTCAGTTCACTCATTGTAAAGCTCCAATGCTGAGTTTTATTTTATTTTTTATCATAAACTAGTTAGCTGACAATACACATGCTAGCTCAGCACATAATTAGTCTAATACATTGGAATACCGTACTAATATAAATATTGCTCTAATCGCATTTAGATTCTCAATTTAATACACTATATTTTGATGTATTAGAATTTGTATAAAGTAAAAAGTTATTTACGTTACCTTCCGTAGATTGCAATATGTCCGTTGTCCATCCTTGTTTGTTCTTCATTTACATCCCGCAACTCGCTCAAAATAAACATTTAGCAGTCCGATGTAAAATAATCCATGTTTTAAACAATGTAAAAAAGCCACAAAAACCGAAGTAGGTCCCGAGCAGCAGCACACACACCCACTCACTTCAACTGACGTATTTTCAAACTTGACTCGTAAAGGCGCGCATAGTTGTCATTGGCCAGATTCCTGGATGACAGTCAGAATAACCAATCATGCTCAAAACAACTCGTAGAGACAGCCAATAGTGTGAAAACATTGCAATTACAGGACAATATGAAATGTTTTAAAAGAAAGAATAGGAAAAAAAATACACGAGCTATTTCTTTTGTATTTGTATTTGTAGGCTGGCTGTTATATTTAATCAATTGGTTTAATGTGTTTTCATTGCAGTGCATGATTAAAAATGAAAGATAAAAAATGAAAGATTAAACTTACAGTAACTTGTATAACATAATAACATTTATTTATCACTGTTCTGATAAACAGCAATTTAATAGAGCAAACAGTATATTAAACAGAGCAAACATGTATTCATATAATTCTGTATGTAGACCTATGTGAAAAACTAATGGATTGGTATCATGGTGGTGACATTAGAGTTACTTCATGTGACCCCCTAATGACCCTTTTCCACTTTCACAAATTCTTGACCTTTCCTTTAGAAACACTCTAATGCCTAATAAATGTCAACATGCTTTTTCACCCTGTGTGGTACTGTTACACAACCTGTTGGTTTAGGGTTAATCCCTCTGTCCAACGCAACACTTTGCTAACATTGGCATAATTAAGTTACAACATAATACCCCGGGTTTCACAGGCAAGGCTTAAACCTGTAGTCCAGACTAAAATGCACGTTTGAGCTGTATATTACCTGAAAGCAACTTGTACTGACATATGTCAGTGCCATTGTTTTGTCTCAAGATGCACACCAGTAATGTTTTTCTTTTCTAAGGTACATTTTTAAAAGCTATAATTGAATGCCCAAATTTAAGGCCTAATCCTGGCTTTATATCTAAACCCTGTCTGTGAAACCGGGTCTGGGTTAGAAATTAAGGGGTTAACCCTAACCTTAACCCTTGTCTATGACTTTTATTTAACAGCATGGATACTCCAAAGTGTTGACTGCAGTGGTTAGGTATAGCATTGATAAAGGACAAAGATCTTCTCACTGTGACAGTCTGTATTTTAGCAATGATTGTTTGTATGGATTGTCCCTAATTGAACACACATGAACGCCACCACAATGATGAAAATAGGAAGTTATTTACTGTAAAATTTGGATTTTGTTTTACAGTGCAGTATGAACATCTGTTCTGAACTAGTTCTGGCTGTCGAGTGGACGTTTAGATTATGGCCAGATTGGACATCTTTATTCACGTCATTTATGGACTGTTTCTGGATGTCAACGGACGTCCAGATTATAATCAGTATGAACGTCTTTTCTCAACTAGTTCTGGCTGTCAGTGGGCGTTTAGATTATGGCCAGATTAGACATCTTTTATTTACGTAATTCATTGACTGTTTCTGGATGTCAACGGACGTCCAGATTATAATCAGTATGAACGTCTTTTCTCAACTAGTTCTGGCTGTCAGTGGGCGTTTAGATTATGGCCAGATTGGACATCTTTATTCACGTCATTTATGGACTGTTTCTGGATGTCAACAGACGTCCAGATTATAGTCAGTATGAACGTCTTTTCTCAACTAGTTCTGGCTGTCAGTGGGCGTTTAGATTATGGCCAGATTGGACATCTTTATTCACGTCATTTATGGACTGTTTCTGGATGTCAACGGACGTCCAGATTATAGTCAGTATGAACGTCTTTTCTCAACTAGTTCTGGCTGTCAGTGGGCGTTTAGATAATGGCCAGAATGGACATCTTTATTCACGTCATTTATGGACTGTTTTTGGATGTCAACAGACGTCCAGATTATATTCAGTATGAACGTCTTTTCTCAACTAGTTCTGGCTGTCAGTGGACGTTTAGATAATGGCCAGATTGGACATCTTTATTCACGTCATTTATGGACTGTTTCTGGATGTCAACGGACGTCCAGATTATAGTCAGTATGAACGTCTTTTCTCAACTAGTTCAGGCTGTCAGTGGACGTTTAGATTATGGCCAGATTGGACATCTTTATTCACGTCATTTATGGACTGTTTTTGGATGTCAACAGACGTCCAGATTATAGTCAGTATGAACGTCTTTTCTCAACTAGTTCTGGCTGTCAGTGGACGTTTAGATAATGGCCAGATTGGACATCTTTATTCACGTCATTTATGGACTGTTTCTGGATGTCAACAGACGTCCAGATTATAGTCAGTATGAACGTCTTTTCTCAACTAGTTCAGGCTGTCAGTGGACGTTTAGATTATGGCCAGATTGGACATCTTTATTCACGTCATTTATGGACTGTTTTTGGATGTCAACAGACGTCCAGATTATAGTCAGTATGAACGTCTTTTCTCAACTAGTTCTGGCTGTCAGTGGACGTTTAGATTATGGCCAGATTGGACATCTTTTATTTACGTAATTTATTGACTGTTTCTGGATGTCAACGGACGTCCAGATTATAGTCAGTATGAACGTCTTTTCTCAACTAGTTCTGGCTGTCAGTGGGCGTTTAGATTATGGCCAGATTGGACATCTTTATTCACGTCATTTATGGACTGTTTCTGGATGTCAACGGACGTCCAGATTATAGTCAGTATGAACGTCTTTTCTCAACTAGTTCTGGCTGTCAGTGGACGTTTAGATAATGGCCAGATTGGACATCTTTATTCACGTCATTTATGGACTGTTTTTGGATGTCAACAGACGTCCAGATTATAGTCAGTATGAACGTCTTTTCTCAACTAGTTCTGGCTGTCAGTGGACGTTTAGATAATGGCCAGATTGGACATCTTTATTCACGTCATTTATGGACTGTTTTTGGATGTCAACGGACGTCCAGATTATAGTCAGTATGAACGTCTTTTCTCAACTAGTTCAGGCTGTCAGTGGACGTTTAGATTATGGCCAGATTAGACATAATTTCTCAGTGTCATTAATCGACTAAATCTGGCTGTCAATGGACGTTCAGATCACGGCCTGGACGGACGGACGGGATATCAACCTGTTTTGTATGTCCACAGACGTCGCTTGCTCAGTGGGATAATGTAGAATCATTTTTCGTGGGTCATTCTGGGAATTATGAACCCATGATCTGTCTGAATACACTTCACACTATTTAACTTGCCAGCTAAATATAATTGAGACTGCAGTGATAAGATCCAGCCAGTTCATTCCATTCATTGCCAAGCTGCAACTATCTTCAAACGACAGATAGACTTGCATATCCCGAGAAGGATAATATAAATCAGTTTTATTGTGTTATATTCTGGTTTAATCCATTGTTTTGTATGGTCTGTATTTACAGAATTATATGGTCACTGTCTGAGACAGTCGGTCCTAATGTGCATTTGGCACGGCAAACAAGACCACAGCTCAGAATAATGTAATTACATACTGATGCAGATGAACAAGCAATCAGCATTGTCTTTGGGAGGACAAATAGACCTGCCCAAGGTGGCTGAAATTGTAACTTATGAAAGGAAAAACTAATGCAATTACATAAAACAAGGCTCATGGCTCCTTTTCGAATATTCATGTTCTGAGCAAATTCATATAATCTCATGAAAACAGCAGAACTCAGAAATGAGGGTTATCAGAATGCACAAGTCAAGGAGGCCATCAGTAAAGTACTTGAGAGACACTAAGGGATCACTTGGTCTTGTTATTGCCATGGTAACCAGGTGCATAATGGCCTAATTTAATTTTCCAGGTCCTATTGACTTAGAAGAGGGGAGGGGAATTATCCCATTTATTCGGTTGTGCATCCCAGCAGGTTCTTTCTTTCTGTAGAGCACAGTATATGTCTTTCAGAAACTCTATTTTGATGCAAAAATAATAGTCTATGTATCTATCTATCTTCATTCATTCATTCATTCTTTCGTTCTTTATTTCTGTTCTGCTACCACTAGAGGGACAAAAGGGACAAACCAATACTAAGAAATGTATGTTAATCTTTCAGTTCAACTTTTCAAACTGATATACTGTGAATACAATTTGTAATGACAAATGTTGTATTGCATTTGAGAGGAATTAATTTTTAGAGAGAAGTAATTTGGTTTCAGGGTGTTTACACGACAACGATCCTACTAAAAACGGAACCGTGTTTCTTTTGCGCTTTTCGTGTACATAAAGTCAAAATGATCTCGGTTCTCTCTGATCTGCGGAAATGACTAAAAACACTGTATTATGCATGCCAGGCCAGTAGTTGGCAACTACAGCAGTCACTTTGTAAAGAAGCACTACAGTAGACTGAATTTGTAATTCGCATGCGCATGTTGTCACAGTTTTCATGAATTCGCATTTTTGTGTAACAGCGGTGTCATTTTAAAAAACTTTGAAACCAGTTCTCAAAAGCTTGCATTTTCAGGCCCCCAAACGCTGTTGTCATGTAAATGAATGGCCAAAACAGATAAAAAGTTTTACGTTTTTTGGTTGAAAACGGTGTCGTGGGACCCCACTGTGTTTTTTTTACTGTGCCATTTGCGTCCTCAGTTGTTGTTTTTTAGTCCTTTGTTATCACCATCACAATGAAGAGCCTTGATCATGCATAAAACTTACGCAAAGTTTGTCATAGATCATTTATTTTTGGAGCTGGTGTTAATCTGGAATTTTAACAGTGTTTTTGAAAGCACCATCTGCCACCTGAGAAATCTTGCTCATTTGCTTTTGATGTTAGTCCGAGCCACAGAAAGCGTCTTTATTTACATTTGGCTGTCATGGGAATCATGGCTCTTTTCTCTTTGTATCTTTAAAGACTGTTGTAAATAGTTCAGTCATTCCTCTGGGATTTTATCAAAGTTTGTTTAGAGAGACAAATCTCTGCTCGAGTGTCTCAGAGAGAACAGCTGGCAGCTCCTGATCAGACCATCGCATTGAAAAAGCCCTGACTGCGTCACTTTGACTTAGGAAGAATAGCAGTTGGCGAGCAATGAAACATCACGCTCAATTTAACATGTCAATACTTTACTTCTTGGCCAGACTGTTTTAGATGCGGCTGTATGTCTTGAATGAATAGTCACCGTAGGATTTATGGATTCTGGCTGCATAGAATAGAGTGCGGCCCTGAGAAAAGGTCACCTGACTGATAAAACCAAATCTTAAACAAGTTTTGAATCATTGTTCTCAGGCAGTGTGTTCACAGACGTTGCTATAGGCTTCAATCAATTTAAACCTCTTATATCTCTTCTGCCTAGGTTAATTCATTATAAAGTGTATTTATGCAAGTGTAAAAAAGGGGGGAATTAAGCTATTGTAAATGAGAAAAAGCTGCAGATTTACAAAAGTTTGTAAGCAACCTACATTTTCTTGGAATTACAATCATTGGCAAAAAATAGCAAAAACTTTTTTTTCTTCACAAGAATAATTGAAAAAACGTTGAAATATAATATTTTCAAAATAAAATTTAAAATGTACATAAACCAAAGTTTTTTGACACGTCAACCATGTCACGAAACATTTTCACACGGATACATTTAGCAATTATACAAATTAAATGGCATATTACAGAAATGGCAATTATTTTACAACTAAATGTACATGTAAATTTTGTTTTTTTAAATACATTGATTTAAAAAAATATATTTTATTTATTTTAATATAACTATAGAAAAACAACTCACATCCCACACTTTTTTTTATACACAGCCACTTTTTCCCATAGTCTGGAGATCTGCAGCCGTCACTCCCCCAACCTTCTGTCAGGCCTGGCTGATCTCTGTCTTTGGCCATGTGGAGTGTGACGTGAGCCCTTGATCACTTGCTGCTTGCTAGAAAAGGACACCAAGCTGTGCGTGACTCTCCCTTGTGAAGAAGAACCAGACAGTGACTCAGTTTAATCATTTGATTTCAAGATATGTTACAGCATCCCACAGAGGAGTATTTAAAGTGAATATATGTGTAAAGAGATTGTGGAGATTTGTCTCTTTACATCATCAGTGACATCATTATCGCTAGTACTACGTGCTTGAATCTGTCTGGTGTTTGGATTTTAAATTCTTCTTATGCCTTGTGGCTTTTACTGAAATATCCTGTGTTCAATACAAGATAACCTCAGTTTACAGCATTTGTGGCATAATGTTGATAACCACACAAATTCATTTAGAACTTTCTGCCTTTCCTTTAAAAGAAAAATGAGGTAATGGTGATGCATTTACTCTGGAAGTAAACGGGGCGAATTTAAAAAGAATTTAAAAGCGGACTTTAACCCTCTATGGTACGGTGTTGCCTCCAGGCAACATAGTCTATTTTAGCTTTTTTTTAAATAAAAACTAATAAAATTGTATTGGTAAATGCTCTCTAAGGGGAGGGGAACTCAAATACTAACTATGAAAATGTAAAAGAGTGGTCACATGACCCACAGGGTCCATTATGTTCCCTCTTTCAGCACACGTGCACATGTCACATGGCTCCATTTTTTCTCCACTGAAAAGGACATTTTTCACTAATTTCTGTCCAGATAATCAACTATAAAAAATCTTAGTCACCTTCATTGGTAAGTAAAGAAGTATTTTCAAAAACATTATATTATATATCATCAAATGTATCATAGGAAATTACATAAAACTGCATGTTGCCTCGAGGCAACATTGTACCATAATGGAATCACATAAGGCCATATCAGGCATACTAGGTTTGAATACAAATATATTTTATTTGTAAGGAAAAGAGTTTGAATTATCTAAATGTTTCTGCATTTTTACAATCTGAAAACTCATGGTTTCAATCTGAAAAAGCATGGTTCGACAGGACATTTGGCCACTATAGTGGCGTGGCTTGGGACCGATCAGGGGGGTCAAAAGGACATTTGGCCACTATAGTGGGTAATCGGACAAATAGTGGGTTTGTGGGACGGGGGCGTGTGGCTTGGGACTGGTCAGGGGGGTCAACAGGACATTTGGCCACTATAGTGAGTAGTCGGACAAATAGTGGGTTTGTGGTATGGGGTGTGGCTTGGGACCGGTCAGGGGGGTCAACAGGACATTTGGCCACTATAGTGGGTAATCGGACAAATAGTGGGTTTGTGGGACAGGGGCGTGTGGCTTGGGACCGGTCAGGGGGGTCAACAGGACATTTGGCCACTATAGTGAGTAGTCGGACAAATAGTGGGTTTGTGGTATGGGGTGTGGCTTGGGACCGGTCAGGGGGGTCAACAGGACATTTGGCCACTATAGTGGGTAATCGGACAAATAGTGGGTTTGTGGGACGGGGGCGTGTGGCTTGGGACTGGTCAGGGGGGTCAACAGGACATTTGGCCACTATAGTGAGTAGTCGGACAAATAGTGGGTTTGTGGTATGGGGTGTGGCTTGGGACCGGTCAGGGGGGTCAACAGGACATTTGGCCACTATAGTGGGTAATCGGACAAATAGTGGGTTTGTGGGACAGGGGCGTGTGGCTTGGGACCGGTCAGGGGGGTCAACAGGACATTTGGCCACTATAGTGAGTAGTCGGACAAATAGTGGGTTTGTGGTATGGGGTGTGGCTTGGGACCGGTCAGGGGGGTCAACAGGACATTTGGCCACTATAGTGGGTAATCGGACAAATAGTGGGTTTGTGGGACAGGGGCGTGTGGCTTGGGACCGGTCAGGGGGGTCAACAGGACATTTGGCCACTATAGTGAGTAGTCGGACAAATAGTGGGTTTGTGGTATGGGGTGTGGCTTGGGACCGGTCAGGGGGGTCAACAGGACATTTGGCCACTATAGTGGGTAATCGGACAAATAGTGGGTTTGTGGGACAGGGGCGTGTGGCTTGGGACCGGTCAGGGGGGTCAACAGGACATTTGGCCACTATAGTGGGTAATCGGACAAATAGTGGGTTTGTGGTATGGGGTGTGGCTTGGGACCGGTCAGGGGGGTCAACAGGACATTTGCCCACTATAGTGGGTAATCGGACAAATAGTGGGTTTGTGGGACAGGGGCGTGTGGCTTGGGACCGGTCAGGGGGGTCAACAGGACATTTGGCCACTATAGTGGGTAATCGGACAAATAGTGGGTTTGTGGGACAGGGGCGTGTGGGTTGGGACTGGTCAGGGGGGTCAACAGGACATTTGGCCACTATAGTGAGTAATCGGACAAATAGTGGGTTTGTGGGACAGGGGCGTGTGGCTTGGGACTGGTCAGGGGGGTCAACAGGACATTTGGCCATTATAGTGGGCAATTGGACAAATAGTTGGTGATTGGGACAGGGGCGTGTGGCTTGGGACCGGTCAGGGGGGTCAACAGGACATTTGGCCACTATAGTGGGTAATCGGACAAATAGTGGGTTTGTGGGACAGGGGCGTGTGGCTTGGGACTGGTCAGGGGGGTCAACAGGACATTTGGCCACTATAGTGGGCAATTGGACAAATAGTTGGTGAGTGGGACGGGGGCGTGTGTCGCCACACACGATGAAGGATCCTGTTGGGGTGCTGCCGTCGGGCCCCTGGGGGGGTCAGGCCCCCCTGACCTCACACGGGTCATTAGGTCGGCCGGGGAGGTCTTCCACATGTTTGATCTTGCTGTTGTTGAGGACTGGCCTTCATATTAGGATAGCGTTATGGTGATTGTTAATGTTTTGCCTTGAAACAACACCGATTGTAATGTTTTGATATGATAACTTGATATGATCGTTTGTAGTACTTGCGCTCCACGATGGTACAATGTTGCCTGAGGGCAACAGCTGGATAATAAATGTTACTTTTTATCAAATATGAAATGTGTAATTCATTAAAAACTTGATAAATCTGTTTGTTCAAGTGTTTAGTCAAAGAAATTTATGTTTTCAATAAATCTATAATTTTTTTCTTCATGAAAATGTCAAATGTTTCAATTTGTCCATTGTGGTACAATGTTGCCTCGAGGCAACAAACTTTTAATTAATAAAGAAATAAAAAAATAATTATAATGTTTATTGATATTGTTATAGTGTCCAATTTTAAGCAGGAAACACATAACAAATAATTTTTTTCTCACTGATATCATATTGCGTACCATAGAGGGTTAAAGGTGCCCTAGAATGTGAAATTGAATTTATTTTGGCATAGTTAAATAACAAGAGTTCAGTACATGCACATGACATACAGTGAGTCTCAAATTGTTTTCTCCTTAAATCTCGTTTTTGAGAAACACCCCTGAAAAATAAGCGAATCTCCACATAACACCGACTATGACGCAACAGTCGGGATCATATGTACAACTCCAAAAATTTGCATATGCCAGCCCATGTTCAATGACAGGCGGAACTGCGCAGCCGAAGCATGGCAGTTGATCAGTGTTTGGATGTACAAATTAACACAAAAGTATTTAGTTCCTTCATCCGAGCCTCTGAAGAAACAATGGGTTAATTTTATTTTCTCTGGAAATTTCCAAACATTTCACCGATGAGACTGTTTCCTCAACTTGGGCCAATACAGAGCTGGCCTCGATGAACGTCTGAAAATAAATCAATCGAGCTACCAAGCAACACTTTCTGATGTGTAATTGTTCAAGATCAGACAGGTAATCTTTCTCTCAAAATCGTTCAATACTGTATTTACATCATCATGTTTGCATTGGTGAAAGCATTAGAGAGAGTGCAGAAACTGCGTTGCAATAAGATCTTTATTCTCGCGATCAACACACTGTCATCTGTTTGCTTAATGCTCATCACGGGAACATTTTATGTGATGGGAATATATCTAAATACTTTAAAAACATCTCACGATTCGTTAATCTCGATAGCTGTAATAGTAAAAACGTATAATATCTGTAGTAAAAGTATTCGAGGGAGTTTCACATGTAATACGTAGCTATTTCATTTGCAAGCATGTCAGCCAATCACAGCAGAGGCCGGTTACACACAGCAGACACGCCCCTTGAAAGGCTAAAATCAGGCTAGGAAAAATGCCTTTTATTTCTAAATTATGACTATTTTTGATCTAAAAAACATACTAACATTATAAGGGCAACCCAGAAAATATTATACAATAAAAATAAAAACCATTCTAGGGCACCTTTAACACACTTGAGCATGCTCGATCTCTGTTCTCAGATGGTAAGTAGGGTCGGGCCTGGTTAGTACTTGGATGGGAGACAGCCTGGGAATACCAGGTGCTGTAAGCTTTTGGTTAGAATCTATAATATAATAATATGCAATAACCCTAACCCTATTAGTGTTTCAATCCACATAACTCTGGACTCAGACTAGAATCAAGATTCAATTTTCCTCTGAATCTTTGAGTCAAGTCCTACAAGAATCTATTCATCCAGTTTTGTTTAACCCCCGGGACATTTTTCCACCGTTTCGGCAAAGCACCTAAACTGGTTTCAATATCATGAACTCATGAAAAGAATGGATTTTTTGGTTGTTTGTTTAAAAAAAAAAAACATAGCTGTAGTGAGCAGGCATTCAGCACACAAAATGACAGTGACATTGAAGGGGATTGTGTGACAGAGGAGAAAATAAATCTGCAAATTGCATTTGTTTTCAATTCCCATATCCAGCCTTGCTTTAGCAGCTGGCTTCTCAAGATAAAACAAACAGTATTTGCACGTTTGCAAAAGCTTGTAATGCCCCTCTAGTAAACAAACCAAAGATTTTTGACATGCCAAAATGCTTAGCTCTCATGAAAGAGTTACTACTTCAATACTATAAATACGGTGATCCCCGATTAGAGCTCATGGCTGGCAATTGTACAACAGTATACAGTAGGGGCCAAAAGTTTAAGAAAATACTTCCATTATTGAAATTAGAGGTTAAATGCTATATATACACTCACAAGCCACTTTATTAGGTACCTGTTCAACTGCTTGTTAACACAAATATCTAATCAGCCAATTTCATAGCAGCAGCTCAATGCATTTAGGAATGTAGACATGAAGACGGTGTGCTGAAGTTCAAACTGAGCATCAGAATGTGGAAAGAAATGTGATTTAAGTGACTTTGAACGTGGCATGGTTGATGGTACCAGACGGGCTGGTCTGAGTTTTTCAGAAACTGCTGATCTACTGGGATTTTCATGGACAACCAACAGAGAATGGTCTGAAAAAGAGAAAATCTCCAGTAAGTGGCAGTTCCGTGGGTGAAAATGGCTTGTTTGTGCCAGAGGTCAGAGGAGAATGACTGGTTCGAGCTGATAGAAAGGCCACAAGTAACTTGTTACAACCGAGGTGTGCAGAAGAGCTCCGACATTCAGATGGTAGGGTCAGAATTTGGCATAAACAACATGAAAGCATGGATCAATCCTACCTTGCATCAACAGTTCAGCCATAGCAGGTGGTATAATAGTGTGGGGAGTATTTTTTGGCACATTTTGGGCCCGTTAGTACCAATTGAGAATTGTTACGACAGCCTAAGTATTGTTGCTGATCGTGTCCATCTATTTATGACCAGTGTTCTGATGGCTACTCCAGCAGGATAACGCACCATGTCACAAAGCTCAAATCATCTCAAACTGGTTTCTTCAACATGGCATCGCAATATTCTCAAATGGCCTCCACATTCACCAGATCTCAATCCAACAGAGCACCTTTTGGGTTGTAGTGCAACAGGAGATTCACACAACATAACATGCTGGTGAATAACTTTCTCATTACGTGTAATAAAACAAAACATAAGGTACATACAGTGTACAGTATGTTGCACAGTGAAAACTGGCAAAGATGACTTTGAAATAATTCAGTTTGCCTGTATATGGATCGGGGGAATACATGGAATCTCATTTCATTCTTAGGATTGTCATAGCTCTTGCACATACTGTCTCTAGAATTCATTTAGATAAAATATCTTGTCTGATGTATTGCACCTGAGCCACAGTTCAAACGTTCCTTCAGTCTACAGTACCAATATTATTCCACTCATTGGGTTTTATTTGATGTGCTGTGCGATGTTCCTAAGAGGAAACATAAAACAGTTGAATAAATGATTGGCATTACTCAGTTTCAGTCAAGATAGCCAGCTTATGAGATGCCTTTGTCATGTGCATGTAAACTTCATATTTCAAAACTGACATTTTATTGTCCGTGTTTCTGTTTTTATTGTGAACAATTTATTGGTGCATGATTTTCCAAAGAAAAAAAATGACTGTCGTCTGAAATGACTTTAATTTTCCACTGATATGATGCTTTTGGTTAAAGTTGGCATGAAATGAAAGTTAATCTATTTCTTAATCTTTTTTTAAATGCATTTTATTGATCTTATTGTGAATGATTACTCCATGTAGCCTAATGTTTAATTTAATTTAATTTTTTTTTAGATCAAAATCTTTCATCAAAATCAACCTCAATCTTCCAGTGAAACGTCAGACTTCTCTCTGGTGACGTATAATGGACTCATCCAAACATTTAGTCTAAACCCCGGCCCTTTATTACAATTGACTGCAAGCTCATATTGCTCCATACTCCCACTTTTATTAACCAATCAATTCCTGTCCTGACATTTTTAATTGCATATAATTTTTTACTTAAAAATGTCACATTAAAGAAGTCAAATTGGTTTAATTCTTAATGTCTTTAACACATTCTCTAACACAATGGGTTTTTGTATTATATTTTGAAGAGAAGTCACAGACAAAACATAATGCAGAGTAGTTTTATAAATCACGCATTTCATGCTTCTGATTAGCGTGGTTCTGACTGACAGTGATACATAATATTCGCAGGGCACATCTCAGCTATAATGAGTAAACTGTCAGAGATGTAGTCAAATTCTATAATTTGCTCCGTCCGAAATTTCCATACAACTCTCTTTTACTACTTCGCTGATTTGTCCTTCACTTTCTATTACATCCTTCTCCCTCACATCTCTCTTTCTCAGCGGGAATGGAAAAACACACAGAACAAGTTGTCAGATTTTCTTTCTCCATTTCTTCGGTGCAGTTGTAGCATTTGAGAAGTCATTATTGTTTCATCTGGCGTGCTTGCTTTGCTCCTCTGCTCCACCGGACTGTGATTGAGCAGCCAAACCTCACCATCAGAGCTGGCCTTTTCTCCGCTGACTTGCCGGGGCACAGCCCACTGCCTCTCTGCCGGTAATTGAAAAGGAAATGAAATGTGATACCTGCTCTGCACGAGTCCACTGCCTCACCTGACGGATAGTACAGATGTGAGTTTCACTATTTTCAAGGAAAACAAGACAAGGGGTTGAATGATGGAATGCATTGGGGTATGTTGGTGTCAGATCACACCGTTCCTAATCAGGCATGGCATGGTGAGTTTCCAACGATAATCAGTTTGCCTGTTCACTTTGAAAGCCAAAATGCGGTATGTTGCTGCACAATACAGTATAAGCCAATCAGAACATGTTAGATGGTTAATATTCCGCATAATAGGAAACCAAGTGATCGACATGGTTAATGTCCTGCCAGTTAAGACCAACAAATCATAGTTATTAAATATAAGTAATTTTGATTTATATATAGGCTATTTATGAATTTAAAATAACTGTTTTATATTTTAATGTTTTAAAATGTATTTTATTTGTGTGATGGTAAAGCTGAATTTTCAGCATTACTCCAGTCTTCAGTGTCAACCATAGACTGTAAAAAATATGGACTAAGCGTCTGTGACGTCACCCATAGACTTTCTGAAGAACGGTTTTGAGGCCGTTTATGGGGGGTATGGGCGGCGCCATCTTGGAAATATTTCAATACAAATGTTCAGAAAGGATACAGAGGTATGATGCATACCTGCCAACTCTCACGCTTTGGCCGTGAGACACACGCATTTGAGTGGTTTCACACGCTCACACGGGCGAGTTCTCACGCGGAAGTGTCAACCCGGTCAGTCAAATGCCGGGTGCATGCGAGAGAAAGACTGTGTTCCAAACTGCGTCGCGCGCATGTGCCTCCCGGCTGGAGAGGTTTTACCATAAGCTTTATTTACTATAAGCGGATATCGCGGATTCACGCTCGTGCACGGTGTTGCTAATAAATTGGATGTAATTTAAGTCCTGTTGATTTTATATGAAAATAAATATAATGAACAAGTATTGAATTCCATTCCAAATACGTGTTTATCAATATATTTTTTTCTTTAATACAGACATGTTTTTATATTTTTTATTTATTTATAAAAATGACATCACATAACCCAAAGAGAACAATACATCATGAATGAGCATTAAGCTGTGTCGTCAGCAAGTCGTTTCCCATTATGCTTATGATCAGTGCAGTCGGTGGACATAGACATAATAAATACATAGATGCCCTATTGGCCGCTGGAGCGTACGTCAACGGCACTGCCATATTGCGGAGGGCAACTTTCCCATACCTCTCATTACGGGAACTGAGAAAAATGCCTGCTTCGTGTGCTGCTTGGGGCTGTCCAAATCACCTCACAATTGAAAACAGGTCTCGGGGAATTACCTTTCACAAACAAGACTAAAACAATTTTTCTGGTTGTATTTGGTCATTATATAATTAGTAATAGAAACGTACACCACGTACAAACCACTGAAATCGGTTGATAAATGTAAACTTTATTATTGTTTTTATCCAGGAAAACCGCAGCTCACCCGTTTACTTGCATTTGTTTACTGTGCAGTCTTTTGTTGTTTTTCCCCTTGATTGATTATTTATTTTTTTTATTTTTTTTAAACGTGAAATAACGTGATTTAACGATAACGTGATTTAAAATTTCTGCATTTTCTGCAATTTGTTCCACCGTTTAAAGGCAGCAAATTTAAAGGCAGAGCAGACTGGATGATTCTGGGTACATTAATGTACTAAAAATGGAAAAGTTTTTTCTTCGCATTTTCGTGTACAGAAGACAACAGTGTCAAAACGATCAAGTTCACACAGATCTGCAAAAATAACAAAAAATGCTGTATTATTCATGCCAGGCCAGTAGCTGCCGATGTCACTTTTAAAGAAAAACTACTTTCCTATAGACTGAACACGCGCACATGAAATAGCGTCACCGTTTTCTCAAATTCACACTTTTGTTGTTTACACTGAGACTATAACGTATCGTTTTTAAAAACTTGCACTTTGAAAACCGTTTTTAAAAGTTTGTGTTTTCAGTCCCCCAAAACACTGTTGTCTTGCAAATAAATGGTCAAAACGCATACAAAGGTTTCAGCTTTTAGTTGAAAACAGTGTCCTGTAAACAGCCCGCTATGCCCACTAGTGACATTGAAACGTATTTAGGGACACAAAGACACACTATAGTCCAGACAAATTATGTTTTCTTCTAAAAAATAAAAATGACACTTACTAAATGAGGCATTAACAACAGCTTTAAATGGCTCTTGGTTGTTAAAGTAGACTTAACTTCACTAACTTATTGAGCAGACTCTGTGAATACCAAAGGTGTCTCTCTCTCCTTATTCTTTTGAGTGCAGTTGCCCACATCCTCCTAACCCTAGTACAACGAGAGATAATTGAAGACATCTGTCATTGGATAAACCCACGCTGTGTCTGCACCTGCGATCTATATGTTCTTATTTTGTCTCTGAATGTATTGGGCGCATACATCCTTGAACCTGATTCCTCTTGCTATTAAAAGAACACCCATCCTTGTTAGGAAGTTTTGGTGGTCATCGCCAGTCAAGGACATGTCAACCTGAGTAAATGTCAGACCTGTGTGGACAAATCTTAGTGATCCTGGCATTGTCTATCTCTAAACACCCGTACTCTCATTTTGCAGTGCTTTATGCCGGTTTCACAAGGCTTGCCTCTCATCTGGACATTTAAAAATATATATATATTTCATTGCTTGACTTCTTCACTAATTGAGTGGTGTAATGACTATACTGTACCTGGTGACTGGACGGTTTTTGCGCAACAACTGTCAAAACGTGTATCCTTGAGCTAATACTCGACCTGACTCAATAATAGACCTACGAGTCAGACCAGACCCATGTTAACCACTATGTGGTCTCAGTTTCAGGCAGCACACCAACACATGCTTCACAGACAATTTTCCACACTGACGTCATGACTGATTGACCATTTTGCCAAGTCCATTTTGCAAATCAATTTTCCTTTGAATTTCAGCATAATTTTATGGGTTTTGGACCAGTCAAGGAAACCATCCGAACGCATCTTTAATATGAACCCATATTGTGGCAGAGCGTTAGAACAGCTCTTCCTAAAGGCTTGTGTGTACGATACATCCATACATACCAATTCCCAGTCTCATAATTTAGAGGTTTCAATCATCATACCTGTTTCCATAGTTACATGCACACGTTTCCTGTTCACTGCACCATTCACAGGTTAAACACTCTGTGTAGTTTATCTGACGTGTTCTTCCACAGCTGTTTCTACACTCTAAAACAAAATTCAGGTGGCCTATAGACCTTATGTAGCCCCGCCCCTTTTCAGCGCTGCGCTCGTTGTCTTTTGACTTCCGGTCTGTATTTTCACGACGATCTTGCATAGATGAATGAACGGCTCGTTTAAAAAAGTTCCCGGTCGACATTTGTTAAGACATCTGCTTTACAATGCTTATGATAAACATTACAATGCTCGTGATAACTTTTGTTAACTCTACAATAAGTAAATCCACTTCACCAGCTAATTACTCCTGGAGAGCGATGCCATAGAGATACACAGAGCGACCGCAAAAACTGAAGTTCAAATACAATATTCTAAAGATGGCGGCGCCCTCGTTTCTCTCGTGCATAAGGTCTATACCATTTGCATTGTAAAGACATTTTAATTTATTGATTTAATTAAACATTTTAAGTTGCAAACATTATTTTGATGAGTTCTGTCGATGTAATGTTGATCATTACATCAACTTGATATTGTGAAAAATGTAAACAGAAATTTCTGCATTAATTGATTTTAAAAAATAATTATAAATTGATTGTAATAATAAGGTACGTAAAGCTATGTAACTTTTCTGTTTAAAATTAACAAAATTCAATACATCATGATTCCTGATGATCACCTGATTTGTAAGCCTATCAAAAGTGTTTATGCTACGGGCAGTTGAATGCTTGAATCTGATTGGTTGACGAACATTCTAAGGTGTGTAATTATTTTCAGGAAAACACACAGTTAAAGTAGTTCCAGGCAGGTCTTGACCGCATTACAGTTCTATATCACTTTGTCAAATTATTTTGGTATTTCAAAGGTCTATTCAGCCTACAACAGCAAAAGAACCAAACCTCAAAACAACACTGACCAAGCAAATAAATATATTAAACAATATAGGATAAAGACAACAAATTATTAGTTTTTTTGCTACAAAATTGTTTTATTGTGTACGGAAAGCACATACTCTCTTTCTCCGCTCTCTCTCTCCCACTCAAACGCAAAAAATTGCTCTGACAATTTTAACAGCTTAAAAGCTACATTAAATTTTTCACTAGTGAGGTGGTAATAACAGCTCTGTTTTTGAAGCAGAACAACTTACAGTTTTATTAGACACTGCCGCTGAACACTGTCTAGTGTCTCTCTCTCTCTCTCTCTCTCTCTCTCTCGCTCTCTCCATCTGGGTTAGTCTAACATCAATGGCTCAAGCCTCTGTTACCAGCTTTAAAATGATGTTTTGGAATTAGCAACAGAGGCTTGGGATGAGATGCGTAATAAATTAGTCCTACACACAAGAGCGTTTTAAGGACAAAAACCTGACAAATGTCTTGAAATACATCATCTAAACATTGTTAATTATATGTATTTTATTGAAGTGTGAGGACAGTTTTTACAAATATTTTCTTACTTGTTAAGTTTTGTAATATCAGTCCTGAGTATTGAAGTCACTCTCTGTTGTAGCTTAAGTGTGTCAGTTACATAATTACTAATTCTGTGGAATTAGAATGCTGTGTAAGTTTGCTCTTTGGTGTATTTATCCCATAATGTTACATAATGTTTCAAGTGCTTACCATAAGTCCACAATTAAATTAATATAGGCCTACAGTACTTCAAAAATGTCATTTTTTTTTTTTGTTATTTCTAAATACTTATTTATCAACACAGCAGCAAGCAAACTTTGTTTTAATCAGGGGGTAAAGTTAATAAATCACAGTGTGACAGTTCCAGGTGTCTGAACTGTCTAATGGCTTTTTAATTACAAGAGGACTTCAAAACACAAAATGGTAAAGGGATAATGTAGCAATATTTGGGGCAGGGGAGGTGTTTGCGTTGTGTTTGTGGATTATCATTTGTGTGCTTGGTAAATCTCAATAGCTTTCATGTCAAATGTGAGATGCCCTCCACTCATTAATTATCATTCAGAAACATCACTTGTGATTCATCCTAGTAATTTAGGTGGAGCGTGTATCCGTCCAGCTGACGCATTTTACTGTTTACACACAGAAACCAGAATAGGTGTAATTCTGTGCTTCAACGAACCACGTTCAGCCAACCCACTCTGCATGATTCATTTGGATGTTGTGTTTAAGACTCAAAATAATTGCTGGAGGTTTCTACCAGTGTTGACCTTACGCCTGACCTCAATATACAGTATCTTGTATTTACTCAAGCATAGACTCATAAATACAAATGAGTATTGACCCTACTGATGCATCTATAGCATGATAGAAATTGTCTTCATTCTCTGGCCCTGTTTACTTCATCTCAGATTATACAAATAAACATGCCTTTACATTAGAAAACTGTTTTCTTTATATCATGGATGTATAAGTACAAAATAACTGTTTTCTATTTTTAAATATTTTAAAATGTAATTTAAAGCTGAATTTTCAGCATGATTACTCCAGTCTTCAGTGTCACATGATCCTTCAACAATCATTCTAATATGCTGATTTGCTGCTCAAGAAACATTGATTATCAATGCTGAAAACAGCTTAATATTTTTGTGGAAACTGTAATATCATTTTTTTTCTCCAGGATTCTTTGATTAAAAGAAAGTAAAAAAAACAGCATTTATTTGAAAGAGAAATCTTTTGCAACATTATACATGTCTTTACTCTCACTTAATTTAGTGTATCCTTGTTGAGTAAAAGTATTAATTTCTTTCAAAATAAAATCTTACTGACGATGAACCTATTGCATAGTAGTGTACATCACAAATCACATTGTATTACAAAGCTAAAAATTATCGAATTAAACACTTCTTTGTGTTCTCAGTTAGCCTATGGTTAGATCGCGATCTAACAGCTTAGCATAGAATAGCAGTAACTGCACGCATAGAGAAAGGGGGACAGGATTCTGCAAGGGTATAGGATTGGAGGGATAGATATAGGCCTTCAACAATATGAATTACAGGCTTATATAAAAACATGCAATTGAGGTTTATAACAAATATGAATGGGATTTCACAAAGCTAGATGTAAGTTTTCCAGAGGGTAATACCGTAGCAAATATACATTTATTAACAGCCCAGCAAGCAATATATGATCAAGTTCTTTGGCGTAGGCCCCGTCCGTAGCAATCTGAGGGTATGGACTCTGCATTTCCTGCCTGAAGACGAAAGGGCAGGGGCGCAGCCAACCCCCGGGAGGTATGGGAATCTTAGTGGTGGTGGGGAGGGTGGAGGAGAATGAAAGCGTCAGCATCTGCAAACTCAGACATGTGTAAGTACCAATGTTTTATACCACAAGTATTAGAACATGATTTGGTAGATGAGAAGGTAATGAGTGACGTAACAATTGAGATTTCCCGGCAGATCTTATGCTAAAGCTTCCATTTCTATGTATTGTGCTTACGTTCAATCAGGTGTAAATACTGTATCTTATGTGATTTCTGTTGAGAACGTCCCAGACTGCAGCTCTGCTCTGGAAATTTTGGCAGGATGCTCTGTGCTTTCTTGAGGCTGTCTGAGGTCACCATCATCTCCTGACTCATCTGTTTACCTCAGCAAACAGCTCCGCCAGGGGCCCAGGCTCACTTCTCCCACAAAACTTCACTTGTCTTTGGAGTGATATTATTGGTATAATATTTCACTTGTATTTTCTCATTACACTCCTCACAATTTCCCTTACGACCACCGATCAGTGGGAGCCGTAGGATACAATGGCTGCTGGCCAATTTCATTGCTGTTTCATTAGGCATCGTGAGGGTGGAATATTTCACAATTACTGTCCCCCAGATGAAGGTTTGTGTGTCAGTGATGAGTAAAAGGTCACAAGTCAAATGTTTTAAATGAGTCAGAGAGTGTGAATTTTCTCTTTGGGATTTACTTTTGCTTCAGGTAACTTGATTCACAATTGCCATTAATTCTTACACCCTGAGGTTACAATCAAATACCCCTTCCACACTAAAAAAATCTGCACCTCTGGACTAAATAGTTTTAGTCTGCCAGGAGAGCACCAGTAAGAGGTCTGGACTGAACAAGAGCAAGGAGTTGTATAGCATGCTCCGATAGGAAGGGCCTGATCTTCCTAATGTTGTATAAGGCAAATCTACTGAACAGAGCAGTTCTAGCAATGTGGTCTGTGAAGTTTAACTGTTCATCAAATACTTGGAATGAGAGATTATAGTTGTGTGTCATCATCATAGCAGTGATAAGAAAAACAATGTTTCTGAATGACAGATCCTAGTGATGACATATAGATGGAGAAGAGAAGTGGTCCGAGCACTGAGCCCTGAGGCACCCCAGTAGCTAGATGTTCCGACTTAGACACCTCACCCCTAAACAACACCCTGAAGGACCTACCTGAGAGGTAAGACTTTTAGAGTCTAACAATTAGAGCACAACTAGGCTGTAAAAATGGACTAGTGAGTAGAAGAGTTTACCAGTTTAGCTGATGATGTCCAGACAAAGTCTGTAGTCCCATTTGGACATTTTTTAGCAACTGCCTTTTCCAAGATAAAATGTGAAACTATCTTGAGCTTGTGATAAACACGGACCTAATTTCAGGCCTTCAAACCCTATTAAAAAAACAAAACACAAAAAAAACATTGATTTTGGGACAATGGAACCAGCAGTGCTCAAACGCTAACTTGTTTCCGCGTTTTGACCTATTAAAATACATCATACCTGCAGCACTTGTAGCCACTTATACCATTACTTAGTAGCACTTAGTGGCCATTACTAGTTTTAGTTCATTAAGTGTTTCAGTTTAGTTGTTTTCAATAACATAAACTGCTACTTAAAAAATAAAAAAATAAAAACGTTTTCCCTTTGGCCATATCTTTTTCCCTCTAGTAATCACTGATGCCCCCTCAAAAAATGATCTTGTTTCTACAATGTCTTCATTTTATGATATTGGTGGCCCAGATTACTAACCAAAATAGTACATCTTGTTTTGTCAAGCTAAATCATTTAGGTATAAAACCATTCCTGATTTTGTCATGGTGGTACCACGGAGCTATGTCTTTAGCGTAAAGTAAACCAAGATATATTCACACGAGAGTATCTTCTTGTTGACCATGTCTAGAAGATAAATCTGTGGCTCCATCCTTAAAGATCCATGTGGTAATCTTTCAGCAGGCCCACTGAGCTGCTATAGAGGAAAAAGGAGGAATCATTTTCTTTGTGGGCTCATACATATCAGGGAAAGTCTAATATTTAGATTATCAAATGTTTCCATGTCTGTTATTTACTCAACAAGCAAGGACAAAAGCCCATCCAACCATCACATATTACACACCAGACACAGTTTTATCAGAAACCTGCTCTTATGTCTGTATTATCCCACCTTCTCATTCACAGTTCCAATCCCTATGTAAGAGACTGCAATCTGTTCCCTGAGGAACCACGTCTCGCCCCATTCCTGCTCCTCAAAGCTGCGACCAAGTCCTAAATTAAGAGATGAAAGAGGGTTTTGAACCTTTATAGGCAGCCTCTGGATAATGATTGAGAATAAAGGGCTTACTAATGATACTTCAGCATGCAGTTCAAATAGAATGATGTCTGTCAATGGAATAATGGTACCTTAGATATACATTAATTTGTTTATTTCCATATTTTTCACACAATGCTGACATATGGAAAAACTGACATTGTAATGTTTTGTTTTTCTGCTATATGAAAAAATACAGGAATGTATTCAAATGTGCCATATGTAAAAATTGAGGTAAAAATATCCAAAAAATTAGCTACACGTATCAAAAGAATGAGAAGAAATAAGTGCAATGATGTCATTAAAAAAATTACAAGTCATAGTGCTTCCGAGATATAAACCTGAATTAGCATGCTAAATAGGCTCTATGCACAGCTGCACTACTTCCTGAACTTCAGGCAGGTCCTTCGTTTCCTGTCTGCCCTTATTGGACAAACTGATTAGTTCAGGTGTGCCTGACTAATGGCCATTAGTCAGGCACACCTGAACTAATCAGTTTGTCCAATAAGGGCAGACAGGAAACAAAGGACCTGCCTGAAGTTCAGGAAGTAGTGCAGCTGTGCATAGAGCCCATTACTAGCCCCGGCCCGGCCGGTGTCATAATACCAGTTTCGGCCATGGGAGGCGGTATGCGGGCAACATACATAACCACCAGCCAAACTGCAACACACGAATAACTCGCACGGCTTGTGGGCGTACTTGAACCTGATGTCAATCGTGTAAAGGACAAAAAAGGACTTTGGTACAGCCCATAGACATATACACTAGACGTCACCTTGGGGATCTAAGCATGCGTCAAAACCGCCGCCATCTTGGAACAGGGGTCTTGTCATAGGAAGTATCTAGGTAACGCTGCTATCTCCGCCTGTACTTCAAATTCATGGATGATGCCGGAATTTTTGTGCTGCGTATGGATGTTCACGAACGAAATCTGAACTAGGAAGAATGTTTTTAAATTTTTTATTTTTTTTTATAAATTTCTCTGGACTCGATGATAAATACATGTCTGACTGTTGGAACGAACCAAATAACTAGAAAATCGCATTCATGACGATTTATGGTGATTTTATTTCCGTTAGACCTTTGACGCTGATGCATAAAGAAGAGGGGCTCCCCTGTTCCAAGATGGCGGCTCTATTGACGCATTCGTTCCAATGAACTGCTGTAGCCAAGGTGACGTCTAGTATATATGTCTATGGGTACAGCCCACTACTACATTTCAGTTCAGGGAAGAGTTCAAAAAAATGATTGGTCGATATTATGTATGAGGAATACATTTTGGTAAGTTGCAGCATACTGTATCTTTCAACAGTGTTCGTGTTTTTTTTACTATTAGCTAGTAGAGATGATCGGTTCACGTGCGCTAGGCGTGCGTTACATCTCTAAAAATCTCCAAATGCTCCACGTGAAACTGCGGTCTTACTATCGTGTCAATTGATTTGATTAATATGTGCAAGAGAGAGCAGACCGTGCTCGTGTTGTTTGAAGACGTGAGAGTGTGCGCGCGCGGCCGGTGTAGCAGTCGATTCGGTTTCCTACAGGAATTCCTGTTCCCTTTACGCAATCATACTACAAATCGTGCGTAGTTGCCGCTTTACCATCAGGTTACCATACGTACCATCAGAATTGAATACGACAAGAAGCACAACTGGATGTACGGAAAGCCAAAAGGTTAAAAAAGTATTATTTTTTAATAATAAAAAAAGTTATTATTATAAGCGAGTTTTCCCTGCTCTGTCATTTCAATCTAGCTTATATTTATCTATGCTTTCCGTACTTCCAGTTGTGCTTTGATGCATCTGCTACGCATGCGCAGACATGCCTCTTTGAGGGGGAACACAAATTCCTGTAGGGAACCGAATCGACTGCTACACCGGGGCTCGCTCGCTCGTGCTCTCTCTCTCTCTCTTTCTCTCTCTCTCTCTCTGCTCGTAACGCGCCCTGTCAAGCGCAGCGGCAGCAGTCATTCTATTCTACATCCCTCACCGATCAAAATAGGCTTTGGCGGGACAAAGCGGACTATTTGCCGGTTTTAGAAGATTAATAACCTGAAACTAAAAAACAGACTAGAGTAGGCCAACTTTCTGGAGGTATACTGCCCCCATCTGGTATGGAATATGTGGAGTATGAATTGATTTTTTGACATAAGGCACCTTTAAGGAATTATATTTTATATTATTTACATGTCTTTAGTTGGTATCTCGGCACTAATTCCGGATAACTAAAGTGCATTAAGTACAGAATTAGTTGTTCCAATTTTTTATCGTCAATGAGTGGATCTCTGAGCTTGTGCGAGTCAGTGGAGCCGGGGCTGATTATATTCAAAGAACCGCGTATACTAAACAAGGCAAGGGTGTAGAGTTACATTCAAGCTATTTAAAAGGCATGAAGAGGAAAAAATATAAAATATGTAAATTTGGTTATCAAATAATGAGTTTTAAGGGATATAGTTATTGACTACACAGGGACTTTAAGTATATGTCACAATCACACACACAGGAGAGAGAGATCCAAGAGCAGTAATTTATTGGGGTAATCCGTACTCACAACCAGTCCAGGCAAAGGTCAAAATCCAAAAAGGCAATCCAAAAATATAAAAGACAAACACAAGAAACAGGGTCGAAGAAAACAACAACAAAAGTGTGGGCACAATGTACAACGACTCTGCAACAAACACTAAGGCCTTGTCCACACGGACACGGGTATTTTTATAACCGGAGTTTTTCCTTCCTGCGTTTAAAAAAAAAACTTGCGCTGTCAAGAGCATGCAACACCAGCAGGCGGCGATATAACCCTAACCGTAAAGCCACGTTGGCCAATCAGAAGCCGTCAGCGGCGCAAAAACTCCGGTTTTACTGTCTACACGACAACACTGCAACCGACGTTTCAGAAAATACTCACCCTGGCAGGGGTTTTCAAAAATGTTCGGTTTCAGTGACCTGAGACTGCGTTTCCGTGTGGACGAACGGCCGAACCGCGAAAGAAATGTCACGGTTATAAAAATACCCGTGTCCGTGTGGACAAGGCATAAAACATGGAGGGTATTTATACACTAAACATCATGATGGGGAACAGCTGAGTGCAATAACCAGTGAGGAGTGCAGACAAGGATTGTGGGGAATGCAGTTCTTATGTGAAAGACACCGTGGGGAATAAGGTGGACACCAGGGAAACACAAACCAGACACTGTGACAGTATATCTTTAACTGGACTTCAGCACTATTCTGCACAATTAAAGTGCATTTAGTGCAAAATTAGTTGGTCCAATTTAGCAGTCAATAGGCTTTATGCACAGCTGCACTACTTCCTGAACTTCAGCCAGCTCCTTTGTTTCCTGTCTGGCATTATTGGACAAACTGATTAATCCAGGTGTGCCTGAACAGTAACAAATACCAGGCACACCTGGGTTAATCAGTTTGTCCAATAATGTCAGACAGGAAACAAGGAGCTGGCTGAAGTTCAGGAAGTAGTGCAGCTGTGCATAAAGCCTATTGCAGGGTATTTATATTAAGTACATAAATATGTAAATAAATGTATTTCTAAAACATTTCGGTATATTTATTTTTCTCCATGCTATTTTCTGCTTAATAAATGCTTTGCATGTTTGAAAGTGAAGCATGGCACTGTGTTCATTTTCATATGTACAGCTCATTACGGTGAGAGCGGCTTGGTTCATTTATATTATTTAATTGAATCGAAGCCATTCAGTGACAGACCGGAATTTAAGCCATTTCTCAATAAAGGTCCCGATATGCTCAAAGCATAATCAAAGAAATGGAAGCTTTAGCGTTAAGTTCTGCCAGGAAGACTCAATTGCTACGTCACTTATTACCTTCTCATCTATCCAATCATGTCTAATTCTTGCGGTATAAAAGACCAGTACTTACACATGTTTGAGTTCGCAGATGCTGACGCTTTCATTCACCTCCATCCTCCCCACCACCACCAGGATGGTCCCTTCCCCTCCATCCTCCCCACCACCACCAGGATGGTCCCTTCCTATACCTCACAGGGGGTCGGCTGCGCCCCTGCCTTCGTCTTCAGGCAGGAAATGCAGAGTCCGGACCCTCGGATTGCGAGCTATGGACGGGGCCTACGCCAAAGAACTTTATCGCTTGCTGGGCTATCAATAAATGTATTTATTGTTACAGTATTTATTCTCCCGAGTCTTTCTGGTAGAACTGGTGTATCGTCCTTTCGAACTAAATCAGGCCAAAGCAAACTACGTTTGAAGTTTGTTTTTGGAGTTCAAAACACCTTGCCAAAGCAAACTTTCCAGAAAGCAGAGCTTGTGCAAACATTGTCGCTATGAGTCTATGCTTTCTTAACAGCCGTTTTCTCACCACTGTAACTTTTGTTGTGTGTTCATTTTGTTGAGATGAGTTCACGCAGCACATATTAACATATTCGTCTAAACATCGGTGGCATCGGGATGTTTGCTAACAGTAAACCGCTGCAAATGCATTTTTAACTTCTTTTTACTCCGAAGCGAAGTGCGAAAAATAAGTTTACTGTGAGTATATTAGGACCTTTAAAACCTTTCCCTTTATCACAGCTCTCCGATCTTATTCATGTTTGCGGATAAGCAAGTCAAGAACTGCCCTGTGGAGCATCATGTATTTCATGACAGCACTTTTGCTCATTAAATTTTGATCGATGACATACAGTCACTGTGGAGATTCTACTCAGCAGATGTAAATTATGTTTGATTGTAGAGGTGATCTTGGGAACAGATGCCTTCAGTGAGCAGACACTGCAGATTGATCCAACCTCTTAGTCTTTCTTCTGTTTCAACATGAACTGTCATATAGTCCAAAGGATCTTGGCGTCCAAGTCTAATTCAATCTCAGATATTCAGCGTATGACATGTTCGCCCTTGTGATGACAAGCCCTTTGAACATGTAAACTGTGTGAACCAGTCCCTGAGTGAGTACAGAAATTAAAGTGTAATTAAAGTACTTCAGCCTTTGCTCACTGTCTCCTATAAAAGCACTTTCTTTTTTAACAACACGATTCAGGTAACCCATTTTTAAAGTCAAAATGAAGTGATCTCAGTCTAAGGTCAAGGTCAAATTCACCTTTAGAAGCCTCTTGACATACGTCAGTGGTAATGCCTCTATTTGAAATTTAGTGTGAAGGAATAATGCCCAAATGATGAACTCTACAGAATCGATTCAAAACCTCAGAAATGCCTTTACATTCAATACACTACAATTAAAATTAAAATAGCACTCCAATCAGAAGTAATTGTGATCCAGGCTTAATAATCTTGTATTCATTTAACACAAACTAATTGAAAAGGCATTTAAAAATAAGCTGTAAAAAGGAATGATTGATAATTTATCCGCTGCTTTTGGAGGATGTTTCCCATGACATTCTACAGAGGGAGCGTGTTTTTAATGACAGCGAGGATTCGGATGGTTTCGGTTCTCATGAGCCATCATCTTAGAATTGTTTTCTAAATTGCAAAAATCACTTTAGAAATTAAAAGAAACAATTTTGTGCTCACTAAAGATCAGTCGCTTGACTCTGAATAACACGAATACTGGGCAAGACACTGGCCGATGGAAACATTCGGAACGGACGGCTGGGCTGTGGAAACATCTGAAACATCTAGACAGGTAGCCTACAGCACTGCACAATTACAGATTTTTAAAAAATAATAATTTTAAGACAAATAAATTGATTGAAGGTATGACATTTTCTGTTATTCTGCAAATGTTCATGCTGGGCAAAATCCAGTAATTTCAATAGGGTTTCCACACACTGAATTTGCTTTGTAAGTCTGTATAGATCGGCCCAATGGCGGCATCCGATAGAACGGGTGAAGGTCTTTCCGTGTGGCAAAGTAATTTAATTCCATTTAATCTTTTATCTGATCAGTTTAGCAATACATTTGATTGTTCTATTTAACTCTTTACTTATATTTTACCCGTTCATTTTAGGAAGCTATGTCGCTCTGAGGTCCTCACGCCTTCTGCTTAAAGGGGACCTATTATGCCTCTTTTCACAAGATGTAAAATAAGTATCTGATCTCCCCAGAGTGTGTATGTAAAGTTTTAGCTCAAAATACCCAACAGATCATTTTTTACAGCATGTTTAAATTGTCACTTTTTGGTGCTCAGAAAAACACGCTGTTTTAGGGTGTGCCCTTTAAATGCAAATGAGCTGCTGCTGCACGGCACAGGGGGCGGAGCTTCATGAGCTTGCGCTCAGTCTCAGGACAATTTCATCTCACAGAATGATGCTAATATCAGAAACTCCCAGAAACGGTGTTCATTTCGACCCGGAGTCGGACAATTATGCCTACAGAGTCAAAGAATATACTGTATGGAGATGGAACAGGTATAGTTTAGTTTAATTACGGATATAACGTATTTGTCATTTGCTTGTATGTATCCACTAGTAATAGCCTACAAGCCTACTGTTTCGGACCCTGTCCAAATGATGATCAAAAATATACTAAAGAGTTTAATAAAGTTTATTGTACATCACACAAAAGATGAAGCGTCGGTTTTACTCCAGAAAATCACCATAAGAGCTGAGTAAACACAGTATAAGATGGTTTCGGTAGAGTTGAGGGAGCATTTTCTTTGAAAACAAAATGAATCCACCTCGTCTTCAGCGGCTACCTCAGATTTCAGGAGTAAATAGAGAGAGAGCTATGTGGATTAATACATCCAGCCACACAACACCTACAACGCTTGGGAGACATTCTCGGCAGTGCAGCAATGCCGGATGTGTGTACAACTCGCTCGCGTGAACTCGATCAGGGCGGGTCGATGTTCAAACCGCAGGGTCTGTCAACATTCGTGGGCGGGGCCTGTGGCTTTAGTGACGTCACTAAAGCCACATTCTGAAAACAGGTCGTTGGGAGACACTGCTTATGATTTATGGGGATTAATAAAAAAAGAGTGAGTGGATTTTTATCACTATTGGGTGGTTGTGTGCACACACAGCCAACACACATTTATGTCCAAACAGCATGCAAAAGTGAATTTTGCATAATAGGTCCCCTTTAACACGTGTCTCACAATCACAATCTTGCCAGCTTCGGTCACCAAACAGAGGTAATTGCTATATACCTGAGATAGGTTGCATTCACGCTTACACAATCAAAAATACTTTGGTATAGCCCCCGTGATTGCATACAGTAACATTAAAGTAACATTTACTTCAGGCAGAGGTATGGCCACTATTACAGATATAAGTTGACCAACATTACTTATATTATAATAGCTTTGGATTGGCCATGCCAAAACCATGACCGCGTCCACATTCTCCTCTTTCGCTTCCACCTCTTTTTTTTTTTTTAGCGCACATAAAAAACACAATTGCTGATGACGTTTTATTATTCTATACTAACTTGCGTCGTAGCCTACGATTCAATAGGTGTCATCATCGCACAGTCTACATGTTGTACCCAAGTTTATTAGATCCATGTTGTACAGTGTGATTTATACTGATTTTATTGGATTGCTGAAATAGCACACACTGTAGCAGGAATAAGAGGCACCGGAGCCCTGTCAAGTGATTTATTTTAGTCTCCTTTTGATTAAGATGCCGCCATGGTGGTTATAATTATATTTTTCAATCACACAAGTGTGTGTTCTGCTATTTGTTCTTCGGTCTACTTCTGAAGAGACCAATGTGATTTAGTAAATTAAAATGATGGCTTAAATAGTTTTTTTCTTTATCGTCTTTTTCAGAAAATACATTTTTTAATAAATACTTTTTTTTTTTTTACTTTTTTTCCAATGCAGTAAACTCACTGGTGCCTAAGCTTTCATTTTAATATGGTCTGATTTCCACATTGTAAATCCCTTGCCGTTGACATGCAGCCAATAATCTGTAATACCCACAATTCCTATGTTTCTCCACCTTAACTTTGCATATTGAGTTTTTGGTGGCTGCATTGAGCAGGATCAGCAAGCCCACAGGGAATTGGATGGCGCCTGCAATGAAGTCAGTCAACACCTTTAGTTTCTGAGTTTTCAGTTCCAGAACTATATGCATTCCCACTGAAAGGCTTGAATGCTAATCCTGCCTTATCCCAAGCAAAACACATCCCAGTCCCAGGACGGATAGGCACATCAATCAAGGATTTGGCCCCTCGCCCTTTTTCCATCTCCTGTGCATACTCATGCTGCTTTCACATATCGGATCCCTACATTATAGGCGGACAATCACATTTCCACTATCGTGTCGCACCCCTCTTCCACCGCTACTGCAGTTGCCTCCTACTGCCTGGATTTTATTACTGATCTTGTTTGCTGTGCATTCTGGCATTGTCATCACCACGCAAGACGGACACATTACTCCAGTCTTCAGTGTCACATGATCCTATAGAAATCCTTCTAATATGCTGATTTGATCCGGAGTTATTATCACTTATTATGGTTTCTCAGTTAATAATAGTTATCAATGAAAACAGCATTTGCTGCATTTGCATGCAGTGCTACGTCACCTGACTAATTTGCCTAATCTTCACGGTACTTCAAACCGCAATGGAAATGCAGAAAGCAACAGGTAAAAAAAATGTTTCCAGGTAATTTCATTGGAAACGCGGCTATAGAAGCATTTGGTCCCTATATCAGGCAGAGAAACTCTTAGAGAGTCGTTCTCTGTAGAATGTTGTATGTACAATGACCAGATTCTAGAATGAATTCATTTACCTTTTTTTAATAAATTAAATTAGTTTCTTTTGTTTTAGTCTCCGTTGGCAGCTCACCAGGATTTGGAACAAAGCTGTTGTGTCATTTTGGCCCTGTTTACAAAGAAGTGTTAGTGTCAATCGGATCACAAGTGGACGATGCTAAATACAGGTGTAAACGGGGTCCAAAACGTTTTGAGCTTGTCCACTTTCGACCACTTCCAGAGGTGGTCGAAAACACATTTGACTGGATTGCTTTTTTAATGTAAATGCTCATGTGGTCAAGTGTTTGAACCTCTTCTTGTGATACGTTTGACCAAAATGCATCTTCAGGTGTAAACAGGGCCTTTAGCAGAGCCACATGCTGTCACCTTTCCTTTCTCTCAGTATGGTTTGCCCTTAACTTGTCATCTTAATTTGTATCTTCATATGGCGAATGGTTGCTACACTTTGAGAAGTTACTTCGATTATGATCTGCCATCGCGCTCATCCTCTTTTACTCCCTCTCTCACATTAGCTGACCTTTCAGGCTTCTCAGACTTTGACAATGGACCCGTCTTGTTTGCCAATGTGCAAGACTCAAAGAAAAGGGACTGGCTGCTGACACCTCCTATTCAGCACAGTGCTCCCCAAACCCATCACAGGGTTTTACTTTGTGACAGATTTTATTAACGGCACGCCAGGAGACATTGATGGATTTGCTTTCTGGCAAGGAACGGTCTCTGCCTTTTCACACTCAAACCACACACATAAGTTAGAAAACATACCTGGTGAAAACATGTTCCTTTCGGACAATTTCTCAAATATTGCTGCTCTAGCATTATCAGATTGCTGATGTCGAGTGGGGATTTGGGGATGTGAAATTTGAATTGCCCTCACTAAGCTCATTTTCTCACTGTAATGAAAGCCTAATTTTAATTTTTGCCATGTGAGATCCGATCCTCTGACTGAAGCGATATTTTTATTAGCTTGATATAAGAGGTGCATCCTTCTTTGTTCCCTGAAGACGGCCATTTCAGTCATTTGCTGGTGTCTCTTATCGGGTATTGGAATTGCTCTCACTCAATCACCTTTTCACATTCCAATTCTCTTTCATGATTTTTTTATTATTATTATTATTTCATCGGTTTCATATGCTCTTATCTTTGGCTCAATTTCAAATGAGACACATTTGGCTCAAATTTCATTTTTTTTTAAATTATATTTGCACTTGTTTTTGAAGCGAGGCTCTGCCATTTCATCACGTTAATGGCCCGTTTTTGACACAGCATTAAAAGCCGTCTCCCTCGCCCTATATCATTTTATTCAAATTTTGCCTGAAATTCTCCAGGTGGCTTTTGTATTTATCGCTAAATCCAAGAAAAACTGGACAAAACTATTTGCATTCACCCAGCACTTACGTGTACTTAATAAGCTACAAAAAAACAAACAAAAAACACTGCAAAATAAATTACACTGCTAGTTTATTCAGGATATTTATTAAAGGTTTGTTTCTGTAGAGAATTTTGATGCTGTAAATTAGATCACAGAGATGTTTATGCATTCATATCCACCCTAACGTAGGAGTAATAATATAACCAGCTAATATGAAGACAGAAAAAATTTAATAATTTATCAGTTATCTCATTTATCATATTCACAACCTTAATGGTTTGTTATGCCTAATTTGAATCCTAATATTTACTATATTTACATTTGTATTTATATTTATACTTTAACCAAAGTTAACTTCTACTGTATACGCAAAGTCCTCTAAATTATCAGCATGATTAAAACTTTACTGAACTTTTTCAGAACAGTCTTTTGAGGAACATTTATTTGTTTATCTCTCAATCATCATTGTATTGCAATGCATTTTGTTTGTTTGTTTTTTTGCCCAATGCACCTCAATGAAAACTAAAGAGCTCATTGAGAGCTCAAAGAGAGAGTTTTGATAAAAAAAAATTTTAAGACAGTTTTAGTCAATATTTTGTTTAAAGGTTCAAAAAATTGTTCCTTTAAAAAAAAAAAAAAGATTTTTCTGACTATGATAGGCTTTACATGTTTAAAATGAAATTAACAACATTTCTGTCAACATTTACACTTCCATCACCATATACTTATTATATTTGGAGGGATACAATAGGACCTTTGTGTGACACACAGAGGCGTTATTCACAAACAAATATTTTCTTGGCTTCAAAATATCTGTGTAAGAGTATAATTTGTACTTCTATATTTTAATAGAATATTCTATAAAATATAAATTAATATAGAGACATACCACATGAGACTACATATATATATATATACATCCAGACATAATGCCTAAGTGCCTACGGGTCAAATAAAAAAATTTTGTTCTCTCTATAGAGAGCTTTTTTCTTTTGTTTGTTTTTGTCTTTGGGACCATTTTTATATAATTTCAGGGTTAGTGGGCAGAAACGTTTTTGTTCTCCGAGACCTGGTATAGTGGTTAGATTGATAGCCAAAGGGCTCTTGGCAAAAATGACAGCCAATGACATTTATGCACACAGAGTGGTTATTTTGAGCTCAAAATACTGTTTAAAAAGACAAAACCGTCTAGAAGCAGACAAAAACATCAAGCAGATCCAATTAGTTCAAAGCTTAATGATATTTTACAAGATTATAATATGATTGGTTATTCGGAGGGGCATGTTCACATCAGTGATACGGCTTGACATAGTTCCATCATCTATGACAATGACAGTCTGATTGTGTGTCATTTACATTATTACCATTAATAACATAACACGGTCATGTGTGTACTACATCACAGATTGGCACAGCATTCATTGACATTTTTTTTACTGTAGAAAATGTGGAATTTGCCATGTTCATTCCTTTCTTAAATTGATATGCAGGACTTTTCTTCAAGTTCTGCAACAGCCCTTTAATTACAGACTATTAAGCAATGAGGCAATCTGTATCACATAGCAAATTAGTTTAAAAAACCCTTCTATAAATGCAGTTATTTGAGCCTGAAATATATAGAATTTGTGTTAAATGTATTATATGTATTTATTCTCCCCATAAGCCCTGTGAGTCATGTGTGAATCCACAGCATTGTGGAGTATCTCCCTCCATATTATGACTACATAAGATCAGTTAAATGCACTGGAGGAAAGAATAGCATTCCTTTAGATTTCATGCTAATTTAACCTTTCTAGAGCATTTTGGGTGACTAGAGATGTCAAGCCTCTATTGTTCTCTTAACATGCACTCATTTTAAAGCAGCCTTCAGCATCTTTGACATATTGCCAGCTCTTAAAGCTTCGTTAGATTTGCCACTGTCTCAATATGAAAGCCTGGACTGCTGCCCTTTCAATTCGTTACAGTTTTTAATCCTCAGATTCTGAGACATTCACACGTCACATACTGTGAAATGTATCATCTGTCTAGACCAGGGGTCTCCAAACTGTCCTGTAGAGTTTAGCTCCAACCCCAATTAAACACAATTAAACACAGTACTTTTTATTATGTAAATATATATAAATTGATCAATCACTAAATATTAGAATGTTATTTGTCTGTCTTCATCCTTCCCTCACACTTTGTAAAAAATGACCCGAAGCCCTAAAATTACTTTTTTGTCCAGAAAGCTTATTTTATTTCATTTTGATAATATTTTTCCTATTTTATAATGCATTTGATCAATTAATAATAAATAAATAGTCATTTAAGCACATTACTCACATTCTTTCAACTTAAATTCAACATTTTCATTCAGCTCAAAATATCTTATGTTGTGGAAAAATAATAATATAACATAACATTTCATGACTCTTGCCACTAGATGGCCTCATAGCTTTATATGGAGCAAATGAGCTGTTCCGATGGGTCCTAAAGTAATTTCTCTTCAGTATGCATTCAGATACACATGTAGATATTGTGATTTTAAATTTTTTTTTTTTTTTTTTTTAGTTTTAGTATTTTAAGTTTGAATTGAGCATTTTTAGGTGTTTCTATGTGTACTGAAGCATTACCTGCAATCCATTCCTTCTTCATTCGAGGGAAGGATTTGTTACTTTTTTAGGGAAGGGAAGGATGAAGTTGAATTCACTGCTAGCAAAAGATGCTTTCAATAAACCTGGGCTGTCTATGCAGAAGAAAAGCATTTTTTTTTTTTGTACATGACTAGAAAACAGAGAAAAATGGCTGTGGTATTCCCTTTTGCCAAAAACTTTAAACTTCAATACCCATCATGCACTGGGCTCAATCTGACTGTCTGTAATCATGGATTTTTTTGGATCCAAAAAAATTTGGAAGTATGATCTGTTTTCACAAAAGTATGTCAAAAGTTCACGGATGACACATTTGTGGACAAATTGACTTTTTCTGACAAACGGAAATGTAAGAGTATAACGAGTGTCGGTAAGATGGAGAAAGAGTGGACATTGTTCATTTGCATACTACTGACATTGTAACAATACAAAACGGGTTGTAGATCGGCAAAGTTACCCTGACGTTATTGTTCATTTTTATACTGTGATTGCTTGTACATGTACAAAGCGGTATATTTGAACGTATGACAGTGTTGTGTGGATAACTGGCAAATGTGTTGCTCTGATGGCTGTTGTTGCTGATGGGGGATGCAAGTTCAGCACGCATGACACATTTTGGACAAGAGTGGGTGTTCAGCCCACATGGCAAAATGAGTGGAGAGCCTCTGCAACAGGCTTTTGTTATTCTGAGTACCAGGCTCTTTGAGAACAACATCATGTTCACATTGTTTTCAAAGGCTTAGATTGTTGTTTGTTAATGTCATAGGTATAGTTGCAGGCTACAATACTTAGTGTTGGTCCTTGTATTAGATGCTCCACCTATATTTGTTTGTTTAAAGTCAGGCTTAGACTTTACTTCTATATTTTATGTGTAATATTTGATTCATTATAGTTGACCCAAGAACTGCTGCTGTTGCAGTGTGCCCCCAAAAAATCTGTTGAAAAATCTTAGATTTTCATGAGACATCTTATCCAAATGAAACAAACAGCAAGCATCAAGTTCCGAACATTGAGGCCAACAGTACAATAACATGTTTGATATTGGTTTTATACAACAGGTAAATAAAGAAGTTAATATTGAGTAACTTACTCTTTATGCACAATATTGCTAGTGATTTGTATATAATATTGCTCCGCCAATGACAATAGTTCTAAACGAAATCAAAGCAGAACCGTTGTGAGTCCTCAAGTAAACAAACAGTAGTGATGTTTTGTTCCTGACTGAATCAGTGTGTTCGAACAAATCAGTGGAGTGAATGATTCAATGACTCACTCAAAAAATGTGTTTGTATGTTTTTTTTTCCTATATTAATTAGTGTGTTTTTTACCAAATCAGTTAAATCACTCTCTCACTCATGAACATTTGTTAATTGAATCAGTATGTTTTAACGAATCAGTGGGGTGAATGATTCAATGACTTGTAAATGTTTTGTTTCTGAATCAATCAGTGATTTTTGAGTAAATCAGTTGAATGAATGATCAATGACTCTGACTCACTCATAAAGACTATCACTTGTTTCATTCCTAAATTAATCTGTGCTGTTTAACAAATTGAGTTGAATAGACAAATCAATAACTCATACGATAAGACTTAATAAGAAGTAATAAGAAGAAGTTACCTGATATAACAATCTTCAGAAAGAGTCATACAAACATTGTGATACAAAGTGCTTTTGGAAAATATTACAGGTCTAGGAATATCACTCTACCAATCAAATTTGAGGGCTGAAACTAAATGTGGTATGAATGAGCATGGCAATTTTGGTCATTATCAAAAGAGCTATGCAATTTGCATACAAATCGGTGCACAAATTGCTTTCACAAACTCCTAAAGTGTTTGTTTAGAAAGTCCTGAAAGTGTGTGTGATCAACAGTATGTAGCCAGTTTGTCAAACAAAACAGAGGCAGAGATTTGTTCAGTCAAAAGTATCCACATTTCCCTCGAGTTGTTCTGCACAAAGACACTATTAGAAGACTAAACAAGGTATTGCCTCGTAGCAGCAGAGCCAAAAGGCTTCTGATGTTTAGCTGTTGTGGAGCTAATCTAACACTGTTGCTTCTGACAGTTTCAGCTGCTTAATTGTGCTTTAGGGAATGGAGACAGAAATGTGATTCATTCCATCTCATTACAATAAACATGTAAACCATCATGCTTTTTCATCCCAGAGCCTGCCTTCATGCATTCTTACGGCACTCAGGATGAGGACTGAATTTGAATTGATTTCCAATCTGCAAGGTCGGATGGGAATTTGGCTCCCGGTGGGGCTTTCTGACAGTCTCTGAGATGTTCTCTGGTTTAAAAGCTCACGGTGAAGTGTAACTCTGACTGATAACACTCTTGTGAATTGAAAAACAAGCCCACAAGTGTGACTCTGAGGGAAAATCCTTATTTGAGGAAGCAAAACTTGACGTCTCATTCAAATAGTCTTCAAATTGGCATTCCTTGTGTATTTATGGTGTGTATTTCTTATTTATTTACCAATTATTATTACATAGAATGCAATAATGAAAAAATCTACTTAGAAATGTCTGTTTTAAGAACAAGAAATGAGAAGTGAGATTCAAACATAAAATGTGCTTGGAAAAGCTGTCTCCCTGGTGCTTTTACCTATCACGACATCATCACTTCTGGGCTTCAGCGTATATTTGGACTCTTCATTTTCACACAGCAGAAGGTGAAATGAGAATAATCAAGACATTAGGGCAACCAGAATAACACCAGAATGTACGATTTAATCCATCCATTTAAAAATCAATCAAATTCAGAGCTTGAACACCAAGATTACTCAAAATATATTCTCAGAATGGTATTACAAATTTTTTTTAAAAGAAATTTTTTTTTTTTTTTTTACAGAAACAATAACATACTATAAAACTGTACTTAAGTTTGAACTGAATGTTTTCGGACACATTATTGCCTGTTAATTGCAATTTAATGAAAATGTAAATGTATGTTAAATGCAATTAGCTGAACTTTAGACCCACTTAAGTAGGACTTAAGTATTATTATATGTACTTCCGGTTTCACAGACAAGGCTTAAGCTAGTCCCAAACTAAAATGCATATTGAGCTGTCTTAACTGTAAGTAACTTGCACTGACATATCTTAAAATAAATCAGTACCATTGTTTTGTCTCAAGATGCACATCAGTAATGTTTATTTTCAAAGGCATGTTTATAAAAGCTACTTAAATGACCTAAATAAACAGGGCTTAATCCTAGCTTAATCTAAACCCTGTCTGTGAAACCGGGCCTTAAGTTATAATTAATTTATTGTCTTGATGATTGATGATTAAAGTGTGCTTCAGAATGTACTGACAAGTATTTCTGATTAACTAAAATATACTTTAATGTAATTTCTATAGGAAACTTTCATGTCGTATTTAAATATAGGCTATTTGTAGACACATTTGTAATGATCAATTTGGAATTTAATTTAATAATTAAAATATATCATCGTAATATTGAATAACACACTACAGTTATAATAAAGGGTAACACTATTTCGATAGTCCACTTTAGACAGTCTATACTTTAGACAGTAACTTTTGCAACTAAATGTCAGCTAAATCTCAGAGTATTAGACTTAGGTTAGGTTTAGGGTTTGAGTTAGTAGAATAAGTTGGCATACTTGAAAAGTTACTTATAGTTAGAATGTCTATTGGCAGAACATCAAATTAAAGTGTTTGCAGATATCAAGCAGACAGTCTACTAATACTCTAATGTGAGTTAGCTGACATAGTTGCAAAGTACTTGTAGTTAGTAGAATGTCTAAAATGGACTATCGAAATAAAGTGTTATCACGTGCTTTATGTGATGTCTTAGTCAAATTAAGTGTAAATCTTTAAACCACAACAAAAGATTGTTAATGACTTGAGTGTTTAATTTGATTCAATTAAGTATTAAGTGCATTAAAATGTACTTAATTTGCGTTAAAATCAGTCATGAAAGTGTTCTCTCCTTAGTATATTATCTGCAAGTACTGTTTTTTTAAAATATACTTTTAATACTTGAACTGAGCATTAAAAGTGCACAATCACTACAATGAAAGAGAGAGTTTTATAGTTGCATTTAGTGTAAATACATCTATTTAATGTGTGCTTTTTAATAGATTCAGTGTAGTTAGTAATATTTTGTTAGTAGTTTGTATAGTGTATTTTAATACTTTTTTTAATGGGTGACTATACTGTAGTTTAACTACTTTAAAACGAGTAGCTTGGGAGTTGCAAAAAAACACTGCCTAGCATTGATGGCTATGCTGTAATTTCTGGTCTCAGCTGGAGTTCTCTACTCTGTCTCACCCCAGGGACAGAGATACAGTCAATTGATTGACACACACTGTCCTATTACCAGTGCCATGCTGGAATATAGACAGAATCTGCTGTTTAAGGATCTGCTCATATGTAATAACTCAAAAACGTGGTACTTTCTGGTGATTGCCCTCATTTCATCAGATTCATCTGTTTCAACAAGATACTTTCAAATGTCTTTGTGTGGTAGTTTTTTTTTTTTTTCTATTCTTTATTTTGAACCATTTTTGTTTTGCAGTGAATTGTGTTATTTCTGTGGCACTATGTTCTGTGGCCGTAATATCACGATTAAAATGGTGTTTTCAATTTCTTTGAAGCAGTCATCATTTTGTTTGTATTCAGTAGATATGACATTTGAAATCCTTTAAAATATCAAGTCTTGTGGTTGTAGCTTCTATTATTCTTTTTTTGTTGTCATTCACTTTATTAAGGGTCTTTTACACTACACCGTTTTCAAGTCAAAATGCAAGTTTTTGAAAACAATATCGTTATTGTCCATGAAAACAACAAAAACATGAATTTGTGAAAACGGTGCGTCATGTATATTACGTGTTCAGTCTATAGTCGTTTTTGTGGATTCTTTTGATCGGGGATCATTTTGTCAAAGTTGTCATCTGTACACGAAAAACATCCAAGGAAAACATTTCTGTTTTTAGTACATCATTGTCATGTAAACACCCTTATATTACTGGACTAATCACGAATTACTCAACATCACTCTTTAGTCTACCAGTGACATCGCTGATAAGCTCATCAGCTTGTTCAGTGACACATTTTTTGACAGTTTCACGTATGAGATCACTGATTAGCTTAATGTTAATTTAATAGATGAGGTCATGGAGTTTATCAAGTACCTCACTGCCGACATCAAGGAAACTGCTAATAAGAAAACAGATAAGGTCACCTATGAGCCATCGATTAAGCCGTAAATAACCATAACCATTGCAATAAGGTCATGTGTTGTATACCTACACTTTACCCTGTGTGAATGTCTTTTTAAACTCTAGGTGATTTGTAAACTAAACAGTCCTTACTTCAATAAATATTCATCTGCTTTGCTGAAAATGTCATTGGTTTTATCAATTGTAGTTGAATTAGTTAAATTACTTTCTAATTTGTCAAGTCTTTAATGAGTCTTCAAAACAATGCACTCAAAAACAAATTCAGCATGTTTTGTCTCAAGCAAACAAAGAAACTGACACTTCTGAGGCTTTGTTCTATCACAGAGTAAATGTCCAACACTGCTTTAAAAAACTCTCTGATAGCAGCATATTCTCAAAATATTATGACAGAACTGAGTAGAGGTGAGAAGAGTGTCCTCAGGTGTAGTTTGACAGGGGAGCTGAAGAGGGACGAGAGAGGGGATTGGGTATAGTGGTGACATGTAGGACAGGATGATGGCACTTATCCAGGCAGGCATGACTCACAAGAGCAGAGCAGCAGTAACGTCACTCTCTTATTAAGGGAATACTTAAGGTAACTTGAATCTAGAAAAGTTTAAGATAATGACAATAATTATAAGTTTGTATTATTAGTAGTAGTAGTATAATATTTATACATATATATAATGTGGCAAGCAGAACGAGGGCCATGAGAACGGGGCGAGGTCAAAAATATATATATATATATGAATATATATATGACAGGCTGACAGGTCCTTTACATGCAATCTGCAAGCAATCAGATCATTACCACTTGGCACAAGCTGATTGGCCTTTGCTGATCCTGCAGCCAATAAGATTGCTTGCTCAACGTTTAAATAGTCTTCTTTGTTGCTGTAAGCTAGTCCTGCAGTGCGCAATGAGAGTTTCTCTGAAACCCTCCACCTCCCCCAGCTCCACCTGCCTCGATCTGCTACAGGATTTATGTATGTCTATTCATGCAGCAGCAGCATATCTTACATGCTCACATCGTTTCTGTGTATATCAAGTCCATTCTTTATCTGCAGCAGCAGCAATGATCTACAGCAGCAGCAGCGTGGCAGACCCAGATGACAATATACTATATATCTCTCTCTATATCTATTTTCTGCCAAGACAATATACATTAAAGGGGTCCTATTATGTCCTTTTACGAAGTCTTGATTTTGTTTTTGGGGTGAACAAGAATATGTTCTCATGCTTGATTGTTCAAAAAACACATTATTTTTGACATATTTTTCATTATTACAACTCCTCTTTCTCCATTCTGGCTCGAACATGCTGGTTTCGATGAAGCCCCTCCTTCCGAAATATGAAATGTCCTGTGATTGGTTAGCTGACCCAGTGTGTTGTGATTGGCAGCGCATGTTTGGGAAATGTCCCACCCCTCCATAGCTGCAAGTTCTTCTCTAATGTAAATATGAGTAAGGATGGCGTCAATTTCAAACCAATTCGAGCCCGATTCAGACCCTGACAATGTTAATGATCAAGCGGATTGTGCTGAACGGATTTCACGCACAAACTTTGCAAACACAAATTTCACAGGACATTTCAGAGTGATATGTTTTTTGTAATATTCTTATACATTATAGATACAATGTTATCCACCATTTAATCATGATATTTGTCAGAAAACTAAGGTAATACAAACAGTAATCGATCACAAATCCATGGTTCATTTTCATTAAGAGCCAGGGAACTCTGTTGTCTTACAAAAGCAACAGAAAATGAGCTGTTTTCCATAAAATGTGCTGCACACAGATAAATGTTGGGGTTATAATGTTCAGGAACAGTGTTTGAAATAAATTAACCACTCTAAATTCATCAGTCTCAGGAAGGTCAAACAAATGAGTTTTGGAAACGTTAGAAAAACTGTCTCTTTGACATAGCAACAACACTGTCTTTTCTAATGCAACAGGCATTTCCCCCTTTTTTTGCATATTCCGTAGGCTGAGATTTTTTACATGAGTAACATTGTGATATCCGGAAAAATCGTGTTGTAATCAAAACGAGTTGTTTGTTGTAGTTCTTCCAGAGAGACTCTGGAGATAAAATTATGTAACAAAGCATTCATTTATTGACAGCCCAGCAAGCAATTATTTATAAAGTTCTTTGGCGTAGGTCCCGTCCGTAGTGCATAATCCGAGGGTAGCGGATCTGCATCTCCTGCCTGAAGACAAAGGCAGGGGCGCAGCCGACCCCCACGGGAGGTATGGACAGGACCATCCTGGTGGTGGTGGGGAGGGTGGAGGTAATTGTCTTGTCCGCATCTGCAAACTCAAACATGTGGAAGTACCAATCTTTTATACAGCAAGTATTAGGACATGATTGGATAGATGTGAAGGTAATAAGTGACATAGTAATTGAGTCTTCCTGGCAGAACTTCTGGCCGAGCTTTCATTTCTTGGAAAGGAAATTCTGTTAAATAAAATATCTCCCTTTAGAGTGGACTTTAAGCTTTGTAACCTTGCAAATATTTGTTATGCTCAAACATCAACATTCCACACTACACTAACTAAAGTTGAAAAAGAATAATAGGACCCCTTTAAAAATGGCCATTTTCAATAAAATGCTAAAACTATTACAAGAGTTGTCATGATTAAAATATATATACTACAACTAATAATAAATAGTAACAATGATTAAGAATATTGTATTGGTCAAAGACTAATGTTGTAATATTAATTAATAATCGAATTAAGGTCATTTCAGAATATTTTTTCTTATTATCATTATTATTATTTGCTATTATAGAAATTCTCAAAACCATTCCTCATAACCCTGCATTGTTTTAGTGTAAGAAAGCAAGGCTATAGATCAGGTCACCTCCTCAGAGAGACTGTATTTTAAATTGCTCATTATTCTATCAAATGACACTCATTGCCAAGTTTCACAAATGTTGCCCATGAACACTATGGTCATATTTAATTCACAAAGGACATGAGCATCTTGTAAATACACAATTAATAATAGTCAAGGACATGAGACTCAATAGATACGACCCTGAGCCCATAATGGCCTTCTTATGTAAGCGTGTAAGCGTCTTACATGTAGAACAAATCCCAACGGCCTCTATCAAATAGCAGCTATGTTAACTTGATCTGTACCTAGTGCTCAAGGCCTGGATGTGTGTATTTATTCCCAATGATCATCAGTCATAAGTTTACTTTTCTTTTGAAATTCACATCCCATTAAACAAGCATATATTTTATCACGCTGGATGTATGGGGTTATTTTAATGAGACAGTGACACCAGCACTACATTTCAAAGCACGGATACTGTCACCGTTTGTCAGCACCCTCAAACATGCCCCATCTGTCTCATTGCTGCCAGACCTTACAATTTATTTTTCCAGCATTTTTTTTTTCTCACACTCTCTACTCCACTGAATGCACTATTTCATCTGAGCTAGGATGTCTATTTGTTTTGCTCCCATTTTCTTCTCAGAGTAAATTTACTTTCTCAAGTCGTATATCTCCCTGATCTCGTCTGAAAACAATATTTCTCAGGTTTTATTGCCCCAGTCTCTTCGGCAAAATCAAACCTGACAAGCTTGTTACACTTGCACCAACAACAGCATAAAGATAAACTATAATCTCTAAAAGAAGTTTTTCACCGTTTTTTTTTTTTTACTTATTCTTTTTCTTTTTAACAATTTCCTGGATGAAATTGTTAATCATCCAGGGCTCTAAAACAAAGGTTGCACTTTCAGGCCCCGCTTACACCTGGTATTAAGATGCGTTTTCGTCTATCGGATAAAAAGTGGACAAGGAAGACGAATACCTGTTTACACCTTATCAAAGAAATTAGGAATGGTGAGAGAACATTATGTTTGGTACGTTTTTCGTCTTCAAACCAAAGGAGGGTACATCTGTCTAGCACGCTTCCCTTAATGTTGACACGTTAGGTCCAGTACGTCAGGAGAGTAGACGGTCTTTTGAGGCTGTTCGAACACATTCAACCACATGAGCGTAACACTATGAAAGAAATCCGGGCGAATGTGTTTTCGACAACATCTGTAGGTGGTCGAAAGTGGACAAGCTCAAAACGTTTTAGACCTTGTTTACACCTGAAGAGTTCAGATGCAAAAGCCTCTAAGTGCCATTTGAAATTTTCTTCTAGAATTATCATTTTTTATCAAGCTTGTATATTTAAGTTCAGTAATTTCACTTAAATGGCAATGAAGATTACCTATTGATTGTCATTTAAGTGAAATTAATGAACTTAAATATACAAGCTTGATAAAAATGATCATTCTAGAAGAAAGTTTCAAATGGCACTTAGCATCTGAACTCTTCACCTGTATTTAGCGTCGTCCACTTGTGATCCTATCGACCAAAACGCATCTTAATAGCAGGTGTAAACAGGGCCTCAGTTCCAGGGGGAGACCGAGAAACTGTCTAAAAATCACAACTCTGTTTTATCACCGCTGGGCTTTTGAGCACGGTGCTTAACCCCATTTAACACCTGGGTAATTGTCCCTGCAATTAGTGTACCTGAGAACAACACTAAATGAAGAAAAGCTACTGATGGTAAGAAAATAAGATCAATTCAAAGTTAACAGGCTTTGCCTCAAACTAATGGAATTCAATTAGATTTGTTTCACTTCAATAAGCAGAACAAGCCTTTTTCGCTCAGGCTGTTTCAGAGCTGCTGTTGCACATGAGGGTTGCTGGCCCTCATGTTGATTCATGCAGATCCATCCCTTAAATTCAGAGGGTTGCGAGTCAAAATTAAGCCCAGTGTGCAGACTGAACCACGGACCGCCTTAATGGACCCCCTAATCACAATGTTCCTGGTCATTGCCCATTTACAATAGTTCTAAATTCACACAAAAGTTTATAAAAGTTTCCTTCCTTACTCCTCTTCGACCTTAAGCTGCTGTACCTCGCCCCAATCTCCTTGATTCTGCCATCACCGTGCATCGCCATGTTGTTTTTGGTCGCTCTTGTTTTCTTCTGCCAGTTGATGTCCATCTCAAGGCAGTCTTTGGGATTGCCCTTACACTAACCCTACCCCTAAACCTACCCATCACACAAAACTTTCTGCATTTTTACATTTCCAAAAAACATCACTTAGATTTATATGCTGTTTTCCTCATGGGGACCAAAAAATATCCCCACAAGGACAAGGATTTCAGATATTGCTATCTTTGTGGGGACATTTGGTCCTCACAATGTAATATACTGTAAACATGAGCACACACACACACACACACACACACACACACACACACACACATACACACACTAAAGTATCATAAAACTAGAATGAAATCTAGTCATTATTGATAATCCCCCCCCCCATCCCATCCTTTCCTTTCAATCTCAACCTAAATGGGAAAGAAGTGAAATTTAACTTAATGTGGCTTTAGAACAACATGACAATGAGTAGCTTAAATAAAAAATAAATAAAAAAATGTATTACACTTTTTGGGTGACGACACCATATCTCACTTATTGCTGCATGTCCTGCTTGTGAAGTCTCTTCATGTTTTTTTCAAAATGTTCTGTGCTTTATTAAATCATCACCGACCTAACTCATTCAACCCAGCGGTTGGGTCATATTTCTGCTCTGGCTTAGACAAATCTTCAAGGTCAGAGCCTCTGGTCTGGTTGGCATGAGGGACACACACACACACCCTTCTGCATGTCAATTAACAACTCGACATTTTGCTCCAGCATGGGATGTTATTATGGACGCTTGCAAGGATGTGGTGTGAATTCTGAAGCCTGGCAGGGCTTTAACTGTTACACTGTAAGAATGCACTGATGGCATAATCGCTTCAGCTATAAACGGCGACGTTCTTGCGTCATCATAGGAGGAGGGACGCTAAATTAGATGCAGATGTTCAGCTTTCAGTATCCATCCATTGAGAAGGGTTTCATTACACACCAAATAAAGCCCAAACCTCCCCCATACTCACTTTCTGATGCTGTCAGGCAGCAAACGCTTTCCCATCAATAAACGTGTAGAGTGTTTGCACATGTGTGTGTACATACTGGACAGATATATCCTTATCATTAGACATGGGGGGCACTGTCAGTAGTATCAGGATGTTATCTAGGAATTCACTTCATGAATAATTTAACCCTATGTTATCGCTTAGGCTATAGAAGAATACACGTGTGAATGGCAGCATGGTGACGTATTATAATGAGAACTTGATAATGTGTTATTCTCTTTATGCAGTCAAAGACATAACGCAAGCTTTAATTGGACTGAATAATTTCAGTAATTTAGCAGTGATAATTTGTTTTTAACAAGACGTGACCAACAAGTGAAATGTGCAGTTTCTAATTCTCCAAGTAGTACTAGGCTACACACTGAGAATTCAGTGGCCTCCACACTTTCCTATTGATTTTCCCCAGTTTTCAAATAGCGAGAAATGCATTTTTCCTTGAAGTCATTTTGCTCTGGTTTAATGGATCAAAACAGAATGTCTAATTTTGTAGTATTCTAAAAAATAGAAGAAGAAGAAAAAAATAGCCCATGAGACAAAACAGAGATACTATACTGCCCTCTGCTGCCCCTGGCTTAGTAAATGCAGGAGGTCCATTAATAGTGCAGTCATTTTGTGTAAAGAATGGCATTTTGCACATTGATGCACCAAGTAAACGTATTTGAAAGCATTTATGTTTGTGAAGCAATCATCTTCAAAATGACGCGAACACAGCAATAACGTCGGGCTATACATCTGTGGTATACCGGTAGTTGTATATATGAACTGTAGCCACTGATTCTTCAAATGCTCGTCTCTGGGCAGATGAAAAAATGTCGCTTTTTCGTCGCACTTCAGAACACATAGTCTCGTCGCCATGATGTTTTCAAGTTTCCCTGGCTTCTACGAGTACGAGCGCAATGAGTGGGCGTATCTTATTCAAATAACTTGTACAACTGACGTCATAAAGTTAGAGAAAATGCATCGTTCGTCGAACGATTCATATCAGCGACTCAGAGTCGACTCTTACTTTTGAGAGACAATAACTTTGTATACGGTGAACTTTCATGTTTAAAACTTTGCAGAATGTTTTCGTTCACTTAGATCTATGTTACACACTACATGAAGGGCAATTTTCAAAAATCCATAATAGGTAGGCTACCCTTTAAACATCTCTGTGTTGTATCAAAGGTAGGAGTAATTAATAACTATAATATCAATGCTAAATAATAATTAAGCCTATATTTGTATTATCCAGGCATGTTCAACAATCACAATCTACACTGTAAAACTTTCTTTTTGAATGGTTCATAAGGTTCAACAATTCTGACGATCTGAAGAATCCTACATGGCGCCGCTAGTGTTCCATTTTTGTAATGGTGCCATGGTATGTCCAAATGGTATAAACACTGCATACAGTCTCCTTATACTTTATTGTTTCTGCAAGGACACAAACTGTCAGCGCTGAAAAGAAGGCCTTGGAGCAGGTGTTGAAAATGATTTGGTCAATCTTCCCACCATCATACTTCAGCTTAAATATGTGCATAAGCAAGCCAGTATCATTTTGAAGAACAGCACTCACTTATCATCTAGTTCTGGCAGAAGGTTGTAGCGAATTAGCTCTATGAAATATTAATAACCAAACATAACTTGTTACTTTAACTTATAGCTACATTAACATTACAACCAATTACTCAGTTCATCCTGTGAACCCTCAATATTGGTTATTTATTGATTAATAGAATTGTACATTTCCGGGGCATGGGAAATGTCTTTCTTACTAAGTAAGAGCAAGTAGTCAAAATCGATATGATTAGTGACTCTAGATATGAGCTTGAGACACGGAAGACTTTACGTGTGATATGAACAAGACTTTATTAACTAGACAAAACATTTAAACTACTCTAACATAAACATACATACATGCATACAGTTTACCAAGGTAAAGAGAGCTGAAGCAGAATACAGGAAAGCAAGAAATTAAAGCATTGTTTGAAGTTCAGCAGATCAACAGCCTGAGCAAACCATCAGTTTAGTTCTAACACGCCCTTCTTAAAAAGGGGTAATGATACTTAATGTATCAAATAATGAGACTAAGTTTGATACATATCTCGCCCATTTGAATTAAACTGTCCTGGAGCAATTTGGTGAGGCTGCAGTTGATCTTTGCTGATGTGGTCTTGATGAGAGAGAACCAGTTTGAGTCAGAGGATCTTTGGTGAATGGAAAGACGAGGCCGCAGCCTGGCACACGCATGGGAGTCCTTGGGGGACTTCTAGTTCAGCATCATCTTCACATTAGGACTTCTCAGGAAGGAGAGTAAGAGCGAGCGAAGCAAGAGAAAGCAAAAGAGAAAAACTGATCTTGTGATCAGTGATTTTTAAAGCGTGAAGATGTTACATCCTCTGGAGGTGTTTGAGCCAATACGAAGTCATTTCCTTTGAAGGGAAAATATTACGACCCATTGTGTTCTAGGAGGCATTTGAATAATTTCATTGGGTGTTTAAGAGAAGAATCTTCACGATTCTTATAATGCGTCACCAAGTTAGCAAAATGTAATGTAAATTACCAAATGGGGGACGAAGTTTGAAGTTTATAGAGACCAAAAATGCCACACATGATTTTGGTTACCCATAGTATGCAAAGTGTCATTTAATTGAGATTTTTGACTATGCTTCAATAACTGACGCTAAAGGGTGCCTTTAGCGTCAGTTAGATGACGCTCATCCTCGAGCGTCATCTAAATGACGCTTTTGACCATGCGTCTAAATTAGACGCACACGGAACCCTTTAGCGTCAATATGAGACGCGCCTACCTACCCATACCTAAACCTACCCATAACGGAAGCGTCATCCAACTGACGCTAAAGGCACCCTTTAGCGTCAGTTAGTTGACGCATGGTCAAAAGTGTCAATTAAATGACGCCTTGGGGTGAGAATGCGTTGCAAAGTCTGAAACACCCAATAGAGTTTACAAGAATACATAGGCCAAACCACATAAAAGGAAAATCATGAGATGGGAAAATTAGAGACATGTTTATATTCTCAAGTGGTTAGCTTCATTTGTGATGTTAGTTTTGGGCGAGTTTCATAGGCCTTTGTTGGGAGAGTGAGTTTGCTGGATTATTCACTAAATATAATGAATAGTTAGTGTGTGTCTGATTGCTCCAGACGCTACAAGGCCCAGTGTCATTCAGCGTCTCACTAGACTCGTCTCTGAGTTTCTGCTCTGCCTGATTGATCTCCTCCCTCCAACCCCAATCAGCTGCAGTCTGTCATATTATTATTCAACCCGGTGTATTCTGTGCCATACTGTGCATTATTCCATTTTATTGTGTGTACAATCATTGTTTGACAATAAAAACCTCAGCAAACTGAGACTAAATATCACACAAATGTTGAACTTTCTGATAGTCTGATCTATTACATTAAAAGTGACACATACATTTAAATACCATGCGCAATCATTTAGAATAATGAACTGAACTCAGATCTAACAAATCTCATATCTGTTCAATTAAATTTAAACGCTTACATTTTAGGAACACCTTGACATTATATATATATATATAAATATATATACTGTATATCCAGTGTTAGAGTATACAGTAGTCCAAGTAACACAATATATGTAATCATATTACTTTTTCCAAGTAATGCTTTAAGTTTTTCAACAGTATATGAGTTACTTTTTCAAATAAGCAACTCAAGTTCTTTGTTTTCCCATTTATTGACTGACTTCTCTTCTGTCCTCGTGTTGGGAGAAATCGTTAGCAGAGGCGTTGTGTGCGCTGTGTTTATTGTAGTTCTAGACCAAAGGGGTCCAAAGTCGGTCCTATAGGGCCTCTGTCCTGCAGAGTTCAGCCAAAGACTTTGGTTCAGCTCCAACTTGCCTCAAAACACCTGCCTGGAAGTTTAGTATGCCTAATAAGACCTTGATTTTCTGGGGTGTGTTTACCCTGCATGACAGTGGCCCTCAGGAGCACCATTGGATTAAATGTGAGCATGTATTTATCCTCTCATCACAAAAACAGATTCAGTATTATATAACAACTGAAATGCGAACTCAGAATATTACAAAAACCTGCAATAATTAAATACTGTAAATAGCACAAATATACTTTATGTATATAATCATAAAGAGAGTATGAGTGGGAGGAGCGGAGAAAACGCAGACGGCAGAGGGTTGCATCAGCAGATTTAGCACCAACAGATCCAGACCCAGGCACATTCATTTCACGTTTGTTGTGAAAGGCCCTTCACATTTCCCAGAAATATAACTTTTTTTTAATAATAATAATAATAATAATAATAAAATGTTTTATTTATATATCGCCTTTCCCATGCAGGCTCAAGGATGCTTCACAATAACAGTAAAGAACAAACAATCAGTTCATACATTAAATGGACACAAATAGACATTTGCCCAGTCCAAGAAATGAGCGATTGTAGTTGCATGTCGCATTGCAATTGGAATACAAACAGAAACAATAACAGAAACAAAAAACAACAATATTTACAGACTGCATAGGAGGTGGGCAGTTTAAACAAAGGTCAGATGCAAAAGACTTATGGTATGTAAGGAAACATTATGACTGTAATACAGAGTTATGAAAAATGTTTAAGAAAAACATGTCATGACTGATAATAGGCTGTTTAGACTTAAATTCATGCAGCGTGGATGTTGTCCTAAGAGCCAGGGGAAGAGAGTTCTATAGCTTATGGGCTATAACGGAGAAAGACCTGCCACCCATAGATGAAGAACGAAATCTCGGCTCATAGAGGAGTTCACAGCCAGAAGATCGGAGAGGTCTATGGGGAATATAAGGAGGAAGTAAGTCAGAGAGATAGGAAGGAGCAAAACCAGCCTATGGTGAAAAGAGTAATGCAAAACTAACACATTACTTTCCGTAAAATGTAATGCAATTAGTTACTTATAAAAAGTAACACAGTGTTACAGTGTACAGTAATACAGTTACAGTGTTGCATTACTTTACATTAAAGTAACTCTCCCCAACATATTCCTCTAAATCTTCACAAAAGAACAGTTAAAAAATACCTCTAAACATTTAAAAGCATTGTGCAAAAAGACATGTACTTATTTTATATTATTCTCATGTTATTTTTAGTTACATTTCATTGCATTAAATATATAATATATTGCATATACTGTATATATTAAATCAGTGCATTCCTTGGGAATCAAACCCATGTGTCAGGAATTGAATCCAAAAACACTTTATTGGTCATATGCATTGGAGACAAACAGGTGAGTAAATATTGGTTATTAGTTGATAAATGACAGAATGTTAATAATGAAATTCTTTCTCTTACAGATGCTGGTTGGATATCGCAGGAGAGGACCCACAGGAACAAGACAGAGAATCACAGACAAGCTGGAGAATATTCACAGGTGAACAGGAGATCTCATAAATTAGTCTGTTTCTATAGTTCAAGTCTAGATAAGTGACTGAACTAAGGTGTGTGCTTTTCCATGCACATCATTATTTTTTTAATTCATGTGCCCTCGTAATCTTGAATCAAAATAACTTCCACTCCTCTTGCAGTGACATCTTGGCTGCATCCGAAATCACATACTTCCCATACTACATAGTAGGCGAAAAGTATGTGACAAAAGAATTCTGAATTCACAGTACTGATTAAATATTAAGCAGAAAGAAACCTGATGACCTATATTATTTCCGGTGAGATTCTGAAGTGTGCATATGATGGATACTGTACAATCCCATGAGGCCACAGGAGAGGATTTGTGAATAGAAGTGAAGAGATGCAATTGACGCTGGTAGTAGGTCACATGATAATGACAACATGGCAAGTATGTCCAGATAATTACATTTATATAAAACATATCTTTTCAGCAGACGTGAAGTACTTACTCAAGAGATTTTGATTTAGTGATTTTGGATGCAGCCCTGTGAGGTCCGAACAACCTGTCACTCACATGAGATCACAGCAATAGCAAACTACAACCATCCAATCAATTCCCAATGGAAAAAATCAAGTCCCACCCAATGTTCTGTCTTGTTCAAGAAGTATTTTCATTTGGATATAGACTACCTCAAAATAGTGAAGTTAACTTTAGCACACAGCATCTTGTTTACATGGTTTCAAAACCATAAAAAAAATCAAAAATAGTATAATTTACAGCCTGTCGTTTAATGTCATAGTATGAAGGCAATCGGGATCGAGAACTGACTAGGATCTAGAATCTAAGATTGCCCACATGAACACATCCACATGTGTGCATGCACTTACCACCGGGGTCCAGCTGCAACACAAACTCTTGTGTTTTGTAATCAAAATGAATAATCAGCGGTTGGTTGGTGCACCCAAAGTCTCTCAGGCAGCTGGGGCTCCATCCTGCCCATCATCTCACTGTGTGTGAAGCAGAATGTAAAGACACACAGCACGTCGATGAGTCACATCTCACGCCAGAACTCTCAGAGATACGTCTGGCATCCAGCCTGCCTCCCCCAGCACACACCCCTTCCCCAAACCACACACTATTCTGGGCCGTGATTAAGCCTCACACCTCCATCCGTGGGGAAGTGTGGGCAATGTGGGACATGATCATCCAATCCCAACCATGTGGGAGACGACATGAGAAACGAAAGCAGGAGAAAACAAAACAAAAGAGGGGAAAAGCACAACCTTTCTTATGACTCAGACCACATTGCTTAAGTTTGTTGTTATGTTGGCTCTGGTTTGGTTTGCAAATTATCTGTGATCTACTACTTTCTAAATGGCTGTTGAACCGTAAGGACACTTGCAAAGTCCGTTAAGGTGGTGTGGTCTGAACTGTTTGGGTGAATCAAGAGTTATAGGTCTTCATCTCCAGTATGAAACGACAAACTTTTAAGAAATTACCTGCTGAATTCACAGCTTGCTTTAGGTTACTTTGACACCACAGTTCAAAGCCATAATCACAGGTTTACAATCAGCAATCAGATATCACATGCATTTAGTCTCCTGTGTATGTGGTAATCGCAAATAATGTGTTTCTTTGAATGTTTCTATTAATATATTGCACTGGCATGAAATGCTTTTGAGAAGTTGATTGATGAAATGCTAAACTCCGTCTAAAACCATAAACAGCATTTTGCTAAATACTTTATAATTATTATTATGCATGTGGCTTTTTTGACCTAATATTAAACAAAATTAATTTGTCACACAACAGGACCATGTAAAATGAGCTAATCAAGGCACAAAGGGATTAAAATGGCAAAACTTAAATCAAGTGACCATTTACAATACTTAAACACTTTCACTATCAGTTTGAATCCAAAATCTTGAATAAAGTCCATGGATATGCATCAACTACCCTCATAATCATACCTGCATTTTGCATAAATAAGGCCTATTTTGCACTGCTTTCGTGTGTGCACCTTACACAGCGCAGTTTCGTGGTTATTTAGCCTATTATTACCTACTTTTTTGGAACTGCAACAACCTTGTGGAAGCACACAAAATAATGCTGTTTTAAAAAGGATCTTGAATCTCCAGTTGAGAAAGTGAATTTATTTATTTTCTACTGCTGTATCCAGTTCCTCGAGAATAATCCTGTTATTATATTTGGATATAGTTATGTTGATCACATGTCGAGTATGAGGAAACTGACCTTGAGATTTCACCAGATGGCAGTGTCATCCAACATGGTACCTTCCAAAAGTTTTTGTTCTGTCTGTAACTGATATAGCCTATAATCTATATAAATCACGTGCCAACTGAAGAAGGCTGATTTAAAATATATATATTATTAGTTTAACATTGAAGTCCTGTACGCTTTTTATTATGTATTTTTTAATCGAGTAGGCTAACATTTGGACGCATTTTCACAACATTAGAATTAGAATATCGCTGGACTTTTTACATCTCTGGATATTGTGCATAGCTGCTCCACGACTGATGTTTACATCTTTCAGAGTAAGATGTTATGAGAATTATTACTCATAATCATCTAAAAATCGCTTTTATTCCGTTCACTCTAGTAGGTTAGAATGTCGATGTGGTGTCAGTTCTCCAAGTGTTACGAAGGGTTAACACAACTTCATTACATCACCGGCTAAACACAATGAGAGCGGCCATCTTTACCAACAGCAACAACTGATACTTCAGTGAAGAAAGAGAATAAATATTTTGCAGGAATTCTATTCTAGATGTGTCATTCAAGGGAACACGTATAATTTAGAAGCCAAGAAACGGTAAGTTTGATATTTATTCGTTTTTTTTCTTGCGCATCTATATAAGATGCTGCCGCACGCCTGAGTGAATGACACTCCAATCTTTAATGCGTTACAAGGGACACTTTATATGTAATACCTGCGCAATAATTCAGAATAATGAGTCATAAACTAATCTCTTGTCTGACGGGACGACTGTTAAATTTATATTTTCGCTGCTCACACAGTGTCATTTACTTCAGGGACTCTTTTGAGTAAGTTTAGGGAATAGGCTATAAAGGAACATCATAACAATGACATTATAAAACGTCAATTTACTATATATTCTATAATTATCTAAATATTCTATAATAGTTATCTAATTATGAATTTTATATAGGCTATATATATATATATATATATATATATATATATATATATATGTATATACGAATTAAAAAAAAATTCAGGCAAATAAGCAGGTTTTTATTCGTGTACATTAATCGTAGATTTAATTTCAAATAATAACTTAATTTTCTATTTCAGTAGTTGGCCATATTAATTTAATTATTAGTTTATTATTGCCTGGTTATTATTGTCATTATTGCTTATTTTGTAGGATGAAACACACACACACTATGTCCAGTATGTGTTGTTTTTGTTTTTTGTTTGTTTGTATGTTTTGTGATCAACCTACACAATTTAACTTAACACTTGAGTGTACCATACACTGGTTTTCATAAACTGGTTTTATTATTTTAAGTTTAAACTTATTAAAAGTCAAAATCAACCTAACTACATTAGGATACACCAACAAGTAACTTTAGAGGCTGCAAGTTGAAATACCTTCTTAAAGCAACAGCGGCACATTTTCACTTTGTACAGCACAAGTGTTAAAAGATAATGCTAACAAAAAATGTGCATTGCTAAATTAATAATTTGGGTGCTTCACTTGAGCTGGTGTGAAGGCATTGAGTGCAGTTTGTGTTGTGTATTTGTTACCATAAACAACTGAAATGGCCTGTATAGCTCATTAAAATGTTGTTAAGTGTACACACACTCATGGGTGTGTCTGCAAGACAGCATTGTTGAGCGTTCCCATGCAGCGACCTTTAGCCTCAGTGTGATTTGTGTGGAGGGAAGCACAGTGCATGAAACACTCTCAATGTTTACTGCCACAGGCCTGAATAATTACTCTCCACTGCAGGTAGAGAATCCTTAATTAGGGCGGCTTTATGTCTAAATATAGTCTGAATAGTTGGCCACCTTTTCTTCATTTATGGGTCATTTATGTAAAAGAAATATGAAATTATTTTTGAATTTGGAGCTTTCTAGAGTGAGAAAAGCCAGAAAATGTATTTTTGGCTTATTTGGATGAAAGACAACAACTCCCAGAATGCACTTGCTTCACTGCCCTAGGAGGCCACGCCTCCCGGTAAGAGAGCGCAGTAGTTAAACAACAAGTCTAGGCTAGTGAGTCTCCGTGGTGAGTCTGCCCGGGATTTCGAGTTTGAGATCGCACAAAATAACTGGGATTCGGCTTTTGCGTCCTATAGTCGCCATTCATCATGTTTACTGTGGCGAGCAGGACGAGACTGAGGGCCGCGGGAGAACGGGGCGAGGCCAGTGGCGTGATTACTGATTAGCGACACCTGTGAGACGCACCGGTCTCGTATCTTTCACGGAGGAGCGGAAATTTTCTTAGCAATGTTAAAACGCACATCAACCGATCACTTGTTTAGCGTCCATATAAACACTACATTCAAATTCATCAATCAGAATGAATTCAGTTAGATTGAAACAAAAGGTGTGCATGTAAACAATGAAAGGCGACTGCAGAAAGAAAAAGCTGAATCCCTCGACGGCCGGACATGTCCGGGAAAAAGAGGATGGTAACCCCTACTACTTAGCTTTCTCCACAGAACAAGAGCCTGCTAGCTTAGCTTCCAAAAAAAGATGGCTGACACTATGTGTACATTCTGTGAGTGAGATCCCACCGTCTATGGGTGGGTTGAGAACATGCGGGACAGCCCCTACTACTGGCTGTGGTCTTTAGCCTCTGGCCAAAAAATCCTCAGATGACGCAAAATTAAGATTTTTGCGTCATCTGAGGATTTTTTCCAGACAAAAAATACATAAATCTCTTGTCTCAGGGGGATATGAGGGTGGAAAGCACGGTAATTTGAAAATACTACAGGTTTTCTACTAATACAAAGTTTAATGCTAAATCCTGAAGTATCCCTTTAAGCTTCTTATATTAATGGGCTTTGCTACAATGTGACAGACCAACAGGGTTGTCAAAAAATAGTGGATGTGTGTTATGATTTAAGAATAATATTTGCCAGCAGCTCTTAAATGGCAGAGCCATGTGTTTTAATTGTTTATCTGTGCCAGTTTGCCTGCATAGCATCAAATGCCACCTTATTTTCACTACTTCTCAGCTTATAGATCTCATGTACCCCCGCCGCTTTTCAGTTCTGCGCTCGTTGTGTTCTGTTCCGGTTTTTGTTTCCACAGCATGAAGGTAAGATCTTACGGATTTATGAATGAACCACTTATTTTAAAATCTTCTACAGATATTTGTTTTGACATCCGCTTCAAACATTACAATGCTCATGATAACTTTTGTTAACTCTACAATAAGTAAATCCACCACAAAACGGAAGTCCAAACATGGTGCGCTTGTTTCTATCATAGATGTATATACTATATAATATCTACTAGATAATCTATGTAATATTATAGGCTATAATATCATTAGCGACCGCTATACTATGGTCCGCTATACATAAGCCTTCCGCCATAACAGTCAAAGCCGGACCCTGGTGTGCACCATACCAGCGGACTGAGGGTCCCAGTCCACTTCCAAACAGAGGTTCTACTGAAATATGAATGCAACATGGACCAAAGACATCTAAACAAACCAAAAACAGGACGTGATGTTACAAGATGCTCAAGCATACCTATTTTTTCTCATATAAGATACAGTGCCTATTATAGTTCGGTACAGGTGTCAAAAAGAGTCTCCTTGCAGCAGATCTTTATTTGTGTGCAATTCTGGTCCTGTTTTGGCTTTTTGTGAGTTCTCAGCTGGTAAAAATACCATCATATGTATGTACACAAAACAGTTTTGGATGGTCGTTAAGTTCTTTCGCAAAATATAGTTCATCATAAAAGCTTTGTATTTTTAGGTTTGGTGAAGCAGCTGACTAAATGTATCAAGAGAACTGAACTACAAGTAGTCCAATGATCTCAATGGTATTTTTCTCAAAATAGCCTGTTTTTATATTATTCTCTAACCAAAATAGTTTTTCCTCACCTAAATACAGCTTATGGACGTTGACTTGACAAATAAAGCATTCTTCTTTGATGAAAGGCTGAATCTTACCCACCGCAGGTGTCAGTTCATCACAGCATATTTCACATACATCTGTCATTCCTCAAGCAGCATGTGCTGAAAAGATGAATGGTAAGGACTGTTCCATGTCTTTGAATCAATTTAAAGGAATTCTGACTTTGTCTTAAACAACGGCCTATGTTTTGATACTCTTTTCAATCCTCTGGTCCATGTCCACACTCCTACAGTTAAAACAGGACCTTTAGACTACAGCTGTGCTCAAGCAGAACTTGAAAGATGGAGGTCCTGGTATTTATAGTGACTGTAAGCATGGTGTGTCCCTGGTGGTCTGGACATTGTTTTCTTAGTCTGCTGCGTCGCCTGTTTGACCTAAAGCTTGCGGCCTCAACGTTGTTATCGTTACCTGTTATCATCGGGTAAATGTTATTTCGTGCATTTGAACTATAGGTTGGAAAGTTACAGTTCACAAACAAGAATGAGATCATTGCTTTTGTAGATATCAGTGTTCCGTTAAGCTAAACGTGTTCCTGGCTTTTTTTTTAAGTTCGTATTTCAAACGAATGCCTGGAAAAAAGAGAATCGGGATAAAAAAATGTTTTCCCTTACTCTGCTCACATGACACAATAACATTCCACTGAGATGTCATGTGATGTGACCTCACAGGCTTTGATGCTGATGAACCAGATTCATATCCATGCTCAAGTGTCCTCAGATCAAAAGACTTCAACATAATTATTAAGCCAGCACTTCCCACCAAAAGTTAAGCCTCTCAAATGGTCGACGAACTTGCGTAGGATGCGCTGTGATAACATTGCGCAAAATGACTCGTTGGGTCGCGTCTGTTTTCCTCATATATCTGTTTTTTCCAAGTATCTCCAATAGTATATTACAGAATGGGACAGAATAGCAGTTAGCATGTTTTGTTAAAAATAAATATTGAAAAAAAACTAAATCATGTGGTGCGACTTGATATCATAAAAATACCCTCATGACTGTGTGTTAAGGTCAAGAAGTCTCTATAAATATCAGATGATTTTAGCTTATTAATGCAAGACAAGGTTTGACTTGACTTGACAAAAACTGATGTAGTAAGTAATTTTTATGATATTTGTATATTTGATATTTAAAGTAATTTTTACCTTTAACAATTTTTAAATAGCATTTAAGACATACATTCAAATGTATTCAGTACATGAGGAAAATAATACTTTTTTATACACCACATGACATTTTAGAGTAATTGAATTTAAACTTTTGTTGAAATTATATTTATGTTGGATGCCCTAGCTGTCATTAGTCATTGCCCTAGCTGTCATTGTTCCAGTTTGTTTTTGACTAGGAACTAGGACTGATGTCTGATGTTGATATGTTCGTTTACCTGAAAAGAACACTAAAAGTGTGGTAATCATCACTCTGACCATTGTTCGAAATGATCAACAAGTTCATGTCATCGTTTGCCACATTTTTGCTTGATGAAAACGGGACACTATTATGAGTCAGACTGACAAACATCTGTTATTCTGAAAAATATGCGTAATGTTCCACAAAACCCTATTAAACTCAAAATAACTGCACTTCTAACTTATTGGGTTGAATCAAAAATGATCAAAAAATGGATAGTAGATTCTAAGAAGTAATTGTATGATTGTGTGGGAACCAGAGAGTCAGCTCCTGAAATGGATTAAATCAGCTAAACGCGTTACATTTAGGTGAATGTGCATCTTTTGATGAATTGATTTTAAATTAAATCTGTAACACATCAGTATATGCCGACTGGCTGACAGCAGGCTATTTTGATTACTGGTTTAGCGATCCCTCACTACTGACTCCCTGGGGAGTCCTGTGCTGGGCCAATGACATGAGGGGAAGTGGGTGGGGCAAAGGCCATGTGCAATGCGCTCCGGGACAGCCTCTTGGGAATTAGCTGGCTTTCTGGGAAAGTTAAAATGTGGGATAATTTTTGGGAACGGTAAAGGAATTTCCCCCCTCTCTTTTCTTTTCCTCACTCGAGCGGGTCTCACAGTGTTTTCTTTGTGCTGACTCCTGATGCCTGCGTTCTTCGCGGACACATGGAAAAGCGTTGGAGGGGTTTCTTTTTTATTTCTGATGCTGATTTTGGCAGGTCTCACTGCTATATTTAGCAGCACAGCTGACCCCCTCCAGTTTACTGTGGATGAGTCATTCAGTGTTTGTGTGAGGAGAAGTTCTCATTGTGTAGTAATGTGGTAATACAGCCATAATGTGTTCTGCCAAATGCCACTTGGATTTGGTGTTTGGACTGTACGGAACAACTGTTAACTATTTTAAATAAACAGAATTGAAAAAACACACCTAGGTTTTTTTTTCCATTCAACATAACAAACTCAAGTTTTATTAAGGCCATTACAATGCGTGATTGTATTAATTAACATGCTAACACTTTACGATAATGTCTAATTTGTTTACATTAGTTAATGTGAACTAACTGTGAGCACTATTTTACAGAATGTATTAACCTTTGTTAATGTTAACTTATAAAAATTATGAACTTGTTAATTTACAGTACATTTAATGTTAACGGATACCCAGAGCTGTTCACGTCCTCAGACTCAGATTTTTGCATGCCTATGTCAACACTATCGATGCCTAAATTAATCTGCACCAGTCAGGTGGTACAAGTAAGAGCTCTGTAAGTTGTTTACGTTCATTATTATTGTAATGTTTTGTGCTTTGAGATATGCTGTGATTTAACGCCCTCTCTCGTCTCGTGAGGCTCGTGTGTTCATGTGTTTTGAAGGGGGCGTGGCTTTGCTCTGAAGGGAGGATGGGATCTCATGCTTTCAAAGCTAGTTTGCTATTGCTAGCTTTTCCGAAATTGCCTTCCATACCTTTAACTGCTGTTTTCTCACCCTCATTTAAATGAAAGCACAGAGCACGTATTTACATATTCATCTAAATGTTGCTCTCAGTAGTGTGGACTGTGTCGGGTTGTTCGCTAATAGTAAACAGGTGGTCATGTATTTCAAACTTCTTTTTATCCCTATAAGCAGAAAAAAACAAAGAAGAACTTTGCTGTGAGTATAGACCTTATGTAGCGTTCCGGTTTATGTTTCCACAGCATGAAGGTAAGATCTTACGGATTTATGAATGCATCGCTCGTTTTAAAATCTTCTCTGTCATCTGTCTCTCTCATTTGTTATGACATCAGTTTCAAACATTACAATGCTCATGATAACTTTAGATAACTCTACAATAATTAAATCCACTTCCCCACTACTCTTCGACAATAATGCCATATAAATACAAAGAGCTATCGCAAAAAAAGGAAGTTAAAACACAACATTTTAAATATGGCTGCACGCTTGTTTCTCTGACGCATATGGTCTATCAGGGACTTCATTGTAACGAGTTACCATTAACATTTCCATATATGCATTTTTTTATCCAAAGCGACTCCAAAGCATTGCCTTCCAGCTTTACATTTTTTTCAATGCAGTCACTGCCTTGGAATCGAACCCATGACCATGGGATTGCTAATGCCATGCTCTACTATTTGAGCTACAGAATCAACAGGAGCTACAGGATCAATCTCCCTCCATAGGGAGAGTCAAGTTGTTTACACTGAGTTCTCAGTCATGCACATCTTGACTTCCTTTTCTAGGTGGAGTAAACACAAAGAAGCCACAGCAGTGAACCGGCCGTTGAGTTTACTGGCCGACAGTCACAGTGGTACAGTGATGTCCCCATTTGGCCAGAGTTTCCTCTTCAAAACTGAAAGTATAATTCTGTTTGAGGTTTCAAAATTGTGCTGGACTAAGATGGATTCTCAATGTGTCACTGAGAGGGGCTTAACGCTGATCCTTAGCGAGAAAACAGCCGAAAGTCTTTAAACTCAGCTGAATAAGATTGAAAGCAGGGAATATGAGCAGGCAGGAAAGCCAGCCAAGGCTTAGTCAAGTCATCAAGGCTTGCAAGTCTGGAAGAGTTAGGACATTCATCAGCCTGTCGTTTTTTAATTTGATGATAAAGAAAGATAACAAGATCACAGTGCTTACCGAGTCACTTAATCTGCTTTCCATAGAAATTGTGAACTCAACATGCATTCAACAAGTCCATATATTTAGGATTACAGTTATAATGATTTCATCATAGAAATGGATGTTGGTGAATATTTCTGCAGAGGGGGTCATCATGAACCTATTATTCTGAGGGGGCACCAGTGACCAGTCCCTATCATTTTTAATAAACCAAGTGAAATTGAAGATTTTTGCCACATAATTTAAAACAACAACAGTTTAAATTTCACATTGCAAATACAAAGACATAATGTTTTGTTTGTACGCTGCATTTAAGATTCAGACATGACACTTCGGATAGTGTGAAAAAAGATCAAATGTCAACAGAACTTAAGATGTGCTGTAGACTAGAGGGCAACACGGCCGAATGTTTGTCTTGTTGTGCTTTAATGAATATTAATGCTCTGTTTGTGGAGGTTGTGTTTGAGGCTGGAGTACGGGCTCTCATAAGCTTGTTTTCCATATCTCTTCATGGCCTCTTCTGTGGAGTGGCACACATCCAGAAATATCTGTCATCCTATTGTTTAGCCATTAATCAGTGCACAAGCAGATTAACGTTTCCACAGCAACTGCATTGATTAGATGCAAGCCACCCTTCCCATTCCTTGCCCTCTTCTTCACATGCTGGTTTGCAGTCGGGCGAGGTAGAACTGCTCTGCTTTCACCTACGGAAAACTTCTAATGGAAAGGTTTCCAAAGTTTGAACCTGTTGTAGTTCTGTTTCATTTAATGACAGGATATTCCTTTGTGTTTCAGAGGCACCATGACCTAGTGATCTTCATCAGGAGCACTGCAGCACAAAGCGTCCTTCTCCTTTGACAGGTAAATCTCATCTTCGAGAGATTAGAGTTAAAGTTAAAGTCTGGTGGAGTTGTCATTTTCTATGAGCAAGTAATGTAAAACAGTATATTAACTTTACTTTATGTACTGCTTTTCCGTTGTCCATTTTGATGACAGTCTTATTTTAAGGGAAGTAAAATTACTAATGCACATACTCACAGTGATTTATTTTAAAATTTGTCAGAGGGGTTTTAATTCAAAACGTTTTTAATAATTGGAACTGGCAGATGAATAGTTCTAAAAAAAACTCTAATGAACGCTGATTGGTTCTTCCAATGCCGTGACGCCAGACAGTCAGAAGTAGTTCCAAATCCACATAGCCATATACATCTTACCCTAGCCTCCCTCCTCCTCCCCAGCTCCACCTGTAGAGATCTGCTACGGGGGTTCTACCATTTCTTGAAGCAGTCTTTTCTTTGTTTGTTATTTTTACTAAGCTGACCAAATTATTGTATATGCTCAGCAGCAGCATAGCAGTATCTCATCTGCCAAAATCAAGCCTATGTATATTTCATTCCCCAAGCCAATAAATGCTGGTTGAAATTTATTCTCTCCGAGAGTTGTCATGACTGAAATACAATTGTGAATTAATTTAGGATTGTTATTATTGTATCATTGCATGATTGTTGCATAAGGCTTTGTACTCCATCCATCCCTCCATCTGTCCATCCATTTATCCATCCATCCATTTCTCATTCCGTCCCTCCATCCATCCTTCCATTCCTCCGTCTGTCCCTGAGTTCATCCATCCATCCATTCCTCCATCCATTCCTCCGTCCGTCCGTCCATCCATTCATCCATCCATCCCTCGATCCAGTCATCTGTCTGTCCATCCATCCAGAAATGTAACTGTTTTAAAAGCACAGCTGTCTCATCATTGTAACATATGAGGACTACAGTGCCATCTGCTGATGGATAAAAACTATAAAATAAGTTTTTATGGTAGGGCAGGCCTACTAAATAAAGTAATTAACAATGGCAATATTTTAATTGACTGAGGTTATCAATCTTGTGTCATAAGATTTTTACAATTTAATTTATGAAGAATATTATAGAAAGACTGTTCTAGAGAACTGTACTGTGGGCGGAGAATGTTTTGAACAGTTGTGCCAAGTCAATATCAGCCTATTAATCACTATTTGTGACAGTTGTGACACGCATGGCTTCAAAACAAAAGCATGTGCTCGTACTAGGGATGAGCCTGTGCTTGTTGTTCTCACCATCAACCCTGCTGAACTGAAACCTCCAGAGAAAAGAGCACCACCATGAGAAGGTGGTGGGTGTTTTTTGGGACATCAGTTAAGCAAGATTCCTATCTCACAACAACGCAACCATATGAGCCCTCTCTCATGTGGTTGATTTAAAAGCTTAATTTTTTATATTTTTTATTTGTCCAGTCCATCAATTGCTCACAGGCAATGCTCTGTCTTTCAGAAACAAAAAAAATGTATGTGAAGTTCTCCAGACACAGACTCGGGGTAGAATAAGCAGATGCTGCGGTTTTGCCAAACTCCACTTTGTCTTCAGCTTGGCATGGAGCAATGGATCATCCAAGAGCAGGATTTGTCTTTGACAGGAGCATTTGCATAGTTTGATACCTACAGCTCTACATCCCATTGGTCAGTCTGTTAACTCTAGTGCTGCCTCTGTAGTTTCTTTACCCTTCTAAGAAGAGAACCAGCTTCTGTGTCAGAGCAGACATTATGCACAATACATTTTGAATGTACATTTAATTCTAATTACATTAGAATGAAATATTCTGTATTAGTAGTTTAATTATTAGTACATAACTAATTATATTAATAGACCTTTTCTTCAGATATATATATATATATATATATATATATATATATATATATATATATATATAACTGTGGCTTAAACAGGTAAGCCACAGTGCGAGTCAATGTAAATGTTTAGTTATCAGCATTTAACTAGGGTAAGTGACTAGTATGCCTCACTAATCTCTATCACTCTTTGCATAACTACATATATACAGGTATTCCTGATATGTTGATCATAAATTTGTAATGTGACATGTTTTGGAATCTTGCGTGTCTTGTACTTTATGGAGCCCTGTAGTCTTTTTTAATGTTTTCTTTATAAATCTCCATGTCTGAAGTGTGAAATATTGTAACAGATATTTTCCAGTGCGGTACATTGCAAAATTACACCAAGCAGATATTACATACATCTTTGTCTAAAGTGGCCTTTCTATGTTCCAAGATGTAAAGCATCTGTAAGAATAACACATTAAACAGCTGGGGCCAGATGTGCTGCCTGCATATACTCCCGTATAACTTGTCTCGGATTGGAGCCACATCAAGACTTATGCAACTTGCACTTTTAAACATCAGCCATAAGGATTTAAGAGCTTGTTTTAAAGGTTAACTGGGAGGACAATCACACTTATTTGATTAAATACATGCTAGTGGACAGTCCAAGGTTAGGCAGATTTTGCTCAAGCTATTTAAAAGAAGCTCTGTGAAATGAGAGTGTTTATTAAGTTTACCATCACCAGTTTACAAAAAAATATATTCTGGATCTAAGCAATGTGACATAAATGGATACACTAACCTTGAGCTGCATTTCTGGCTCAGTTCAAGTATAACACGATACAAGTAATTTAGTTTTGCCACCACACCCCAACAACAACAACTTTAAGCTCCATTAGGGCTTTTTAATGTTTACAAGGGCTGCAAAACACTTTTGTTTTTCTGGCAGGCTGCAGTCCAAGATTCCCGCCAGTCGTCTATCCAGCTGTGGTAGTTTCCAGGGAGAGACCCTTGCATCTACCCCCAAAGAGATATGGAGCCCCATGAGAGTCTGGGAGTGGAGGGCGACTCAGGCATGATCATGGGGGTGCTGGTGCCGAGCCCACGGAGCGAAGCGGTGACCCATGACCTGGAGGAACTGTCTCTCCAGTACACTCAGAGCCTTCCACCCATCAAAGAGCGCAAGAACGGTGAGTAAGCCCATTTGGTCAGGCCCTTAGGCCATAACTCTGCTCCCAAGCTCCTATTTCCTCCTCATCTATTAAACTACCGCCCCGATTTGACACTGAGAAAATAAGGCCTGCCAGAAGGTTTAGAAATTTGTTTGTGGTAAGACATGGGGAATTACACAGGAATTGTATGTGAATGCCAACATGTAATCATGTCTTAAGTGCTCCCTTTAACTCTTTTCCAAAGTGTTCTTGGCTCATGTTAGGGTGGACGACTGGTAAACTAATGTGATAGATTTTGGTGTCAAATATGATTGCCGAAAGTCTCCGATATAGAAGGTTCTTAGGCCTGCATTCATGTTGTGGTTTTTGTTTGGCTGTAATTCAAAGGAACAGTTGATCATTCAAAAATGGATATTATGTTCCAAAGCTGTATGACTTTCTTTTGTGGAAAAACAAAAGGTTAAGTATAATTCCGGACTATGATGACAAGCAAATACTTACTTTCATGTTTCGGCGGATAGATGTTGTGATGTACCGAAATTTCGGCAGCTGAATTTAAAAAATATATATTTACTGCAATAGTTTTGTAAGGCTGAAAAAGTGACATTTAAGTAGCCCTTCCAATGACCGTTTCACTGTGTCGTCATCTATTTCGTGCACACGATGTGGATAAGCTACAGCAGGCAAACATGTCAGCAGTGTGGACGCACACAAATTAAGCTAGTTAAATTCGTTCATCTGAAATATCAAGAGGTGGCATGTTGTTGAAGAACTTTACTATGACTGGTTTAATTTATCAACTGAGAATACAACACCCTGAACTCATAAAGAGTTTTAAGTACTCAAAGTTTGGTGAGTAAATGATGGCAGCTTTTTCTTTTTAGAGTCAATTGTCCCTTAAACTTGGCAGTTCTAAAATAAATCTGGTCACTGCTGGTCACTCTGATGTAATCTTATTTTCCTTCTGTCTGGCTCTCACAATCCTGGCCCAAGTTTCATTCTAGAAATGTTTTACTGGTATATGAACCCTAATAAGAAGGTACTAGGGCTGATCCAATGGGCAGGCAGGCAGTGAACCTTGTTGAACTTGACTCTGTCTGACCACAGAAAGAGTTCATGTCCCACTCTCTACGGACATCGTTGCCCTTGAGAATGCCAGTGTGTCCTCAGGGCTGCTTGTTAATTTACTGCACAAGGGAAGAAAAACAGAGACCCCACCAGACGTGTGTATTTCTGAATCCACTACATGATGACTTTCTTCATTACATTCTGTGTAAATCCACAGTTTTATCAGACCTTTTGCACTGAAATAGGCTTGAAACTGTGATTCACCCAGACACTTCAACATGACCTTAGAATCTTGTATGCTACAATTCTTGCTACTTGCAAAATATTTTGCCGAAATACCATTGCAAAGTCAGTTAGTGTTTCCATTTCCTTGTTTTGCCTGAAAGTCCTCATGCCAAGAATCTCCTAGATTTTTAAAAAAATATTATTATTATTTAAAATAATTAGATCTCAAATTTTTGATTATGATATTTTCCTAAAATGATTATATTTTCCAAAAATATAAAGTCAGCTAAATATTTTCATGTATCGAGACATATTTCTTGGAAAATATTTAGTTTTTTCTCTGCTCGTCATCTGAGCACTTTTAGATTTAGAAAACTGAGACGAAATCTGAACTATGGCTGTCAATGGAGTAAAATGACTGTTTAATCTAGTGATTCGTGACCATCTTTAGACAGCAGAATGAAACTTCAAATTCGGTCATGTTTACTTCTTTATTGTATTTGGTTATATATATTTAGTTGTATATTGTCTTGTGTCTTTTTGGTTTTGTTTACAACTAAGATGTTTTTACTTCAGCGCATCTCTAGATAGAAACTTGATGCACAATGCAAAGATGTAAGCAAATCTTCTAGAGAGGATGCATGCGTCATGGAAAAACCCATAAAAATCGACCAAAGTTCTGAATATTGGGGCGATCCACCCTCAATGCATGTGGTTGATTAATATACTTAATGAGAACATAATGTGTAACAGACCACCTCATAACATTCAGCACAAAATGATAAACTTTAAAGAGACTCACAATAAATCCTAATGCAAGGGATTATTTCTGCATTTTATCAGGTTGGAGATACTAAGCTAGTCGAGTGAATTTCCTTAATCGGAAGAACTGCAGCAATAAATGCTTTTTAAAGGAACACTCTTGTTTTTTCTCATAATTGATACTGCCGTCTTAAGATATTATGAGCTCATAGAGAGTTTGTTACACTGGACTAAATCAACACGATCTGTTCCTGCTCAGGCTTGAGAACAGACCGTACCCATCCTTCCTCTTTTCAACCCACCCTTTTATAAAGTAAGCATCATCACTGTTCACAAATTCCCCTACTGACACTTATGTCAATGTTCCCACAAGCTATTGTATGACCTACACATTATAATCATATTAACATATATGGGTCTTGGCATTGAGACATTAAAAATGGACTGTTCACACTAATCTTTGGTTTGATCCAATTGTCCAATGAGTTCACACACACACACACACACACACACACGCACACACACACTAAAATATACAATATTTAAGGTAGACCCCTTAGAGTTAGCGTCACGGTGTCATTCAACAACATACTTTCAGACTAGTAAAAAAATCATATTCTGTCCCCATCAAACACTATGCAATTTTCGGTGAAAATCTCAACTCTGACTGTAGACTAACATCGGCAAACATCGGTTTGTGTTTTTCAGATGGCATTTAAAAAAAATAATCCAACTTTTAAAAATGCATCTTAAGACAAGTGTTGTTTCTCTTTAATTAGCTGGGGTTTTTTTAAAGTAAGAATGCATCCTATGTAAACACTTCTAAGGAAAGTCCAATCTGGTTTAGGTAACCTCAAAACCAGCTTAATTATTTAATCTTTATTAAAATATTAATACCAATTAATCTTAAAGTGGGTTCCCTCTCCACCGGACCCATTGAGTAGACTAAACCATACAGCACCTTAGTGGGCCCGGGACAACGCTCCATATTGGCTTCCCCTGGGACATTCCTGTTTTCCATTGTGTTTAATCACTTTGGCTGATTCAGATAGGCTTTGTTTAAATATTTTCTTTCCCTCTCTGCAATATTAATCTCCAGCAGCTATGAAAGAAACATCACTCGATGTAGATAAGAAATGTAATGGCATTTTTTCTGGGAAACCCCTTGAGACACAAAAGTGCTTCATTAGAATGGTGGATTGCTGAATTACAAATGAGAAACAGTCAAATGTTGAATCTCATCTGTAAGCATGTCGACACTAAGTGACAAAAAGAAACAGAGACATCCCATGGGTGCTGCTTGGTTGTTTTTACCATTTTTGTTCCATGACAACATATTTTCAATGGGGAAAAAAGATACACATTTTATTTTCTCACTGCTAAAACTGAAGTAGCATATAAAAGAAGTATGGGAAGTTGCGGTTTTGCATGAGAATTTTTGCATTAAGTTCCTCTTCATTGTCTAAGATGAAGTTAGTTGCATTTGAAGTATTGTTTACCGTGTGATCGGTGCTGTTGAGGGTTAACAGCTACAGCTCTTTAGTCCCGCCTCTCCTCTCAGTCACTGATGGAGCCTGGAGCTGAACCGCACTCGCTGAGAACTACACACCCACTAACACTCGCTCAGGCAGTCTAGAGATAGAGCCGGTGAAGGAACTTGTCGTAACGGTCTGGAATCAAACTCCACGCTGGGGAATTTCCTGCCAGATCTCGCCATTTTGCCTCACTCCTCATTTCCCACAGCAATCCATGGGACTCCAGACACGGAAACTGTCCGGTCCGTCTCTCAGCTCCATGGCCTGCCTTGAAGTGGAGACCTTGAATGTCTACAGGGGTAAATGCAAATATTTCGAATAAAAAAAAAAAAAACAACGTGGATCAATGAGAGCATGAATTAAAAGGGGGAAAGTTGATGCTAAACATGAGTGAAGGACACTGGGAAACCAGAGTTTAGCACACAGCAGCTGGTAATTATTACCGAAACACATGTTCTGAATTGGATACAAATGTTATTGTACAAATGATTGACCAAAGTTTTTATTGTTAGGTTGAACATGAGAGTAATGATGAGGGTTGTTGTTGTTGTTGTTGTTGTTTTTATTAGGCTGTCTGATGTTGGCTGTATTATATTTTTGTATTAACAGGTTTTCATTCAAACTCACACTTAAACATTACCTCACCATTCAGTTAATCATTTAGCTGGCTTATCGTTCCTCTTCTGAAAATGTATCTGCTTTTAGTGCCTTATGTGAGTAACACCTCTTTACAGGTTTTTTTAACAATAAGACTTTCATGTGCATGAGGATATCTTTGCAGCCTTCACTGTTATTAATATATGGCTTCAGTTGTGAGAGTTTCAAGGGAGTTATCAGTTGTTGGGAATGGTGCCCATCGATAAACCTTAAACCAAATGGTATATTCATTTATCAGATCTCAAACCTGAGCTAACTTACAGTCTCTGCTGTCCTCCAGAGCTCTGCAAGCACGCATGAAGATACAGTCATCTGTCGAGCTGCTGAAATATTCTTTCTAACTGTAATGTCAACAGAGCCCAGGTCAATGTCAGAGTGTTTCTTAAACAACTTCAGTTTAGTCAACATTAACAGGCTCGTTAGCCATAACACAGCCCGTTCATTTAATTTACGATGGTAGCGTCTGGTTATGTGAAAGTGAGGTTGCGTTAGTGAAATTTTGCTGGCAAAAAAGGTCCATTGACTATTGTCAGTGTTGTGGAAATTTATGAAGCACAGATGTCAGTTTTAAGGCCCTGATAATATACTCACAGTAATGTTCTTGTTTTGTTCTTCGCTTAGGGGTAAAAAGAAGTTAGCATTTTAGATAAATATGTAAATATTAGTGGTGGGCCGTTATCGGCGTTAACGTGCTGCGTTAACGTGAGACTCTTATTCGGGCGATAAAAAAAATATCGCCGTTAATCTATTCTCAAAGTTGGGTTGGGAGCTGGGTCTATACTACGCAAGCTATGGTAACTGACACCTATGACTGACGAGCTATGACACCTTGATATTTTAGCGTCAAACTACTATGTAGTACATTTACATTTAAATGTAAACGAGCTGCTTTGCTTTGCGTTGCTTGAAAAGCTTGCGCGCCAACGTCATTCATGCACACTTTTTTCAAATCGAAGGCTTTTTAAGACTCGAAGAAATTGTTCATTTAACTGTTATATAAACTTAATATCATATTTGCTATTGTGGACGGGAAAACGGCCCTCCTTCTGATGTGATATTGTATGATAACAACATAATATGATATATAGCCTATAAGACAAAAACTCGGGACATGTCTAACTGCACACGTCACGCAGTGCAAGCACGACACACAAAAGCGATGTCACCTCACAGTGCCTCGTACATCGTTAAAACAATGATTACAATAGCATAATAGACAATATACATCGCACACCAATACACACATAATGTGCCGCTCTTGTATTGGAGCCTTTCATTCATATCATAATACTTTTTTGCGCAATGAAATATTATTAATAGCCTTTCTGTTTTTTTATCTTGTTTTTCATGAATGTATTTTACAACAACACAAAGAGCAATGTAACGTTTTATCACATTTATTAGTACACTTATTGTGTCTTAATTATTCTCCACTAAATAATGTTTTTTCACTAAATGTTCAGATTTGATCAAATTATTGTTTCATTTAATTATCCACTAATGTAGTTTATAATAGCATTTTGTCATAGATTATATATTTTTTTTTTCTTTGTTGTTTTTCTTTGTAACGTCTGTATTAAGTAGATTGTGTTCACACAAAATAGTGATTATCAGTTCAACACAAAGTTATAGAAATTCTACTTATATAAGACTTTTGGGTATATTTTTTGGGTATAGCACACATATTCTGAATGCCTTCGGCAGAATTCAAATGAGCCATTTTAATCTAGATTAATCTAGATTAATTCCAAGATTACAGTGAGATTAATCTAGATTAAAAAAATTAATCTTTGCCCACCACTAGTAAATTTGCTTTCCTCTCAATAACAATATAAGCACCCAACACAAATTACAGGGTTGAGAAAACATCTAGATTTGTTTGCACCAGCTCTGCAATTCAGCTCTCCAGTCAAGCCACATTTATTTTTATAGCATGTTAAAACAGATTGCTTTAAAGCAAGCAATTTTAGTATTAAACATGAAAACATAGTGTCAGTGTCGCTTTCAGTTAGAATTACAACTTCGGTTTCTACTATAAAGCTGCTCGCCAGTGTGTTCATGTCTTTACTCAAGTCTGACCTCGACGAACTGAACAGAAGAAATGAACCGGAGAAAATTTCTACATCAGAGAAGGAGGAGCCTCAGTGCCACACCTACCTGTTACATAATCGCCAAGGACCAATGGTAGTTTGAAGGTTTTAACAAGCCAGAGCAAACTTTTCTGGAAAGTTTGCTTTGGCAAGCTGTTAAACTCTGAAAACAAAATCAAAAAACATACTTGTTTTGCGCCTGGTTTTGTTTGAAATGTCGTCACACCAGTTTCTTTTTTTTTTTTTTTTTCCTGAAGTATATCAGTGTCTTTAAACATAGCAGCTTTCTGTTGGTCTGTTGTGGAATTTGGTGTGAACAAAATCTGTGTGGCAAAAACCTGATCGTGTGGATTCTTATTGAAATGACCTGATTTCGTCTGCTGAAATTCGACAAACAACGGTAAATGTGAATGCAACTTTAGGCTTGAATTTTGACTTAGTTTGAATCTTGAGGACTGGGTTTTAGTGGAGTGAGATTTAAAGGCATCTAAGCTGCCTTTTGTTTATTGTACAGATTGAGAGTGAAGCCTGGAGCCACATAAAGGTCAGTCAGGGTTCAGCAGAGAACATGAGGAATGACATCAGCTCAACAAACACTGGGATGACTGCAGGCATGTCATGTACCGTCATACTGATGTGAAGATGATTACGGTATTACTCTTCCATCAAGCTTCATCCGCCACATTGTTTTGAAAAAGCCACTTGGTGGTGGCATGGATCTTGATTTGTAATGCATAACCACTTTAATATTGAAACCCACAGGGGTTCCTGGCGCACATACATAATGGAAAACATGGTTTGGGACAGAGTGTTCAAAGCTTGTAGGGGGGTTTTAGGAGGGGCACTTGGTCCCCTCCTTTAGTCTGTCCACTCTTTGTTCTTGGCATACATGGTTCCATTAAGAACCTTTCAAATCCATGGAACTTTTTAAATGCACAAATGGTTCTTACGATCATTTAAAAGTTCTTCAAACTAAGAAAAAAAGGTTCTATTCAGAACTGCTCACTGAAAGGCTTTTCAGTGGGACACAAATGGTTCTTCTACGCTACGGCATTGATGCAAAAACCCTGTTTTTAGAACCTTTATTTTTAAGAGTGTTTGATGCAGAATATGTGTTTTATGTACTCCCCCCATGCCATTTCCAAAATCTTCAGTTTCCCAGGCCTTGTTCTCACAACGGCTGGGTTTATTTTAGCAGGGGTGAGTCAGACAGAGTGGTCGCTCTCCCGGGACTTAAGCATAACTGGGTGTGCTAGGCCTCATTCTGCAGCCAATCAGATTGGCTCTGTGCTCCCAGTGCGGGCGATGGGTGTAAGCGGGGGTCTGCTGGGCATTTTCCACCATCCGCCGTCCCATTTGTCACTATCAACTGTCACCCTCCTCTTCAAATGTTTTTTGCAGAGGAGTGGTGTTATTCTCTTGAACCAACATGCCCAGATTGCCCACGCTTGTGTGTTTTCGAAATGTATAAACCGAGCTGTCTAGTGGGATGGTGAAATAGCATTCAGGGTGTAGTAGGCTGTGCATAATGCCCTGCATTTCACCTTTTTACTCAGGCATTCACTGTCTTTTTGATGTTCTTGGTTGTAAATGCATCAGTGCTTCCTCGTCCAAAGCATAACACCTTGCATCTCGCTTTTTATGGGCAGCAAATCCAAAGCTGAGTCTTAAGCTGACATCACCTTGAGAAGTTGATAGGAACATTGCACTGTTTATTATTTTGTGCTTTGGACGCTGTTCTGTTGTTGATCTCTCTTATAAACAGCATTCTGTTGTATGTTTGCTATTGAGGTCAGTGCTGTTGAGATTTTGTACCACTTGAAACTTTTATTACATTTCATTAAGTGCGACTCTTTGGTCGAACTTCAACCCCAAAACATTTTGGATGAAAGGGAAAATGTCACAGATTATTTGTTTGCAATAAATCATAATATAGTAACACTAAAACTGAGCAATACTACCACTATTAACTATAATCAAATTATGATTTCCAAATATACTTGGAATAATGCTTTGATATCTTTCACTTTATATAAATGGCCTGCCAGAGGCATGTAAAAATGTTGATGTCCAGATGTATGCAGGCGCAATTTATACACATGGTAAGAACTATCTGGAGATAGCATCCACACTCACGTCGGCAATGGCTCACATTGAGTCATGTCTCTATTTAAACACCAAAAAAAAAGTCTGTATGGCGTTCACCAAACAAAGCATGAAGGTGTCACATTCTAATGTATTTTTTAGAGGACATGAGCTTGATATTGTTAATGAATTCAAGTATTTAGGAGTTATATATGACTCCACCTTAACATTTAAACGTCATGTAAAAAAGGTGGCAAATAAAGTTAAATTCTGTTTGCAGAATTTTAAACAAGTCAGGTCATTTCTTAATACCAAAGCTGCCAAGTTGTTCCTCTACACTATGATTTTCTCACATATTGAGTATTGTTTTATAAATTGGTCATTGACTAGCATATCTACTCTTAAAAATATTGAATCTCTATTTAAGAAAGCCATAAAAACTTTTGATAAAAAAGCCTTTGCAATATTTTAGAGAGACATCATTTTCTAAGTTTTGACAATTTTAAACGTTTCAAGTATGTTTGTCTGGTATATAAAGTGTTAAACAATCTTGCCCCGCCTCCGTTGCATGTCTTCTTCCAAATACTTGCAAGCGGCGTTAGTACACGGGCCTCTGTAAAAGGGGACTGTATGATACCATTTAGACGTACCACCTTTGGTCAAAATGTATTGTCAATAATAGGTGGTAAACTATGGAACAGCTTGCCCCTCTCGATACGAGAGTGTCCTACATTCAACACCTTCAAAACTCACTTAAAACAGTGGCTCTTAGAGAACCAGAGATGTACTCATTTCTAACTGTCACATATCTATCAGTTATACACCTTCATTGTTACATTAAAAGTAGTATAGTGGTGAATGTATAATGTCTTTGTTGTCAATTTATTTTATTTTTTTTATGCTGTATGACTGTTGGTTGTCCTTTTGTTAGTTTTTTTTTATGTTACCGGCCTAGGGACTGCAGATGAAAAGTAGTATTTTTTACTAATTCTGGCATATTTACATGGTGAGTGGAGGCGGGTCACTCGTGAGTTTTTACATGGTGAGTGGAGGCGGGTATCGTACATGGACCCTATCAAATAAACTAATAAATAAAAAAATAAAAAATATATTAAATAACCTTTAAAGATAAATAACTAGTGTTTCTACCAATAACACATATTGAGGATGTTATATTGAAATACTATTATAATTATTATTATAATGTTTATTAATATTTAGAAAATATTTAGTTTTTATTTTAGTTTTCTGTTTTCTGTTTAATTTTAATTCACGTTTTAGTCATTTTGTTGTGATTTTGATTAATTAGTTTTTTACTATTTCTATATAGTTTTTTTCAGCTTTAGTTATTTTAGTACATTAAGTTAAACTGAATGAAAATGGGAAATGTTCTCAAAAAAACTTCTAAAACTATCTGAATTTTTTGTTGTTGTTTTTTTAATTGAAATTTTATTTAAAATTCCTAAAGTCTTTTTTTTTATGGCTTTAGTTTCATGTATCTATAACACCCATGTTTCATATTAAATTATTTTAAAAAAAGAATAATTTAAGTTCACTGAGTTCATTTTTTCACTGAGTTCTGTTTCTGCTTCCTCCACAGTGCTACAGTTGAGACTACAGCAGAGGCGCACACGCGAGCAGCTCGCAGACCAGGGCATCATGCCACGTGAGTCTGCATGCTTCATGGAAAAATTACACTTAAATGTCAGCCATTAATGTTTAGACAAATTAAGCCTAGACTTTCATGGAGTACTCTGTTGAGACCAAATCTATATGTTAGACAAATGTTCTAATTTCTTGCTATTTTAACTCTTAATCCAGCGTCATTGACAAAGTGCCACTCACATTATTACCTAAACTTTGCACACATACTGTACTTCATAAAGTGGAACACATTCACACATTACTCCTTTGGCGGCAGGAGGATGGAGTAAGTTATGCGTGTCGGTAAGGAGAGCAGTTCTAATAAAAGAAAGCGTCTGTTGAGGATACAAACTGATAAGGAAGGAGAGATAGAACAATGGTGTGACTGATGTCTGTCTGGAACAGCGGGAGCTGTCCTGTTCTCTCAGTGCTTGCCGTCTGTATAGGGCACTTAACGTCATGGTCCAAGCTCCAAGAGTAACAAGTGAGTCAGCGGCTGGGACTGCACTTTTGCTCCGCAAGATCTGTGGTTACCTCCCGGGCTTTATAGTCAATGGTTAATGGCTCGGATTCTCCCACAAAGACCAATTCTTGCATTCTTTAATCATATTCATGTCAGGATTATACCTTTACTGAAAAGGGTTGTTGTTAGTGCAGCAGACCGTTTCAGAAGCCTAGTTTGGTCAGTGATATATACGACTAATCAGGGTGAGCAAAAGATAGTTTTGCTAATCAAGGCACAACCACTGTGTCAGAGCGCCCATTTCCTGTTGACTGTGGATTCAACACCCACAGAAAACCCGCCTCCACTCACTCACACCAGCTCAGAGATCCACTCGTTGACAAACACACGTTGAAGTGATTGGTTACAGGGTAGTTTGTGGCGTCAGAAACACCAGCCATTTCAAACCGCGTTTTTGAGACTAAGGAGAAAATACTCTTTTACACATGGTTTGGATTTTCACCACAAAGGGACTTAAAACATGATTTACCCAAAGCAAAATTGTATGAAATTGCAATGTTTTCAGAGTATATCTTGAATTTATGTATTCACCACGTAAAAAGAGTGTAACAAGGTTAGATGTTATGGGAAGAAGGAGGCGGGAACCGGCGAACATTTAAAGCTTTTAATTAATAAATAAAACAAATACAAAACAAAAGTATAAGCCAGCAGCCTCTCACGGACGACTGCTGGCCACACAAAACAGAAACAAAACACAAGTTCAGGCCTGTTCCTCTCTCGATCTTCACTGTCGTCGCTCCTCCTTTATGCTTCCGCTCCTCCGTGAGAGATACGAGACCTGTGCGGCTCATTATCAATCACGCCACCGGCCTCGCGCCGTTCTCTCACGTCCCTCGACCTCGTCCTGCTCGCCACAAAGAGGTTTATGGAAGCTTGTTTCTGCCAGGGAATAAAAAATGAAAAAGGTGATTGTGACCTTGTATCTCAAAATACTTTTTTTCTTTCAATTGTAAGTTTATATCTAAATTTTGAGATGTAAATCCGCAAATCTGTGAAAAAAAAGTCTGTTGCAGAAACAAGCTTCCATATGTGCTATATAATAAGATATAAAATGATGTCATGTCACTTGTCTTGTTTTTAAATGAAGATTATTTTTATTATATTATATATTTGCAGCGCTGAAGACACCTGCAGTTTTTCATGAGCAGGTCAGAAGTTTGGAGAGGGCAAGGGTAAGACTTCACTGCTTGGAAATATTTAATGTTTATGTTAAAATCTCAAGAATATCATAATTTCCATCATTGAGTGCTATAGCGATAAACTGGCCTCAAGTATTTGGACAGTTAAGCCACACTTAAAAAAATATGAATATTACCTCTAACGTTTGCAGATGCCACTTTTTATATGGTTTTATATATTTTGTTATATAATGCAAATGACATTCAGACATTTTAAACAATTAAATTCAACAATTTTGTGTACATAATATATTATACAAAATTAATTACATAATATAATTTTACTTTGGCCATCAGCCACCCTTTTTTCTATATGTAAACATTTGTCAGCTACAAGTGAGATGTATGTTCTCCAGTTTTTTATTAATAATTTACTGAATTCATATTCATTGCATTTTCTTCAAATACAGACTGAGAATTTCCTGAAACATAAAATCCGTAGCAGACCTGAACGTGCTGAACTTGTCCGCATGCACATTTTACAAGGTAAGCACCTGACCAAACAGAAGTGATTTCGCTCTTCATTCGTTATGTAGCTTTAGTATATTCTGAAGCTGTTTATGTATTTCAGAAACCCATGCAGAGCCTTCTTTGCAAGCCACTCAGATGAAGCTGAAGAGGGCACGTCTAGCTGATGACCTCAATGAGAAGATTGCACAGCGGCCGGGACCAATGGAACTGGTGGTGAAGAACATCCTGCCTGTTGACATTGGTAAAAACAACAAAATAATGTATTTACATGCTTAATCATTTTTTTTTGTGCATGGTTGAAAACAAAAGAGTGCCTTTTTTGTGTGTAATTGCTCTTCTCCGTGCATTGCTGTCCCGGCGAAGCTTTGATTCCCTCTTTAATTTGATTCTGTCCTCCTGGGATGTTCGTATTTACAAGGTGGGAAGTCGTGTTTACGACGTCAGGTCCGTTCAAGTCACTTTTGTTGGAGCAAGTGTGCCTTCTCTTTATTAATAACTACACAAAAAAATACAGCAAGGTTTTTAAACTCTACTTCCATAAAATTAAGAACAAAAATGTGCTGTTTGTAATTAATTTATGAAGCCACTGTAAACTTTGTTACATATTATATTGTTATATTACAATGCTATTATATTTTGTGCAGGGAATTAGCTTATTTGGTAACACTTTTTTACAGCGTCATTGTAACATTTGTTACATGCAGTTACTTTAGTAATAACTATAAATTATGCTTAATTACATGAAACTAACCCTGAACCAAACAAAATAAACCCTAATAAACTCTATAGTAAGGACATGTTGTTACTTAATATTACTCAGTAGTACTTAAATGAATAATTACAGTGTAACAAAAACACCTTAAAATAAAGTGTAACCACTTATTTTGTTTTAAATAAAAAAGCCTGAGAATGTCACTGCTAAATACCTTTAAAATATTGTGGTGTTCCACCACATTTCTCACTGATACGCCCCAAACTCGTAAACATCAGGGCTTAAAGAAAATCCAGAGCTTCCCACTCGTATTACGACTTTGTGGTGGCGTTCATTTGCATTCAACTCGTAAATACATTATTTTCGACATGACTTGAACGAAAATAAGTTATATGTATGTATGTATATACATACATAACTTATTCATACATATAACTTATTTTCGTTCAAGTCATGTCGAACGAAAATAAGTTATATGCATGTATGTATATACATACATACATATAACTTATTTTCGTTCAAGTCATGTCGAAAATGCACCAAGATAGATTGACAAGTTTGTCTGCAGGCTTATTTTGGCTTTATCTGTAGCTGTCGTGACACATGCAAACACTTACTTGATTCCCTCTCTGATAAATGATATATATTTAATTACATTTAAAAAATATATATATATTATATATATATATATATATATATATATATATATATATATATATATATATATATAATTGTTTTTTATTTTTATTTTTTTATGTAATTAAATATATATCATTTATCAGAGAGGGAATCAAGTAAGTGTTTGCATGTGTCACGACAGCTACAGATAAAGCCAAAATAAGCCTGCAGACAAACTTGTCAATCTATCTTGGTGCAGAGAAACGTAAAAGGTGACCTCTGACCAATAAGAGGAGGATTTCCTCACATGTAACTTGCACATTTTGCTCCATTTTGAAATGTTGCCTCAGGAAAACGAACCGAACCAAGAAGAAAAAGCAACATCGTAACAAAATAAGCACCAGTTTCAGAACAAAGCAAACGATCTACATGTCTGAAAACACCCTAAATTTTGTCTTTTGTTTTCTTGTTGGACACTGCAGTTGCTGAACTGGATGTTTATAACTTCAATGAGGACAGCAGTGAAGCTCTATCTCCAGAGCAGCCAGCTAGTCATGAGTCTCTGGGCTCTGTGTCTTCTCCTATAGAAGCCAGACTACCTGATCCATCCGTTGTATCGCCTCCGATCGGCTCCAAACTCCAGGTCAGCCTCTTAGCAGTCCTTGGATTCACATTCACACCATATTGACAGATAACCGGTTCAGGAATATTCAGTGCTAATATTTTCAATTAGCTTTTGATAAAAAGGTTTGATAAAGAATTAAAGCATATGAAGTAATATTCTACTCCAGAAGAGATACTTTTGGAGATACTTCCGCCTTCTACTTTACATTTTCACTGCAACTTATCCAGACATCAGCCCTGTGATGCTGGTTAGATTTATGTGTCTCTGTCTCTTCTCATGACCATATGGCTTTTAATCTTTTTTTATCTCAATAGTGTCCACCTACAAACCAGTGCTCAGACTTCCTGAGCAAAACATCAGTAGAAGATGGTCGAGTAATGACTGCCACTCAGCTAGTCACTGCCGCTGCTCCCACAAAGCCAGGACCCACCCTTGTGAAGGTAAACCATATGTCCTCACCACGGTGATGTCATTTCCTGTCAGTGTTTATTTTCAGAGATAATGGTCAGTGACTCACAGTATTACTGACTAATTTCACAATAGCAACTCCAGCAAAATAATGAAATATACCACAGACTGTGAAGTCAGAAATGAACTGAAAAAATTGTTAAAATGCTTTTGCCTACAGATACAAGAACATTATATACACTACCATTCAAAAGTTTGGGGTCGGTACAGTTTTTAAAAAATGTTTAAAAGGTTGTGGTAATTTGATTTTTTGGTCCCACTTTATATTAAGTGGCTTTAAGTACTATGTACTTACATAGAAAAATAAGTACAATGTACTTATTGTGTTCAGGTTGTATTGTAAAACACTTTTGCTGCTATTGAGATGTGATACTGGTAAGGTTAGGGACAGGTGTGGTGGTATGGGTATGGGATTTAAGGGTAGGTTAAGGTGTAAGGGAACGGTCAACTGTGTAATTACAAATGTAATTAGATCAATTAATTACAGTTGTAATTACATGCAGGTATTTTCAAAATATAAGTACAATGTAAAAACATGTATGTACATGATAAGTCCATTGTATCAAAGTAGTAACTTCAATGTAAGTACATAGTACTTAAAGCCACTTAATATAAAGTGGGACCGATTTTTAAAAAAAAGAATACAGTACAAACGGTAACGTTGTGAAATATTATTACAATTTAAAATAACTATAATGTGTTATATTACTAATATATAATAAAATAATTAAAAAAACATGCTAGCAATGTGCTAATTCATGCTAGCAATGTGTTAAAATAAGCTAACAACATGTTATGTTAACAACATGCTAAAACATACTTTCAACATGTTAAACCGTTAGGATTGTGTTAAAAGTATGCAAGCAACATTAGTGTTTTTAGTAAGACATGCTAGTAACATGTTAAAAATGCTTGGAACATGCTAATTCATGCTAGCAATGTATTATAACATGATCATGTTAGGAAGCTTATAAAACTTTCAGACAAGGCTTTGTAGTTTTAAAATATAAATGTTTTGTTACATTTATAAATGCTTTACTGTCATTTTTATCAATTGAATGTGTTCTTGCTGAATAAAAGCATTCATTTCTTTTTAAAAAATCTTACTGAACTTTTGAATGGTAGTGTAAATCTTTAGCAAGAAAGATTCTGTACCACAGTGTAGACAGGAGAGAAGTAGAGCTGTTGTTTGTCACTCTAAACCGCTTGTTTAGAACAACTTGTCAAAGATATCTTTGGCCAAATCAGTTTCAGAAGAGCACCAGATGCAGAGATAGAAGTGCTAGCAGCCGCCTTCTGTCTTCAATTGGAGGTCAAATTAAACAGTCACACTCATAATGCGGAGAAGAACAAACTTAAGCTGGGGTCATAAGAAACAGGAATCGGGCAATAACTTGTGCTTTTATCATAATACAAGCCTTCAAAGCATACTCTGCATATTTACTACATGACAGCGGGTCAGTGCTGACCCTCTCGCACAGTCGTGCTTTGGGAAACCTGTGCACCCATACACCAGCTTGAAATTGTGTTATTACATCCTGATGACTTTCAACTCCCTTCCTCAGAAGCCAAACCATTTTCATGTGTATCCTGTGACTCAATATTTTGGAACAATGAGGGTCATGTCCCCTCCACGCATCCTGTTTCCTCTTCCTGTGATTTTAGGTAGATGTCCATATGTCCCACCTATTCACAGCAGTTGCAAACTTGTGGTTTTACCCACAAATCTCTCAGCTCCTCGTATTCTCATAGTGATGACATCTCTTGTTAGCAAGAGGACTGAGCTAGTTGAAACATTACAGGAAATCACAAGTCAAACAAACTGGTGGTATAATTCCAAAGCGGCAGGTTGTTGAATGCATTCAGTATGTTTTCTGTGTGATTTCAGGTGGCACTTTTTGTTCAATTCTTCCACTCTTGTTTCCATGTAGCAAAGCCAGCCCAAACAGTCCAGTGACAAGAGTCGAAGCAAGAAAAGTAAAGAGCCCAAACCGCGGATTAAGAAGCTTAAGTATCACCAGTACATCCCGCCCGACCAGAAGCAGGAACTCAATGAAGCCCCGATGGACTGTGCATATGCCAGGCTTCTTCAACAACAGCAGGAGTTCCTGCAGCTCCAGATTATCAGCCAACAGCAACAGCATTACAATTACCAGGCCATATTACCAGCACCACTCAAGTATGTGTCACATTTCCAGTTAAGTTTCCAACATTTGAGGCCCTTTCTCTTGACATTCACCTCTTAATCACAAGCACCATGTGTCACTTCGACCTCAACATGACAAGATGATTTTATTGTTAAATAAATCACATAGTATGTAATATAATGTATACAATATTGTATAATATGATGATTATTATCTGATTCATGTTACACTTGACCTGCGTACACTGTAGTTTGACACTTATCTTCAATGTTCAATACATTGGGAAACCGCCATGTGAAATGGCCTGCAGGGATATATGCACAAAAAAACTAAATACTAGTTCCTCTGAAGTCAGTTAATCATTGGTTATGGACCAGTGCAATTGCATATGATTCTGATATATCAGTTTCAGCTCTGACATTAAAAGGATTTATTATGAGCCTGATTGATTTGCAAAAAGAAATTTGCAGCTTGGAAAGGAATGTGAGCGTTGTGTGCCATGAGCGATAGCCTTTAAATAATGGTTTCGCCTATTAATCTTGTCTAACAGACCTGTCATCACCACAGCTGTAGTATGGCAGTTCCTCATATTATTTTCCAATTTGGCTCCTGTTGCCGCAAGATATACCTCTGCTTCTATTGTGTAAAAGGGCTGCTTATTGTGAATGATGAGAGAACTGGAAGTTCCTATTGCATTTAAAATACCCCATACTCCTCTGCAGGCCAGTAGCTGAGAGTCAGAACAGCTGCCCCAACATCACCCTGAGCACCAGCCCAAGTCTTCCCTCTCCCATCATGGTGTCTCTGCCGAGTATGGCTTCTTCACGTCTCAGCAACACCTTGACCAGTCGTAAAACCGGGTCTCTGCCTGCCAACCTAGATGAGATGAAGGTGGGGCATTTGCCCATTCATTTTTCCATGTCAAATATTTAAGTGTTCAGAAGTACAGTTGTTCTTTTGTCTTCTAGGTGGCTGAGCTTAAGATGGAGTTGAAATTGCGTGGACTTCCTGTGTCCGGCACTAAGACAGACCTCTTAGAAAGGCTTAAGTCCCACCAGGAGACTACTACAACCATAGATTCAAACATCTCCAAAACTGCTTTGCATCCCGAAACCATGAGCACAACTCCACCTGTTTCTCCTGAGAGGTCCGAGGCCTCCAACACCAGTATGGAGGACAGCAGAGACAGTTTCACCAAACCTCTGTGTACTTTGTCTCCAGCCCACCCACCGACAGGCACTTCACCCCTTAAACCCACACCTGAAGACATGACCATGGAAATCAAGGTGTCCGAAAAAGACCAGCGCCTCCACGAGAAGGAGCGTCAGATTGAGGAGCTGATGCGTAAGCTGGAGCAGGAGCAGCGGCTGGTGGAGGAGCTGAAGATGCAGCTGGAGGTGGAGAAAAGGAGTCAGCAGAGTGGAGGGCAGCAGCCTGAACCCAATCCATCAGTCCAGGTCAAAGAGGAGAACAGCACCGCCCCTAGCTGTAACTCCAAGCGAAGTCCCCTGCCACAAACTACAGGTGTGAAACAGGAAGAGCCTCATGGCCAGATGCACCACACCCCAGCCCAGCAGTTCTACATAAACACCCAGCAAGTCCCTCAAGTGCTGCATCAGCAGACACTGATCAACACTCAGCCTGCCACACAAATCCTGTTGCCCATCAGCCTGCCCAGCAACTCCATCAGCACACAGGTCTCTTAACATTCATGATATGCCGGTTCAATTTACAGTTAAGAAAATGGCATATTTATTTAGAGTTTTTCTCTTTACTTTGCAGGCACAGACCGTTCTCCAAACAACAATGCCCAGCTTGCCTCAAACCATCATACAAACGCCACTCCTGCAAACACAGACATCCAATAATACACATTCAAATCAGACACAATCTCCACCTCAGGTGAGCAAATCTCTTCTGTGTGATTTTCATCTAGTGAATGGCAATGCATTATCAAGCACTAAAAACACCTTAACAATCATATAGCAATGTCCTGGCAATCACCCTCTGCACTCTAGAGTGCATGGTAAATGCCTAAAGGCTGTGACATACCATCTGATGTGCCATCGACCAATATTGGGCCATCGTTGAGGGTTCGGACCCCTGTCAGCAACTTTTTGGACAACTGACGCTTCGCAAAGACTGTCCGACAAGCTATGGCGCTCTCATGCCACACATTAATTCTCACACAGTGTAAGAATGTCATTCAGACGTACTACATTCGCCATGCTGTCATTATCATGTGACCTACTAGCGTCAGTTGCGTTGCTTCACTGGTTTCATAAATCCTCTCCCATGGCCTCGTGGTATAGTAAAGTATCCATCGTATGCGCACTTCAGAATTTCACCGGAAGTAGTAGGTCATCCGGGTACTTTTTCGCCCTACTCTTTTATGAGTGCTGTGAAATCAGACATACTTATTTTGTCACATACTGTTTTTGCCTACTATATATTAGGGAAGTTTGTGATTTAAGATGCAGCCTTTGTTTATGGTTTCTATATCCAAAGTCTTAGCTCTTCATGGTTTCCCTTTTTAAATTACGAATACAGACTACTGCCACCTGCTGGTATGGAGAGTTAATTCCTCTCACACAGGTGCAAACATACATGCTAGTTGGCTGTAGTCTCAGTTTTCAAGTGAAACTGGGCCTTAACATCTACTTAAAGAACCGTAGCATTGTTTTAGCAACTTCCCCAAACTGCATTGTAACTGCCACTCAAATAACCACTCAAAAAACTTTACAACAAAAAACTAAACAAAACACATTAAGCAATGCCTTGGCCATAGAAAAATTCATATCAGTCAACCACTAATTCTTATATGCGCTGTTTTAGACATACAAGGTCATTAGGATATGCATAATTCTAATTTATGAAGACACCACAAATCACAAACAATAACGTTTTACATTGCAGTAAAATAATAACAATAATAAAACAATTAGAAATTCATTGTATTCTCTTAGTTGTGTTGTTATGCATGTATACTTTAGGGTACTTGTAGATCTTAACCTTTTCTTTTTCTCTGAGTGTTCCGACACTTCATAAATCCAGTTCAGCTCACTATTGTGATGACAAGGCCCAGACGCATTTCTCTCTGATTTGGCACGTAGCTTGAAATGAAAAGCCTTTCTGAGGCCTGCTATGTGTTTTGCACTTATCTCTGATGTTGCCCTGGCAATAACAGTTCAGTTCAGGTGATGCATTACCCTCTCAACAACATCAAATGCAGACCTGGCTATATAAATGACAGAAGTAGAAAGTACAGAGAAAATCAGAAAGAGCACTTATCAAAAAGACAGGGAGTTGGTTCAAGAACAAGAGGCCTCTGTTTACACACTGATATACAATTTTTTTTTACTCGCACAGTGCAGTGGGCCTAATTCTGCCTCCTGATGTATGTGTTTGCAGGCTTTAACCCTGTGTGGAAGCTCGCCTTCTGGGTTTGAGTACAGTCAGAGCCAGAACCAGCCCATGGCCGATCTGCCCCAGTGCTTCCTCAACAACTCACCTAGAGTCTCGCCCAGACACACAACCCCAAACGGACCCATTAACAAAGTAAGACAAACTGATCTCTCTACTCACAGAAGTCTGTTCTCTATGACCATGTGTCCATCAAAGCAGTTTTTGTCAGCTGAAAATGGTGCTTTTCTGAAAACACCCAGCGCTTGAGAACGCTTTGGAGGTGCAGCATTAAACTCCTTATCTGGTAGACCCTTGGAGGAACTGTACATTTTTTTCATATTAATATTGTGGTAGCCTGTGGATGTACAGTAATCTGGTACAGAGATGAAAACTCAGAGACCAGCGATATTAACTTATCCTCTACTGATGGTTGGTCAGTGTAGTATTTGTTCCACCCAAGACCGGAGGGAGACAATCCAGCGCTCTGAGCAAAATTGGATTATGCTGCCCCCTACGTTCAAATTTTTAACTAATACAGTAATAATTAATACAGTTGACTCGCCATTTAAAAGAGGACCTTTCTTGCTTTGGCTGCTGCAAACTCTTCAATTACCTTGGAATAAGGCGACAGTGATGAACACTGTGTTTACCAACATTTTCAAAGGCAATTGCCCAGCAATCTGTTCTGTGACTCGTCACGCTGCTGGCGTTTTTACAAATGTGGCATTCCTATTGCAAACAATTGAAAAAAATACTGTGGCCTCAGGAAAAAAAAAAGCTTTGGTGGACACATTCATCGTTCAGGTATACAAGCATTCAGCATGCACAAGTATATGAACAAATTCTCCTAGTTAGCACAAGCTGCGTTTCATGGGTTGATGCACTCCAAAAATGGTTTAGGTCTCGTAATGCAACACAGCTTTCTCAGTGTTGCCACAAGGGGTGCTATATTGTTTATATTATATTAAACTGTCTATTTCAGGGGGTTGCAACCTATGGCACGCAATTTAAATAAAGTCCCTCTAACTTGCATAAGGACCTACATTTTAAGGTAATCATTCCTCATAGTCATGCAGCCTGTTTTATTAAGTTAGGAGCTATAAATGCTGTTAAAGTGTGAGATTTTAACCTGCGGTAGAGCGCAGATCTGACAAGCCATTCGTGCGACTGGAGATGCATGCTTCTGGGATTATCTCTCCACATGCCATAGGTTGCTTGACCCCTGGTCTACATAGTGGGAGAGTAAACCGTCGTTTTCTCAGCTTGCTAGTTAAAAATAATTTTAGCATAAAATCTGGTTTACTGAAACCAGAGCACTTGTCAAGTATGCACAACAAATACACATGCCAAACATGTCAACAACCTCTCAATTCACTTATGATTGTATAGCAACCACCCAGAACACACTATAAACTGCATAGAAACATGCTAACATGTGTGTACTTTTTGTTGTCTTGTGCTCCATTATACCTTATATATTACACTTTTTGCCCATAAGCCATATTACACAGTTTGAAAGCTATATTGTTTTGTTCAGCCTCCATCGCCTTGTCAGCTCAACTATATCCTTCAGCCATCGACATTCCCAAATCACCGCAGCCCAAAGAGCAAAGACCCACCTCGTTACGAGGAGGCCGTCAAACAGACCAGAGGCCTACAAGCCACAATGCAGGTAATTTAAAGTTAAACCCAAAATATACTTCAGCTTTGACACAAATGCTTTGACTTTCAAAGCATTCTCCATTTGATAGTATGCACAAACCAAAGAACATGCACACATGCATAAACTCGACACATCCAAGACAGTAAGATAGTGTTGGCCCAGATCCGGGCCACATCTGGAACATGTGAATTCCATGCGTACCAGATATGGGCCGGATCTGGGCCGACACTATGTCGCTGTCTGGGAAGTTATGACAGATAAAAATGTCTCATGATTCTTCAGTAGTTTGTTGTTTTTGTTTTTTCTCTTCCTTTTCTTTTTCAACCGTGAAACAACAGGCCAGGCCAGTGGCCAGTTGCATACTTTGAAAAGTATTTTGAACACTTTACCATTGTCTTAATACCTCATATTCTTCCATAAAGGTTCCCACCGCTACCAGTCAGCACATGGACGATTTGTTTGATATTTTGATTGAGAGTGGAGGTGAGAACTGTGTAAACACAGAACAGGTCTTTGATTTTAGCTGCAATAGATTTATAGAACTAAACCATTTTCTGTGCTTTCCCTCCCAGAAATATCCCCTCTGGCCAGGCAGGATCCTTCTCTGGATAAACTTATGCCAGTGACGGTAAACATCACCACCCTGCCCATCAACACTGTGCTGTCACGTCCTCCTCCGCAAATACACGTTGCCCGCACGCCCAATCAGACCCAAGCACCTCCTTCCACCCTGCTGACCCTGGCCTCCAATAACCAGTTGGAGGTCCTGCTGGAGGACGCTGGGCCGCAGTCCCAGAGACTGATGGAGGAGCTCAAAAACCAGCTGCTGGAGCGGTCCCACTCCCCAATGGACACATCAGATCTGACCTTCACCGACACACCGCCATCCACCCTCCATCTACAAGACACCGGCCTTGATAACATGGAGTGGTTGGACCTTACGATCCCAGGTCCTGCTGGAATCTCCTCTCCAACTGTCTTTTCATCTGATTTCTTGGACTCGACTGATCTACAGTTGCACTGGGACTGAGCTCACAAAGGGATCAAGATTGGAGACTTTCTAAAAAAAAAGATCTGTTGACCCTGAGGGACCACTAACAGGCGTGCAGTGCGCAGTCGGACTCTTATAAAGCTCGGCATCCGTGGATCTGGAGTGATCCTCGGTGCGCAAACAGATGTGACCATCATTAGTTATCAGCTTTTCTCATTTTTGCCAATAAGTGCAGGTTTGTTTGCTGTTATTGTCACCAACACCTATCAAGGCAGAAAAAGAATGTAGAGACACTGTTTTTCACCTATATATTTAGGCAGTGGCCTTCTGCTTTTCATATTTTGAAGCAGTCTTTGAAACTGCTGTATTATATACAATGTAGTTTTTTAGATTGTGATTTAGTATAATGTCTTTGAATTGACAGAATATATATTAGATTCATATCACACATTTTGCAGCAATTATGAATTATACGTACGATGTGCCTTTGCTATTTACGTTATCCAGAAACTCTCTAGTTTTAGAATTGAAAGGTATAGTTCATCCAAATGTATTATTCTCACCTTCATGTCATTCTAAACTTGGATCTTTTTCTCTGTGGAACACAAAAGATGTGTTGAAGCCGTTTCAGCTGTTTGGTCTATAAAAAGTCAGCGAGTTTAAACATTTTGGACGTAAAGGTAGCAACAGGCCTTTAAGCAATTAATCCATACGACTTGAATATTAAATTCCAATGCGGCAGGATTGTATGTTTAATTTACAAAGATTGTGAGGAATACTTCCAAATGATGTGTATATATATATATACATAGCCAACTTGCCTATGTTCCTCAACAGTTTATATATCTTATTGTGAACGAATCATCCATGTGTATGTTTAATTTTTTGGGGTTTTTACCTCGTAATTTTTTATCAAAAACCCCTAATTTCAACCCCCGTTTCATTCTGATGTATGGAAACGACTTACATTTCAATCTGTACATCATAAAATGTGAGCGGTATGGATCCATTTCACATAACCTTAGTTATTTTTGGAGCTTGAAAGTTTCAAACGAAATCCCAATAACTTAAAAATATTTTTAAAAATGCAGCTGAAACATTCTTCAAAATATCTTCTTTTGTGTTCTGTTGAAGAAAGAAGCCATGTGAGGTGAGAAAATGATGACAGAAGTGTAATTTTGGGGTGAACTATCACTTTTAACACAGAGTTTGCAAATATTTTTGATGGAAGCATTGTGCCATGGTAATTGTTCCAAATGTGACATCACCTTGAAGGAACCTGTTTAGTGTCTTATTTATATTCACTATCAATTTCCATGGTCGCATTAGGGTACTCGAAATTTTGGCAGCTAACTAATAACATGTAATGTATAAAAATTTCAAATTTATTTAGTGTGTGGACTGGGGAAGGTCAGAGCAAGTTTGTTTACCAAACCCATCATGGGGCCAAAGAGAGGGAGGGAGATTAGGGGCCATTATCTCTCTAACAAAAAAGAGTAGAGACACGATTTAGTTCTTGGCACTGCTGTGTGACTTGACCAGGGAAACAACACTAAACTGGACCAGTGAAATTTCCATATTCATATGAGCCGATCAGAATGACATCGGAGAACAGCCACATTTTGATTGGTCAGACTCTTTGTTGCAGTAGAGTAGATGTTTGCTTTGGATGAAAATGAACTGCTGAGGCCTAAATTCACTATATTTCACAGAATTCGAGCTTCTTTCTACATAACCACTGAAGTACAGGTAGCTGGCGGGTGATATGCCTTTGTGAATGTACCTTAACCTCATCTTCTCTAGTTATTTGTAAAATTGAATTAGATTTCAGTCCAAATGTCTTTTAGAGTTTAGATAGATTGTTTAGATTTTCTATAAAATGTGACAATGTAGCGACATCTGCTGGAATGTTTTGAAAAATGTTTTGTTTTTTTATCACCACTTCCTTTCGATGCATCACTCTGAAATGTTTCTTTGCAGTGTTTTTGACAGATATAACAGATTTCCCCCTAGACACTTTGTGAAAATATGCCAAATAATGCATTTACTTGACCTTGTACTGAACATGAACTCAGACAATCATTTCTATATCCAAACACATCAAAATTAAAGAATGTATTTCTATATTTAGAAATGTAATTACCATAGTGCTGTCTCTGTCAGAGACCCAAAGCTTTTAATTTTGTAAACATACCATTTTATGGCATTTATGCAGTTTTCACACACATGTATATATATATATATATTTTTTTTTTGTCACACATTTTATGCCTCTATAAATATTTTTTGTTGACCAAAAAAAAAAGACACGTGATGGAACAAAACCCTATCATAAGACCTCAGGGGAACCTTGTAATTTTTTTTTCAAAATGTCCATCAGAGTAATTGCTATTTGTTATGAAGAGGTAAAGAAGAGAAATATTTGAAAACATACTGACCCCTTGAAGTGCGATGTAGATCATATGCCTCATATTTTGCACAGTGTATATATTTTTACAATATACATTTTTATACAAATGTATTTGTGCAACTGTAAATATTTTTGGAGGTTATCTTTGTACATATCTTTATTGTATATACAGCCTTCTATCATTAAAATGTTTCCGTATTTGAAACCACTGAAATGACTTGTTTGGCCCTCCAAAACACAGAAGCATTTCCTGCAATGCATAACCTCAGTTATGATCCAAAGAAAGCTACACAATAAATAAACTTAACATTTGACATTGTACCAGAGATAATATTTTTCTCAAAGGAAAGATCATAACTTATGGTCTGCAAAACAAGATTGTTTTTATCAGCTGAAGAACTCCTACTCCATTACATCCAAAAGCACTGAGGAATTTGGTCATAGTATTGCTTCTTGATTCCATTTTTTATATTCCTGATAGTGTAATAACCCAAAATAAAAACTTAGCATTGAAGTTCAAACCAGAAGACTGGAAAGTCACCATGAAGATTCAAACATATTCCGGTTTCCTTTTGGATTGGATAGTTCTGGAACGTTTGAAGGTTAGCCGAAAGCTTGGCTTGGTCCCGGCAGAGAGGAAACAATATCGGATATCACAATTGCATCCTTTAGGAAAGGCACGCAGGTAATTCCATGGAGATTGTCCCTGTAAAAAGTTCAGGATGACATCTCCAAAACAATTCCAACCGCCTTAGTGTGCGATAATCAAAAAAAAGACTCTTCAGTACAGATGCTGGTGATTCAGCTCAATTGACATGATTACAGATCCATTCCTCAGAACTTTTTGCACGTGTTTATATTACTGCGACATTTTGGACATTTGTGAATGACGTCTTTGCAGGAATCCACGAAGAACGGGATTAGACAGCAGCCAGCTACACAACTACACAAGAAACACAAATATGTCATGACTCTGACAGAAAGACAAGGGTAATCACATGCAGGACGTGAATGAGAATAAGTCAAGCAAATAAGGTTAATATTCAACTCACCAAAAAACCATGGAAATCAAACACACAAGATAGGTCACACTGCCAGCTTTGGTCAGGACCTCTGTGGTTACATATTGGCGACAGAACGGACACTGTGTCTTGGAGGAGTATCGAGGAAGTTGCTTAACATCCAGAATAACCTGCGGAGCTAAGAAAACAAACAATCCGGTTTCAGGAAGCTCTGGTCCTGATGTATTTGGTATTTACGTAGATGAAATTGTAAATGTAACTGTAATTAATAAATTAATAGACTATACAAATAGTGAGGTCTTCATTCATTGTCACTGCAATTCAATTATTATTGTTTAATTAGCTCATATGTAGCTTGCAAATGATTCGTACTTTATTACACAACACTACACTTATTATAAAGTGTTACCTATTTTTTCTTGTTAGTTCATGTTACCTATTGTAGTTAACCTTATTGTAAGTGTTACCGTAAAAAAAACACAAGAAACGTACTGACCTGGAAACGGAGGTGGACTGTCTACAAATATGACGCTAGATGACCTAGTTGTGTCTGCAAAATAAAAACATACAAACATATGACAACTATACTTTTAAATAGGCCTACGACTACAGAGGTCAATTTCCAAATGTGTGAATATATTTGGCAAAAATCTTTTCAAGACCGCGAACCTCATGAGGAGTCATTTTACCTATTAAATGAGAGCCCTCCTCTTGCACTTTCTCAAGTTGAATCTTCCTGTCAGAGAGAATTTTAAGATCCTCGTCAATCTGTTGAAGTTCTCCAGTTTCTTTGGAATACTCTGTTGGTCACAAAGATCAAGTGTGACTAACATAACATCAGTGTATACACATAAAAATCTCTATATTCACACACGTTTCTTCAATTTAAAAAAGAATCTCCAAATGTCTTTCACAGTTTCTTTGTCTTCATTTGTAAGTCAGTTAATAAATCATCAAATAGTTCCATCGACTCGTACTAACGTTGTTCATTTTGCCCGTTGTTTCGCTTGAATTGGATGAGCATGGCCAGGACATTGCGTCTATCCATGAGCTGCTGTCTGCACAAGGACAGCTTGTTCAGCTCCTCAAAGACACTTGACAAATGCTCATCAGATTGTTGAGGCATGTTGAGGGTTGAGACGACAGCTCACTTAAACCTCCGAGAGCCTCTAAACTTCATACAGTGTCCTCTAAAAGAGATGCAACAAGTGTCTAGTCAAGAATACTGTTTCATAGAGTTTTTTTTTTCCTGATATGAAAAATACTACTTAACCCAAAGCACAATTACAATGTGAATAAACAGTAAATATGTTTTAAGTAAAAGTGGTTAGAAATGACAAATAGTTACCCATGTGTGCTGTTGTGTTTCATCAGTCGCTCTTCACATTCATTGCAGTATAAAGGAAATAAGAGGCTGGTCATCATATTACTGAAGTGTAACAGTATGGGGAACATGTTCACAATATTTAAATTGTGTGGTTTACCTGAATTTTACTAACTTCATGGCATGTCACGACAAGAGTCTTAAACTGTAATTGTCTATATAGTTTATATATAGTTATATATAGTTTTACAGCAGGCTCTGGTGGGACTATATTCAAATAACAAGGGGAATAAAACTGCACTCTTAAAAACAACTTGTATTTTAATCATGTTCAGATTTTTGTATTTTGATCAATATAAAGTAACATAAAATCCCACAAATATGACTTTAAAGACCTTCATAAGGCATGTAGTTACAGTGAGTTTTGTGGATGTACAATATGTACATTAATAACACGTCTTCATCAAGTAGGCCTAGACAACATTTGCATCCTTGCCTCACATCCATGCATTTGCATGACAGATTGGGTTTCTGTTTTTGTTTTGTAGTTCCTGTCTGTTTATTAAGTTAAAAATAAAAAAAGGTGAATTTTTGAAGGACATTGTCCAGAGTTCATGGAAAAGTTCCAAGTTCCAAAAAGGACAAACAAACACCCTAAAACTAGTCCATATGGCTTGTACACTTTTCCAAATCTCCTGAAATCATACAAAATTTGGGTTGTAAATCTTTCCTTTCGTTTATTTTTTTTTTTTAAGTTAGACAGTAGTGTGGTCACTTAAATGTTGTTGTGTGGAAAAGAGGTTAAAAAGCATTTTGGGGCAAAAAAAAAAATCAACATTTTCCCCTTTTGTTCCACAGAAAATAACAACATTAAGTGTTTGGAACGCCATGAGGATGAGTTTTCCTTTTTTGATGAACTATTCCGTTAAATGTCTCAACCACAAATTAGAGAGATAAATAAGAACTGGAGATCGTCCCGGTTCATTTTTTCTTTAGTTTCTTCAAAAATGTCACTTCATCTCTGTTCCTGATCCCATAGCTGAGAATAAAGGAAAGCACAGTCATATTTAAAACAGATGAAAAATCATTAACGTAATTCAAAGCAAATTAACTATTGTGCATTTTTCACACATTTCTACAAAAGCACCAGATTGTTTGTACTCACTCCTTCAGCTTTCTCTCGTCGTCTTCTAATTTTTCTCCGTTGAAGACCAGATGAAATGTCCTCCACACGTATTTCCTTGACAGAGTAAATAGATTAGGACAAAAACATTTGACGAAATGATGAAATGAATCATATAGCCTACCTGGCACATTTTTCATGTCTTACCAGCTGATGTGTTTGACACCTCCCTCTCGCTGTTGTTTTAGCTCCATATATCTGCGAATGGCTTTCTTGAGATCCAGAACTGTAGCAGACTGCACGACCACGATAGCTGTGAAGAGATGTGCTCCAGTTAGAATCAATAAATGTGTAACAATTCAGAGCGACTCCAAGAAAACTCACGCATGACTTCTCCATCAGGCTTACAAACACGAACAGTCATGGCCTGACCATATTCCAGAGCCACCTGAGAGTTCACCTCCTCCAATGTGACCTGAACAGATGGAACAAATGATTTCAGAGAGCAGAAAAGATTATAAAGAAAAGTTCTGCAGAAAGTCATAAATAACATTAACATTATTCTAATAAAAACTTGATTGTTATTTGATGGTGCACCTGAATTGGCAGGTCACACAGTAAAGGGTCCTGCACTATCAGAGCCAAGCCTTCCTCAAAGATGTCAAGAAATTCAGAATGAGGCAATGCCTCCTCATCTTCTTCTTCTTCTTCTTCTTCTTGCTCCCCTTTAATTTCATCTACAAAGATTTTCTCGGCAAAGTCAGCCATATCGACATTCTTGAGTTTTTCTTCCTTTAATTCATCCATTTTCAACTTATAATAAGCGAAAACTTCCTGATTTAAGAGTATATACAGAAATACAATACATATAAAAGTTGCAATGAATATAAATGGAACTTAGAAATAATACATTAGGCATTTTGCGTAAATTGTTTCTGACGAAACCGTAACATCAACATACTGCGTTTAAGCTTTCTTCATAACTAACAAACACGCTGTCGGAAGATTCATATGATGCACCAAACTTTAGTTCCGCGTACGGTTTTAAATTATATTTCCGGGATTAGCTATATCATTCTTTAAAAAAATATATACTATAATTGAACAATTTTATATATTGCCAGGAATATATCAAATTATTATTATTTATATACTCTATAATAAATGTTTAATTGTGTTTATATTACGTTTCATGTCGAGCCTAGAATAGCGAGGCACGTTTATCATCATCATGTGCTTCCTGTAGCAACTGCAGCTGAGAATGTGTGCATACACTTTAATTGGATCAGAAAAACAATACCAGTATTTAGTAAACAATATTATATATAAACGTTGAAAATGCTTATGTTTTGTCCAACTTGTGGGAATGTTTTAATCGTGGAGGAAGGACAAAGATGCTTCAGATTCGCTTGTAATACATGTCCTTATGTGCACAATGTCACGAGGAAGGTAATGTGAAGTTACCACCACAACATATAAACGAACAAGTGATAATTGAACACATAAATAATTGGAACGTTTGATTCGAATGAAGTGAAAAGATGAAGTGATGTGACAGTTTGATTCAAACATATCTGATGATGCAAAGCGTTGATTAAATTACACAAGTGATTGTTGGATTGTAAACGTGATTTGAACACTTAAGATCAATGCTTATAATAACACTAAATTTGCATTAAACAATGTGAACGTTCCATTCAAATACGTGTAACACCTTGGCATGTAACACCTCTCAACTCACTATCCATTTTGGTGGGTTATTTTTATTAATAAATGATATGCTCTAGCTAGGGTGGCCATACGTCCGGATTTTGGCCGGACAGTCCGGATTTTAAGCCCGCTGTCCGGCGTCCGGCGCAGCATCAAGCCGGACACTCATTTGTCCTCCTTTTTGGAGTTGCGGTGAATTTAAAAAAAAAAAAAAATTAAATAACCTATAAAAATCCCGCATACTGAATCTAGAGCTGCGAATGCGAGACAGAACATAGCCTACTGTATGTGGCTATGTGCGCCAAACCGTGTAGTGATATATAAAATTATTGCAAGGAAACATGTAATTCATATATTAAAGACTTTTAAACCTACAGAAGTTATATTTTGGAAGTAATAAACTATTGGCATACAATTGCAAATTTGAACCGTGTAGTGCGTGCGCACGGCAGAAAGAGAGAGCGAGAGAACTTGCGTGCGAGTTTACAGGTTGGCATGCCCCCCCCCCCGTCAACAAAACCGATCACCAAAATATATTAATAATGACTTCTTGCAGGTTGGGATGTCTGTGTCCTCCTTTTTGATGTTATAGAAATGGCCACCCTAGCTCTAGCCCAAATGCTCCAACATTAGCAAAACAAAGCATAAAGAGCGTTGCGCACGTTTTCAAATTTGGGTTTAAAATTGTAAAGAAAAAAAGTTACTACGAATTTAGTTTTTATTTCTATTATATTTTTATAGTATCCGCAAACAATGAGATTATCTGGCATAAACCTAAAAGCTTTCAATTCAATAATTCAGATTAAGATTTCATTATAAATATATTTAAATCTCTGAATGGCTGGTAACTTAAAAATGTAGTAGCCAAATTGGCTGCTGTGTGTGTAGAAAAGTTCATTTCAAACCCTGATTAGAACATCCTTAAAAAATGTTGTCAATGTAGTTTTTGAGACGCTGCCAGCATAAAACTGTCTGATATAATATACATCTGATGTGTGTTGAAATAACTGATTGATTATTGTGACAGGTAAATAGCAGAAAGTACCCCAAACTGAAGGAGGTTGATGATGTTCTCGGGGGCGCTGCTGCTTGGGAAAATGTGGATTCCACTCCAGGTAAAAAAGTGTATCCTAATGTAATTTAAAAAAAGTAATTCTATGTGTTTGTAATCACACATTCGGGTGGCTTTAAATAAGTGTGCTTGATTTATTTTGATTATAACGTTTTCTCTTTTTTTTTTCTTTGAAGAACCTTGTCCAAAATGTGAGCACCCAAGGGCCTACTTTATGCAGATTCAAACTAGGTCTGCTGATGAACCAATGACAACTTTCTACAAGTGCTGCAATATACAATGTGGGCATCGTTGGAGAGACTAAATCAGTCTTGGACTTTGTTTGAGACTCAAAATATGTGTTCATAATAAAATATTCTGTTTTCATTATATAATTTTTTTTTTTGGAGCCAAACTGTAATTTATATGGATTAAAAAATGTTATTTTCACTAACTGTAACAGAATGTGTATGTGTCATTCAGTTATGTGCAATAACCACATCATTTACATCTGGGTTGTTATGACCTGATGACCATTCTTGTGTGTGTGTGGTGTGGTAATAAAATTACATCTCATATATGTTATATACTTTTTATTTGTTCAAATAATCATTAAGTCCACAAGTTTTTTTTTACATACACATTTGAGACTTCAGTTGAGCGTGGCATCTGGTGTAGTGCCACGGACTATTCTCAAGGCATCTATCTACAACTGCATTCCTGTAACACAAGCTTGACATCTACTGTCTGCAACAGCATCAAGTCACTTCACAAAGCAAGTAGACCTACGTAGTCAAGAGCATATTAGATTAAAGGGAGCCAGCCTGGATTGTGCAAGTAAACCTCATGAACATGCATATTTACTGGAGATTATCTTTCAGTAATCAAACAGACATCATATATTTTTTGTGTATGTTTGATGGAGAGGTATCTTGATGATTTTATAGGTCTTGGTTCATTTTCGATTGAAATAAAGCAGGGTGGGATGAGGCCTTTTTTCAGTCAGAAAATAGATCGGAATTGGAATTTCAACTTAGAAAATATAACTTAATATGGCAAAAGTTATTTTTGTAATGTCTGTATACACGTATGAGGCAAATGTGCAAATACTACGAAAAATCCAGTGTTCGTTGGACAGATCTGATTAAAAAGAATCATTTACAATGACACGGCAAGTTTAAATACATTTACACACACCAGCAATTGCTACATTTTTTCCTTCGTGTTAAATACAACAATGGAAAGATGGAGATTCTAATATTGGCAGATTGTCAACAGGAGAAAGATGATTAATATCTGAATCTTTATTTAAAGCTACACTGTGTAACTTGTGTTTGCTAACATGTTATTAATTAGAATTTTTTCCCCAAATGTCTTTACTTTTGCCCAATACATTTTGATGAATCTATAATAACGATTCATATTTTTGAGCCTTCGGGACGGATTTTGTGGGTAAAAATACATACATTCGCCAGTGTGTGTCACGGTGTATTCGTATATATCCGTACACAGAGAAAAGTAGCTCCGCGTTTATGTTGTTGCAGTAGCGTGAAGATAAAATTTGTCGTCACAACAAATGAGAAAAATTCACCGTGAATCATTAAAAACAGCAAACCTCTAAAGAAACCCCTAAACACCGGTAAACTGGTGCTAGAGCCGTAGCAGGGCCAAAAGTTACATGATGTAGCTTTAGACAAAAGTGAAAAGCGGAGGTTTAACTCATATTGAGATATATAGGCCTTGTTTCACAGACAAGGCTTGATTAAGCCAGGATTAGGCCCTAGTTCAATTAGGACATTTAAGTATCTTTTATAATAATGCCTTATAAATAAATAAAAAACATTCCTGATCTGCATCTTGAGACAAAACAATGGTGCTGACATATTGTAAGAACTATCAGTGCACTTTGCTTTCAGTTAAGACAGCTCAAACATGCATTTTAGTCTGGTACTAGGCTTAAGTCTTGTCTGTGAAACCGGGCGATATCTAATCACAGCTGATATTGTAGTGTTTGAATTTCGTACCATTAAATCACATTTTTGGACAGAGCTATTCAGAAATGATCAAATAAAGGAAACAATCTCTTTAGATGGTTCCTGAGAAATTACAACTCTAACCACAAAAAAAATAAAAATAATTACACACACATATACATATATATATATATATGTGTGTGTCTTGAGCACTGTGGATGTAGCTTTTGTATTCTGTACCATTTCGGCAATAAATCACATTGTCGGACAGAGCACAATGGTTTTTGAAAGTTTACAATTTCACAACCAGAACAAACATCTATTCCAAAATGACCAAATAACGGAAACAATCTCTTTGGATGATTCCACAGAAATCACAATCTGACCACAAAAAGGAAAAATCAGATCAATCATCATTTAAGTCCTTGTGGCCTGTTACACACAGTATTAATAAGTGAACGGTTAATCTGCTTTGAGTTATGAAGCCCAGTGCAGCAACAAGCCCAGCTTGACACACTGAGGGGACATATGGCCCAATAGAGCGCTATGCAAGATTACAGTGATGCCATGCAGCGCATTTCATCATGCTGGTGAACTCCAACAGCAAAGCAGCTTTGAACAGCCTTTACAAGAGATTTCTTCCCTTTTTGAAGAAGACGACAACTTCACCACGTTAAGTAAAAATGAAAAAATAAAGCAACAGCCACTTCTAAACATGTTCAGCAGTTCTGGCCAGAATAAATGTTAAAACAAATGTGTGATTAGAGATGATTCTACGTCACTGATCTTAATATCAGCAAACAGACCTACTTTATTAATGACTGGTAAACTGACCTGGATAACCGATGATAGTTTAGAGAAGGCTCAAACAGCTTATGGACAACACAGAACAGCTAGTATAGTGGTTTAAAAAGCACCATGGCTATAGTTCTGATTCACAGTTCAAAAACATATTAAATATATATTGGTTGAATTCCACAAATATGACCCTTACATGAACTGCACGGCATATTAAAAAACCGTGAGCTTTAATAAATCTAGTATCCCTAAATTACTAAAAGGAGAGTTAGATGGACATACATATTCCTCATCAATAGAAAACTTTCAACTAAAACACAAAAATGCATGTTTCATATATAAGCATATCAAATCAAATGGGTCTTGTCGACAAACATAAGAAATTGAAACCATAACAAAAGTGAAAGATTTTTTTTTTTCATAACATTTGCATAAAATGCCAAATATAGATACCATTTTCACATGTAAAAGCAACAATGTTACTCCAGGACAACGGTCCCAGATCCAGCCATTAAAGACTTTCATTTTAATATGTTAAAATAAAACAATAATTCATAAAATAATAATCCTACATTCCAACAATACTGACCCTGTAGTGAATTTCAGTTGTTTTCGCTACTCAGTAATATTCACAAATGAGCTTAAGGTTACTGTTTTCACATATTTTCTACACGTTCGCACTTTGCTTTACTGCGAAAAAATTAAATAAAAATTGAAACAATGACCATTGTGCATATTAAAACGTACCGATCCTTCATGCCCTCTGCTTCATTTTAGAGGTGTCAGTAACTACATCAAGTGCCTGTAAATTAAATGTTAGAATCAATAGTTACATAAAGCGAGAAATGGCTAGAAATACGAGCTGTCAGCAGGGGCGATCACAGAGCAGACGGAAATGAAAGGGAGTCGTCAACACCCACCAGAATGAGGTCACAGCACGGTCGTTAATGGGATAGACTGTTAGCATATGCGCTTGTATGTGTAAATATAGCCCTTGCAGTTAGGGCAAGTGTGTGTCACATCCTTGAGGTCGTCGATCACACAGGGGATCAAGCAGCAACCTAGATCACAACTGTAAAACAAAGACAAAAGTCATGAGGAATCTGAAGAGTGTAATGTATGGTTCATCATTCAGGGCTCATTTTGTATTCATTTATTCAAAACTACATAAAAAAAAATGCAATTCATGCATGCATGGCCTGAATGCACCTCTTGTATGGTGCACGGTTTTAATTTCTGTTTTAAAAAGCATGTACACTACTATTCAAAAGTTTGGGGTCAGTAAGGTTTTTTTTTTTAAAGAAATGAATACTTTTATTGACAAAGACGCATTGAAATGATCAAAAGAGAGACTCGTAATGTCACAAAAGATTCATATTTCATAGATGCTGTTCTTTTGTTTCCACAAAAATATTAAGCAGCACGTTTTCAATATTGATAATAACAGATTCAGATTATTTTATTTAATGCCACTTCAGCATTCAAAGCTATTTTCATGGCAAAATTTATATTACAAATATCATATATATACAATAAAAACAAATATAAAAACAGCAAGTTATATTAAACACTATTTTTTTTTTTGTTTCTTGAGAATCAAATCAGATCATATTAGACTAGAGTGATTTCTAAAAGATCATGTGACACTGAAGACTGTAATGATGCTGAAAGATCACAGGAATAAATTACATTTTAGAATATATATAACAATAGAAAACAGTTATTTTGAATTGTAATAATGTCACTAATTACTGTTTTTACTGAACTTTTGATCAAACAAATGCAGCCTTGGTGAACAAGAGACTTCTTTCAAAAACATTCAAAATCCCCAAACCTTTGAACAGTGGTATAGATATTTTCTACGAACAAAGTCAAAAACAGTGAGCGTAATACAACTGTCCTGAAATTATAATGATGAAAAAAAGCCTCTTTATCTTAAGAAAACCATATTTAGCAGTTTAGCATATACGCTTTTATCATTATTTCTTATAAAATTGTATGTCCGCCAACTCAAAGACATGTAGGCCAACCAACATACAGAAAAAGAAAACATAACAGAAAAATGATTTTCACAGAGAGAGATCATATCATGTGTTGTTGTGCCGTTCAAGTTCATCACTTACCCGACAAAGAAGCAGAACATGCAGATTAGAGTATTCATGAGGCCTATGTCGTAGCTGATGCGGGTGGTGATGGGTTGTTGGCAGTGTGGACAAACCGTCTGCACTGGAGTCGACTGAAACATCTCCCCCTGTAGAACAGTCACGGTGGTGGTGGTACCAGGAGGGGAGAGAACTGTGGCTGTGTGACCTGGACCAAAGTGACTGGGCCCCGGACCATAGTGCTCCGCTATCGGATGAGGAAAGTGCCCAGGGGGAGCGTAGTAACCACCTGCGGCACACCAATTTTGAGGTTAAAGTTAGTTCACAGAAATGAAAAAGGAAATTCTCTCATCATTTACTCACCATCATCCCATCCCCGATTGTATATGACCGTTTCTTTCTTCAGATAAACACAAACAAACATTTGTAGGAAAATAATCCCTGTGAGCCCATATAATGCTATCGAATGGCTGTTGCTCGTTTGACACTTAAAATATCGATCGCGACAGTAGACTAATGAGTTATACATTTTTTTTTTTTCGAAATCGTATTTTCTGATTGGGGTCGTATGGGTTATTTTCCTACAAATTTTCATTTGTGTTTGCATGGGGTTGAGTAAATGATGAGAGAATTTACATTTTTGGGTGAACTATTCCTTGAAGATAGTTCTACACACTATAGATTGTAGTTGGCACGATTGCTTTATCTGATTAACAAATGTAATTAAGGCTTTTATTAACAAAAACATTCATCTACTCACACATCAGTTGTGGTAAACAGAAGCTCAAGCGTGTTTGCTTGATGTGCAATAGCCAATGAGGTTCATTCTCGTGTTGCTCAGCACGTTTGAGATTCTGCAGGAACCAAAGAGGTTTGTTCTCACCCGTTAAGCGGGCCAAGTTAATCTTCTGTTTATGTTCGCTGATCAATGTTTATATGAGAATTAAAGTCTGAATTTAATCTGGTTATCATAGTTATCCAGTTTCAGTCTCTTCAGAAAATTTGGACTAAACCGCTCAATTCATAAGCATTAGTTTTACGATCTCTTTATCAACTTTTTGAAGCGACAAAGAGGTAGTCGCGTAGCTGTCGACAGAAAAGGGACAGAAAGCTCTCAGATTTCATTAAAAATATCTTCATTTGTGTTTCGAAGATAGATGGACGAAAGTCTTACAGGTTTAGAATGTATGAGTGAGTATATGATAAAAAATAATCATTTTGGATGAACTAACCCTTATAATTACTGCTTTAACTATCAACAAGATTTTAGAAAGGCAGCAATATCTACAACAGTAACCTAAAACAGTGTCAATTCAGAGGCCAGTTATTACATTTTGATGGAAGATTTTGGAAACATTTTATTTTACGGTGTCCTTGTTACACGATACATACAGTATAGTTACTATAATAACTATAACCAACATTATTACATGCAACTAACCCTGAACCAAAACCTAATCCTAACCCTATTTAGTGTAGGTAGTCAGTTATTATTACTCAGTACTTAAATGTATTATTACACTGTAACAATGTTTTGTGAAATCGTGCTCAAAGCCCTGACACATCACTTTCAGTTTCATTGTGAACAGAAAAAAAAAAATCACTCGTTGCTCGTAACTTGTCGCATCACATAATTTTGATTTAACATTATTGCTAGCTCTACTCTCTGAAATGTTAATGATCTGTGATTGGCTGCTGATGCATTAGTGTGTGCATTTGGTTGGCACACCCACCGTGAGGATGAGGCATGGGCATATGCATATGCATAGGCATAGGCTTGGGACCTTCGCCTGGGACGTGCGGAGGAACAAAGCCAGGTGTGGCTTCATAAGGTGGAGGCCCGTAGTCTGGAGGCAGCGGCTGTCCTTGTGGCGGTCCTGTCATTACTGGAGCAGAAGCTGCTGAGGGAAACAGATTCATGTCAAAAACACATTTTTAAATGACAGAATTCCTGTATCCCACCTGCTAGACTTGCTCCTCTCATAATTATAAACATGCAGTGGTGTCCAAACATTTGAGACCCCTAGTGAAATTATTGCTTTAATTTGCATTAAGTAATAGGCTAATAGGTGTTTTGTTTTGTTTTTCAATACAACATTCTTCCATACAAATGACTATTTTAGACAATTTGAGTAAAAAGTGAATCTGAAGCAAATGTGGAACAAACCACAAAACCTATGTATCAAACCTGATAAGTTTAAAGTTGAAATGCATTTAAATGGTCACACAATTTATTGGTGATCTATTGCAGAACCCTATGGTGTCAGACTTTATGATTCCACTGTAAATCAAAGTGTTTTTTAGAGTTTTATACACAGACAGCAGTGTGGTTTCAACAAGACATTTTACAGAGTTGATATATTCATGTAGTCTTTCCTGCTCACACCAAAGTGATGTTAATAATAATAGTTATTATTGTTGTTATTATTTCATAATTGAACATATGCTGCTATAATTAAGTGAAACTAAAGAAATCTAGTTCCATACAATTCTAGTGGCCCATTGAAAGGTTGTGAGGAAAGTGTTTACGTTCAAGTTTCCATGGTTTCCTAGAACAACGTTTTGAAATTCTGCACCAATGAGCAGCTAATGATGGTGCCGAGCATTTCTTCAAGCCATTGCATTTACCTATTAAAAGCAGGTTTAAAAAGTAAAAGTTCATTTCAAATGTCTAAAGAGAAGAGAAAAACATCTAGGTATTTACCAGAAACTGGAGGTTGTCCATTTTTTTCCTCAAGAAGTGGGGCATTGGGGCCCCCTGGGTAAGGAGGAGGGGGGTCACTGGACATGTTGGTTCCCTGGAAGGAGGCCAGATAAGGGAGCTTCTGATCTAAGGTGAACACAGACAGGCCACATGGTTCAATAAGCACACGGTGTAATGTGATCACGGCATCCCAGACTACTGTTGCGGAGGCATTTCACATCCAATTATTAATTTGCAGATGCTCACGGCTTCAACATTCCCACGAGCCCACAAATAAAAACAACATACATAAGCATGAAATATCTAGCCTTATAGACAAAGATTTTCTTTGCACTTTAGACTAATAAAGGGGTTTCCAATCCTGCTTCTGGAAGGACACTGTCCTGAAGAGTTTAGCTCCCACCCCAATTAAACACACCTGATCCAGCTAATCCAGGTCTTACTAGGCAATGGCATACTAGAGACTTCCAGGCAGGTGTGTTGAGGCAAGCTGGCGCTAAACTCTGCAGGATAGAGGCGCTCCAGGAGCGAGTTTGGACACCCCTTTTCTAAATTCTCCTTCCACTCATCGTCTTTGAAATGGTGGAAGTCAACGTCCCACCAGACCTTGCTTCAGACTCCTTGTCGCCTTGTTTTGGGCATTTTACCGCTTGATAAAAATATAAGCAGCAAGGCACAAAGCTTCATGTGCGCGTCGTCTCTGAATTAGGACCCGAAATAGATAAATATTAAGTCTGCTTTTTAAAACAAAGAAATTGTAGGAGGATGATTAGTGTGCGCAAACAATGGGAAACATCTCAAAAGATCCTTTCTGATTTGAGGCTTGTGACAATCAACCCAATCACTTTATTTATTTAGAGTTCATGTAAAAACAATATGTTTGGGTTCATCAATCATCAACACTAGTGTTCAAAAGTTTAGGGTCAGTAAGATTTTTAAAGAAATTAATACTCCTATTCAGGAAGGATGCAATTATGACAGTGAAGACATTTAGAATATAACAAAAGATTTCCATTTCAAATACATGCTGTTCTTTTGAACTTTATATTCATCATGAAAAAAAATGGTTTCCACAAAAATATTCATTGATAATAATAATAATAAGAAATGTTGCTTGAGCAGCAAATCATCATGTGACACTGAAGACTTAGCCTAATAATGCTGAAAATTCAGCTTTGACATCACAGGAATAAATGTTTAAATATATTCAAATAGGAAACCGTTATTTTAAATTATAACAATATTATTTCCCTATATCACTGTTTTATTGCATTTTTAATCTAATGAATGCAGCCTTGGTGAGCATAAGAGACTTTTTGAAAAACATTTTTAAAAATCTTACCTACCCCAAATGTTTTAATGGTAGTGTATACCGTATAATCCTCATAATATATAGGCCTATATATATCCCTGAATAATTCTACCTATCGGTTAAAGGTTAGTTAGTTAGTTCAACTAATCAAGCCTCTTCTTATACCAAACACCAACAGCTAAGAAATCTAGACGTAGAAAAATAAAATATGACACTACAATGCAGCGCAATATTATGGAATGTGTGTAATCTCTTGGCTTAAGTCGACAGTTTTGGCCTTTAATATTAACGGTAGAAACAGTGGCACAGTATTCTTAGAACTTTAGATATGTGTGTAAAGACTAACCAGATATCAAACATTGTGTCCTTTGTGTGAAATATGTGTCCTTTCATAAAAAAATTAAAATTGTCAAAGTTTATGCAAATGAAAATGAAAAAGATCAAGGGAGAAACCGCACCTCATTTGAAAACCAAATCGAAGTATTGACACTATAACTAAGACTAAAACTGTCATCAGTTTTTACCTTTTCGGTCAACTTCAATCATTATTCCTTAGTTATAATACTGGCATAACTGCATAGATATGTGGCATTATTATGGTTCTCATCAAATACTTATAATCAGATATAGTTAACATAACATAATTAACCATTAAAATGGCTAATCATAGGTGTGTCCTCTTCATGACTCAGCTGGTAAACAGGTGATTTGATTCCACATTATCTCATTTGCATTTTCTTGGAATGATTAATAGGGATGAAGCAGGAAATGCACAAATAAAGCATGTGACTCCTACTATATGTGGAGCGTATAAATATTGCGTGAGCCTAAAATCCATTAGCTTATGTAGGCTAGTCAGAGTAACTCATTGCCCAGTTCACATCCCGTATTACTTAGGATACTGGAAATGAATTACACAGAAAGCTTCTCCATATAACCACAAATTATGGCAACATTTATGATGCATTGCTGCCGTGTAACAGTTTATAGCCTACACTTTCATTTCATATAGAGCATTTCATAATTCCACCTTTTTTCTAACAAGCCTAAATTATGAGAGGGATTTCCGGTTTGGGGAAGTTCCACTCGAAGCAAAAAACAAATGTTAATAACGTAATGCTTGGTATTTTAATGTGACATTGTATAACAAGAATATCTATGACAAGAGATCTCTTTTCAGTCATTACATTCTTTTCCTTCTGATTATCTTATTTTTTCCACCCTTTTTATTTCAGCTGTAAAAAAAAGACAAAAAAACAAGCGTTTGTGGTCTGTTCTTCCGATGTAATTTACAATAGACCCTATATCCAATGAATAATTCACTGCAGAACTGTACTAAGAATATCTTGTTTTTCTCCCCAAATCCTCACGTCTCTTTCCAGGTTTGTTTTCACACGGATATTTAAAATGTAATTGTCTCCCCTTTTCACTTCTAATCCGTATTAGCAGTGTTTACTGGAATGTTTATAAAACGGGTAAATACAATATTTATTGTCTGTCAAAATGATGGAGATCAATTGGAAATATCATCACCCACTGTTCCAGTTGATTAACTTTTTTTATTAAAGCAACGCTGCAGAAATAATCAATCTTTTGGGGAATTCATGGTCTGTTTGGTCTGCTTTTAAACTTTTACATTTCTTTATAAAGGAAAATGAATTCCCTCTTAATGATCTATGGTTGAAGGAATAATGTCTTCTTATTACATTGTTTTTGAAAATGTTTATTATTGCGTTTATAGAGTGAACCTTTCACTGATTGTTTACAAGTTAACATAGGCTAAGTTATACTCCTATAATTCATAATTCAAGTCATGGGGCGCAGGAAAAAGATGGATAAGCCAGTGTTGGTCCTGATCTACAGCAGATAAACAGTAACTCAACAAAAATCTACTAAGAATGTTTTGCTAATGTTCCCATTGAATTATGAAAACATTATTTTGAAGTTTTCTGAACGTTTAAAATATTTTTAAAACGTTTTTTTTTTCTTAGTTAGGCTATATCAACATTAAGGGAACATTCCATTTAGTAAAATTGCAAACAATTATGGGAATGTTACTTTTGAATGTTCTCTGAATATTCTGAAACAAGTAGAGTTTAAAAAAAAGTTGAACAAACTAAAACGTTTCAGAAAAACGATATATTCCATACAGGCTAAATAACTTTGTGAACATTATTAAAGACTAGATTTATCGAGCAAACTAGTAGCCTAACGTTACATGGGAAAAAGTTGCCAGAAATTTTGCCAATATTTTTGAGTTTTGAGAACGTTCTCTGTTAGCTGGGAAACCATTGTTTTGTGTAAAAATTGGATAATTCAATAATTCTTACAACTTTTATGTGTTTGAAACACGCACTTGGCACATCCGTCAATTTTTTGATTTTGGGCTTTTTATAAAGTATTGTTTCAGACTAGTGGAAAGAAAATATCCAAAATACACTTTGAAGTGGATTTCAATTACAGTTGAAGTTGATTAAAGGCCGTTTTCAATGAGTCAGAAATTTTTTACAGAAGGGTTTGTTCATATAGGTATAATTTGCCTGGTTTTATACAACATTTTATTACTTGAAAATTTTTTATTTTTTTTTTCTGGCTGGTGATGACCTTATTTTCTGATGTTTGGAATATGGGGGGGGGGTCTTGCCTTAACTTTACGTGTTATAGGCATTTTACCAATTAGAATATTAAGAAGATAAGCGGCAGCTTTTTGACTTTTAAGCGTGCTGAAATGAGTGAATTGGTGTGTTTGTTCTGGTGTTTTCTGGAATAGAGATCAGCGATTATCCAACCCTTCGTCCATCGCCGCTGGCACTGATTACATAAGACTGCCCTAACCTTCATGTCTTCACTATTACTCAATTTTCACTGTGATTCACCCTAACATAGAACGATAGTGTTGCAAATAACGTTAGCTATTTGTGTCATTAGTTACTGGCCTCATCATCAATGTAAGGAAAAGCGGTAGTTACTTTTTCTGGTCTAAAAATAAGTCCCGGTCTCTACACGGACACATACACACAAGTATAGAGTGACTCGCACTATTGCATACATGCAATACTCATTCATCGCAGTAGTATACAATCAGCAGCAAGCCTGGCTAGCTAACACATCTCTCAGTCATTTAGTCATATTAACATAAAAGCACGACACATGTAAATCCATCTGTTAGAAATTCAAGCGAAACACAACCACTTCCAGAGAGCGATAAACATCTTTGGTGATTAAAATCCATCGATTGATAGGATATTCGTGAATAATGCGAGCACAGGCCTGCGGTTGCAGATCATAAGGCTGCCAGCGCACAAAAACACAAAGTAATATTCATACAGGGGACGTGCATACCTTCTGTATCCACGGGGTCAATCAAAATATCAGCTTTGCGAACTTTCCGATTTCTAGCTTAAACGTTGATGCTTTGTGGCTCCAGTTTTCCAATAACATCCGCTGCTGGGAAGGATTTGACGTAAACATGGGAGATGGGAGGTGTAAAAAGTGTCTGTGAATCCCACTGGTGATTTATCTTACTATGGCGAAGGATAAGATTATGAATATTAAGTAGGCACATAAAGTGGACGCTCTCGCAAGGTTACTAAGCAACGTCAGAATTACGTAATTATTATTCACGCTTTAAGCCTTCACCGTAGTAGGATTTTTAAGTAGGTAAGTATTGTGCCCATTTACTCTATTTTTTTTAGCTGTTTGTGCGGCACTTGCATGCATTCATGGCATACGAAAACGTAATTCACACTGCAAATGGTGAGGTTTTATTGAAATAATTTTGTAACGAGTACTTGATTCTGATTGGTCAGTCTTTGATCAGGTGATCAAATATAAATATAAAACTTTGCTTATGGCAACGCTGCTCATCCGGGAAACCTGTTTGTTTCTTAAAAAGAAGTGGTCATGTTTTGTCACTCCGTACTTTATTTTCACATAAAAAAATAAATAAAAATAAAAATATTTTAACCCAGAATTGTTTTGATGTTTTTTTTTATATAAACACAAACTAATGGTTATTTTTGGTTTTAATTTGTATAACTGAAATCTAACTTTCCCAGACTTTCTCGTAACCAATGTTTTTTTTTTCTATCTGGGTCATTTTTCAATTATGTTGGCAAACAAAACACAACATTTAAAAAAAAATCCAGTTTTAAAAAAAGTGATAAAATGTATTGTTTAATATACAGTACTTTTTACAGTTTTATATACAGTTTAATATACAATACACTTTTTTTAAAACTGGATTTTTTTTTAAATGTTGTGTTTTGTTTGCCAACATAATTGAAAAATGACCAATGAAAGCTTACAATTTTTTTTTTTTTTTTTTTTATTTTATACCAAATACTGTTGACAACCTGTGTACAAAATATTTGTATACCAATAGTTCTTAAAAGAAAAATATTTAATTTCTCATCTTGGCCTCTATTTTCACCAAAGGAGAATACATTTCTTGTGTTTTTGTTTTTTCAAAAATAAAAATATATATATATGAAAAATGGTCTTTGGTACCTAAAAAGTTCAAATCATTTTGAAGTCTGAAAAATTAAAATTAAAATTAGAATATTAAATGGCTCCGAAAGAAATTTCAGATAGCCTACACTGTTTCTTTTTAAATATAATAATACAAATAATTATATGATCAATAAGTTATGAAAGCATATGTTTTTATATTTACCTTTAACTCTTCTAAATAAGTTACGCAATTGTCAACTTTTTTATCATTTCATAAGTTTATGTCAGTTGAATTGAATTTAAGTTGAAAAAACTTGATAGCAACTTTATTTTGGAGTGATGTAACACCACAGACACAATTAGAACAAGGTCTCCATCTCTACGCTGTCTATAAAGACGCTGCTGTTCAGCAGCAGATAATACCTGACTATAAAATTGTATGATTATGAATGTCATAAAACAAATGTTATGCTTTTTAATAAAAATAGAACTGTATGTTGTCTGTGGAGTTACTGTGGATTCTGTAGTGTTACCATGAAAGACAGTAACACCAGACAGTAATACAGTAGACAGTAATACAGACAAATAAGCACAGATCTAGACTTTTCTAAAATGGAGGCTGCTATCATGATGGTTTCAACATTGGGGACATTTTAGAAATATTAATAAGACTGTATAAAAATTTAGATTATATAAAATCTGCCTAACATCACAGACTCTAAAAAAAAAGTCTGACACATTAAATTGTCAGAAATTTAGTGAGAATTGATCAACTCATTACAATGATCAACCACTTGCAATGACCTTTACACACAGGAAGTAGACCGAATACAATTCCCCCCTAAACAATTGAATTAATACATTCAATATAACCATTTCATTTCTTTTAAAAATTTTACATTTTTTGCAGTTACATTCCAGTATACCTCTTTGAAGCAGATTTTGCTACTCACAAAATCTCCCAAACTTGATTAAATATGCTTTATATACACTCACCGGCCACTTTATTAGGTACACCTGTCCAACTTCTCCTTAACACTTAATTTCTAAGCAGCCAATCACATGGCGGCAACTCAGTGCATTTAGGCATGTAGACATGGTCAAGACAATCTCCTGCAGTTCAAACCGAGCATCAGTATGGGGAAGAAAGGTGATTTGAGTGACTTTGAACGTGGCATGATTGTTGGTGCCAGAAGGGCTGGTCTGAGTATTTCAGAAACTGCTAATCTACTGGGATTTTCACGCACAACCATCTCTAGGGTTTACAGAGAATGGTCCGAAAAAGAAAAAACATCCAGTGAGCGGCAGTTCTGTGGGCGGAAATGCCTTGTTGATGCCAGAGGTCAGAGGAGAATGGCCAGACTGGTTCGAGCTGATAGAAGGGCAACAGTGACTCAAATAACCACCCGTTACAACCAAGGTGGGCAGAAGAGCATCTCTGAACGCACAGTACGTCGAACTTTGAGGCAGATGGGCTACAGCAGCAGAAGACCACACCGGGTGCCACTCCTTTCAGCTAAGAACAGGAAACTGAGGCTACAATTTGCACAAGCTCATCGAAATTGGACAATAGAAGATTGGAAAAACGTTGCCTGGTCTGATGAGTCTCGATTTCTGCTGCGACATTCGGATGGTAGGGTCAGAATTTGGCGTCTACAACATGAAAGCATGGATCCATCCTGCCTTGTATCAACGGTTCAGGCTGGTGGTGGTGGTGTCATGGTGTGGGGAATATTTTCTTGGCACTCTTTGGGCCCCTTGGTACCAATTGAGCATCGTTGCAACGCCACAGCCTACCTGAGTATTGTTGCTGACCATGTCCATCCCTTTATGACCACAATGTACCCAACTTCTGATGGCTACTTTCAGCAGGATAATGCGCCATGTCATAAAGCTGGAATCATCTCAGACTGGTTTCTTGAACATGACAATGAGTTCGCTGTACTCAAATGGCCTCCACAGTCACCAGATCTCAATCCAATAGAGCATCTTTGGGATGTGGTGGAACGGGAGATTCGCATCATGGATGTGCAGCCGACAAATCTGCGGCAACTGTGTGATGCCATCATGTCAATATGGACCAAACTCCCTGAGGAATGCTTCCAGCACCTTGTTGAATCTATGCCACGAAGAATTGAGGCAGTTCTGAAGGCAAAAGGGGGTCCAACCCGTTACTAGCATGGGGTACCTAATAAAGTCGCCGGTGAGTGTATATTTATAAAATCTAACTTTTAAGAGTTCACAACTAGTTTTCACCCTACAGAATATAAATATGCAAACATTTTATGATTTATTGTTTGCATATAAAACAAATTTTAACATATAAACATAAAATAAACAAATAAACATATAAAACAAACAATTTAAAGTTTATTTAAACTGTTGCAATGTAGGGGAACACCATTTGCCTCCTCAGGTGAATAATGACCCAGGCAGCATGTCATTTATTTATTAATTAATTTGTTTTGTTGTGATAAATGTGTTTAAGTTGAAAAGGAACGTCAAACAATGTTGCCATGTTGAAACTCTGAAAAGCTGCTTTGAAACAATCTACATTGTTAAAAGTGCTATATAAATTAAGATAAGATAAGAAGAAACAACATTAGTATTTAGACTACACAATGGTGCGTCAACAAATTCCTGACCATTTCAAAATTTGGCCAAAACCTTTTATAATATAAATGACACCTTTCCAGCAGTTGAGTCAATTTATTTGATTCAATCAATGACAAAAAAAAATATATTAAATGATGATTTTTTTCAAATAAAGGGGGAGAAATAGGACAAAAGCATTTCAACCTTTAAAAATAAAATTGGCTTCAGAAGTCTGATGTCATAACTACAGCTGGTCCAACGGTTCAGGTTTTTGAAAATTTGTCTTACATCAGACTAATTCTGCCTCTTTTCCTCTGGGTTCTCTGAAATCTGAAAAACAAAGCATGATGTTACTCGAGAACAAGTTAATTCAGTTGTCAAACAGTCACAATCAAGAATGTTAATATACTAAACACAATATGATTCACTTTTTTTTAAAGTTGCTGAAAACAAAATATTCTAACTACGCGTTATAGTGTCTTAAATTCTGTTTATTTAATTTATTTCTATTAATGCTTCAATATCAAAAGAAAGCACTATGGCATGGCTGTCCGAGTTTATCTCCAGTCCTAATTAAACACACCTGAGGCAGCTAATGAGGTCATCAGGGTCAATTCAAACTTACAGACAGGTGTGTTGGAGCTAAACTCTTCATGAAGAGGAACAGACACCTCTGAGCTATAGCCATTAATCTCAGTTCATTTTCTGTGAAAATACAGAATTCAAATAACACATTTATCTTGTAGAATAAAAGAGCTTAGGTTTTTTTTTAATGCAAATTTCTTTAGGGTAGAGGGATGCTGCAAAACTGCCAATGCAACGAGGTGAGACCGCTCGGTATATATAGCTCTCATCGTTTATTGCTGAGTGCTCTCCACCCGTGTTAATTATCTGCGCATGCTCCTCCCGAACCTTGTTAAATAAAACACCATTTAAATGTCAATCTCAACCAAAATGATGGTTTGGATCAAAACTCAACATTGTATCAATGTCACGATGCTATCTGTGTGATTTATTTAAACACTTTACTTCCTTTGAAAATTAATGTAGGCTATGTTAGTAGATTTAGTAACAATAAATAAAATGCAAGTAAAAAGCATGCTAAAATCAGAAATACATAATATGCACCACTGTTTGAAACTCAGAGAGCTCATGCATGCCAAACACACAAGACTTCCGTATAGGACGCATCTTGTGTTTTCTCTCTAATTAGGAAGCATCAATTACCTACTGAGAAGCCCACATGAAACCAAAAAGGGGCGTATACCAATTAGTGCTAATTTTCAAACTACAATTGGTGTTTTTCAACCATTTTTCAAAAGACTTGCTAAAATCATGAGGGCCCACCCCTAAACCAAACCCCCAGTGTATTAGAGCAAATGAGGTAACGCCATTGAAAGTGCTTATGCCTGCAAGATCTTGTGCTCATAAACTAAAGCCTAGTTCACACTACATGATTTTAAAACGTCGGGCTGAACTGTGCAGTTCACACTACTTGCTCTCTGTGAAATCAGGAGTGTTCAAGTTGTTGAGCTGTTCACACCACACGACACAACGTGATTGATCCGCAACAGGAGGTAAGGCACTACACGAGTTGACAACTCTGTCACCCAACGATTCTATCTTGTCCACAAACCACGTTTTCTCACGAAAAATCACGCGATAAAATGAACCGAAAATGGTGCGAAACAGCACGGCGAGCTCAACGATTTGCAAATCGGGCTCAAATCGGGCTTAAAATCATGTAGTGTGAACTAGGCATAAGACTCACTGTTAGTTCAATGCCACTGTCTGTTCACCCATGTGTTCTGTTCCCTTTCATCAAAATTTCAGAGGTGGAAAGTCCAGGGGTCAGAAAGTAAAAGTCCTGCCACATTTTTATTCCACCCACAGCAAAAACTCCAGTGTTAAAGTTAATGAGATAATTAAGTGAATAATTGAGTGATGATTGAGCATTATTGAAGACACCTGATGATAACAAGCAGAATCACTGAAGGAGAACGTCACATTTTTAAGTCACCATTATGGTGATCAGTGTCCGCTTTAGTTGGACTCTTGACCCTTTAATCATTAACTTTAGATGTTATTTGGCTGCTGTACATGAGTTATAACAGCCAGATGAACAACAAGGAAAGCTGATGCGCTGTTGATGGTTATGTTTTGACATAATCATTATTTGTCACGAAACTCATTTGTAGAGTTAAACCTTTTGATTACACAGTATAACATTTTCAGAAATTTTAATATTATCCCAAATTTTTCTTAAAAGCTATTCTATTCTAATTACTTTATGGGCACACACATACATCAAAAATCAGCCTGTGATTCTCAACAATGGTGACAATTATATAGCATGTTGCAGTGCATTCTGGGTGCCACCAATCAAAATTCATTCATGGCTCCCATCATGCATTGCGGTATGAATAAATTATGATCTGAATTGTCTGAGTAATTTCCTTTTCCTAATTGAATATTCTGTTTGTCACTATTGTTGAGATTCACACACTGAATCTTGATGTCTGTGTGTGCCTAAAAGAAAGATTATCATTTATTTATCAGAACAACGTTTAAGATATCATTTGGTTTATTTTGAAAAATCTGGATCTAATGTTATAGAATCACTGTGATGCTGTTATGATCATTATACATGATTTCAGTCAGAGAGTGGGCTTTAAATGAGTTCAGTGATTCAGGTCAAATGATGATTATGTCTAAACATGATCTACAATATCTGATCTGATCTGATCCCTTTCTTCATCCAGCTGCTAAAACAGTCAAACAAAATCTTTAGTTAAACATTTAAAGGTCACCTGCCCAACTAAAGCAAACACTAATCACCATAACGGTGACTAAAATATAGATTTTCTCCTTCAGTGATTCTGCTAGTTAACATCTGGTGTCTTCAATAATATCTCAATCATCACTCAATTATTCACTTAATTATCTCATTAACTTTAACACGCTTGAGTCTGGATCCAAATAAACTCCCAGTAAAGTTCATTTAACACTGGAGTTTTTGCTGTGGGTGGAATAAAAATATGGCAGGACTTTTACTTTCTGACCCCTGGATTTTCCACCTCTGCAAAATTTCAATGCTGATCTAACACACTTTAAACATAGAAATTTTTATGTCAACCAAAATGATGGTTTGGATCAAAACTCAACATTGAATCAATGTTACCATGCTATCTGGGACATAACCTACACATACAAATACAGAAGTACATACCTATATACAAATACATACACACAGATCAAACGCCAGGGAAACATTTACATTGATCACAGGATTGCAAGTAAGTTAAAAGGGCTGACTTAAAGAGTGGAAAGGAAGAGATGGACCTTAGGGAACAAGGTAAGCTGTTCCAATCAGAGGGGGCTTTGAATTTGAAAGCACGTCTTCCGATTTCTTTAGATATATTTGGGAAAGCAAAAAAGAGATGTTCAAGGTGTCTCAGGCCATAAGTTGACCTAGGATTAAATGTTGCTTCAAATAAAGAGGATAATTAAAAAAGATACATTTATAAATAAACTGAAACCAGTGTAGCTGTCGTCTGGCCTTTGGTGATAAGAGATTCAATTGTTGGTATGACAATGATGAGTTAGAAACGGACATCTCAAAACAAATCGACAGAGACTGTTGTAAACAACATTTAAGGATTTAAGGTGTAATTTTGTTGTACTCATATAGACAAAGTCAGCATAATCAATAATAGGAAATAAAACTTGAGTTACAATTTTTAGTCTAATCAATTGTGTGAAGCAATTCATTGAACGATATAATAATCTTAAATGATAATTTACTTTTTTCACTATAGAGTCAATATGAGGCCTGAAGGAGAAGCTGGAGTCGAGCCAGAGACCCAGATATTTAAATTCCTCAACATTCTCCAGAAATGTACCATCTAAGAATTTAATTGTTAGACTATTACCTTGGTTATGTCGGACAGACCTAGTGGCAAATAACATACTATATGACTTACTTTAATTCAATATAAGTCCATTATCCGAGAACCACTTTTGATTAGTCTTAAAATCAAGTTGCAATGAGGATTGAATCGAATTAATATCACGTTTTGAAGAATAAATAACTGTATCATCATCAGCATACAAGAGAATCTGACTGTCAGAGCATATTTGTGGGAGGTCATTAATAAAAATAGAAAATAAACGAGGGCCTAAACAAGAACCTTGTGGAACACCCTTTTCCATTATCAAGAACTGAGAGAGAGCCCCATTGAAATTTACACACTGATGTCTGTAGTGAAGATATGAATTAAACCATAAAATTGACTGTTCAGAGAGACCAATGTTATATAATTTATCAAGGAGAATATAATGATCAACCAAATCAAACGCTTTGGTAAGATCTATAAATATTGCTCCAGTGGACATATTATTGTCCAAAGATTTAGCATCGTTAACAAATTTTGTAAGAGCAGTAGTGGTGGAGTAATTGGGCCTAAAACCTGATTGGTTTGGAGAAAAAATAGAAAACTCATTAATGTATTTAAACAATCTCTTGAATATATTTTTTTCAAATACTTTTACTACATTACTAATAATTGAGATTGGTCTGTAATTGTTAGGATCAAGAGGATCACCACTTTTGTAAAGGTGTTACTCTAGCACAATTCCACATGATTGGAACTTTGCAAGGATATAGATAAATTAAATAGATCACATAATGGATATGCTAGAACATGAGGCAATCTTAATAAACTTTATCTCCAGATCCTCTATACCAATACCACTTCCAGATTTAATCTAGAAAATTGCCTGCTGTACCTCAATGGGAAGAATTGTAGTAAATGAGAAAGAGCTGTTTGCTGCATTACTATTTACGGGGTTGGAGTAACAGAAATCAGGTGGACGTAAATTACAAACAGAAGAAAAGTGCAGATTAATAACTTATAATTTTATTATCAATTCTTAGTTTTGCAAGGGAATCCTTTTTAGATTTATTCAACAGGCAATTAAGTTTTTGAATATAATTGAATATAAATAAGAATTTAATTGTTAGACTATTACCTTGGTTATGTCGGACAGACAGGGAGACTACAATGCATTCCCTGATGCGATGCTGTTATTTTCATTGGGTGTTTAAGAGAAGAATCTTCACAATTCTTATAATACTAATGTGTCACGCAAAATGTAATGTAAATTAACAAATGTTGAACGAAGATTGGAGTTTATAGAGTCCAAACTTGAAGATTTTGTTTATACATTTCTCAAGTGGTTATATAGAATATAAGGGTTTATTTCTCCTTCTCCGCAAGAATTAAGAGTCACAGCCCTTTTCAAATTCATTTCTGGGGTCGTAAAGTCTTATCAATCTGTAACAGGACACCGGGGGGTTCTGCCAGGGTGTTAGCTTCATTTGGGATGTTAGTTTTGGGGGAAGTTTCGTAGACCTTTGTTGGGAGAGTGAGTTTTCTGAATTATTCATTAAATATAATTAATAATTAGTGTGTGTCTGATTGGTCCAGACGCTACTGGGGAAACCTCATTATTCAAGTTATTTTCAAGTATATTTAGTTTAATTTCTGCTTCTGTCTTGCAGTCATCCATTAACTTGTACTCCAAATATTTTTTGGATGGGGTTAGTCCTTTTTCATTATCAGTATTGCCATGCTTGAGGTCTTCAGTCACAGGCTTACAGTCAGAGTTACAGTGATAAAGTTGGGTCTTATTTAAAGTATTTACTGATCAATTGTTTTTCAATATGCTTCAACATTACTTTGGACATTTTTATCTCTTGGCAGTTTCGCAGCTTTTGAGTTTCCCAGGTTTGTATGTTTACTTAATTATGTCTTTTATTCTTCCGATGTATCTGGAATGAGAATAAATATGTTGTAAATGATCATGACTTTGTCTAGATCTTAAGACCAGAAAAGGGAGTGTTAAATCAATTTCTGTTCAGTTGACATGCTACTGTATTAGTAAATGTTTTATTTTATTTATTTATTTATTTATTTATTTATTTATTTATTTATTTATTTATTTATTTATTTTTTTTTTTTTTTGCATATGACAATAGATGGTCTTTTACAGAAACCCATTACGTTTTTCACTAGCTATAAGATGTCAAGATCCATACTCTACAAAATACAAAACTCTAGAGGCCGGTGGACCAGTGGTCAGTTTGCAGGTCTTAATAATGAATATTAGAAAGTTATTTCTGTGTCTGCATGTAATCCAATACTTCTTCACTGGTTTTTAAGTACATCCTTCCCAATGTGTTTAACAGGTTCACAGGCTGATGAATGTCCTCTTCAGCTCAACCCACAGAGAGTTGTTGTGATGTTCGGCGGTTCTGTCTCAGCCGACTGCAACACTTCTGTCTCGCATAAAGGATTGGGATGGGAAGCCAGTGAGGGAGCAGTGCCCAAGAGCAAAGACAATCTGATCACATGGAGAGTGGCAGAACTGAGAGAATGGGACATAAAGCCATTCTGCTTCATAAACCGTATGGAACAGTGTATAGTGAATCTCCCAGTGACTATTTACAGTGAGTTTCTCTGTTATTGATATTGTTATATTTTAATTCTCAGAAATATCTACTGTACATTCATGACTGCATGTATCAGAGTGTGTATATCTTCCTCCACAGAGACTCCAGACAGTGTGTCCATCAGCACTGTGAATCACAATGGACCAATGGTGGAGGGAAACCAGTATGAGCTCCAGTGTGACGTTCTCAATGTGGCTCCTGTCCAGAATCTCACTGTCAACTGGTACAAAGGACAGACTCTGGTGGATCAAACCATCTTCACTGACACCATCATAACTCCAGTGAACAAAACATCTAAACTCCAGATCCGTGCAGACAGAGCTGATGATGGAGCTCAGTTCCGGTGTGAAGCAGAGCTGGAACTGGGAGAAGAAGGACCTCAACCTCCTCCAACAGCCACATCAAAACATCTCAACATTACTGTATATTGTAAGGATCCGTCAGTTTCTATTATTCATCTTTTAAGAACATCTGTTGTCCAAATCAAGCAGATTTTAGCACTTACCATGTGACACGGTGTGTCAAGTTGTATCGTGATAGGGATCAGATGCAACATGTAACTTTTTCTTGTACATTTTCTAAATTTGATCAATTTAGCTGAAAACTACAAAATTGAAATTAATGTACATTCACAAAAGAAATGTATGATTCCACATATGCAATGCAAAACCTGTTAAACTTTTTTTCTTTAACTCCTTCCTGCAGTTAAACCGATCATCAATGAGAACAAACTGCCCTCCATAGTGCCTGTGTTTCGAGGATATCCAGTGGTGATTGTTTGTGAAGCCGAGGGAAACCCAAAACCAACAATCAGCTGGAGTGTCAACACAATAAATATATTTAGTGAAACTCTTACTATAACAGATTCAACACCTGAGGATCTGCACTGCATTGCAAGCAATTCAGTTGGCAGCACCACCAGACGTGTAAAAGTGTCCATACAAGGTAACTGTGCATTTTTGTAACATTTTCCATTGTAAGTGACTCAGTTTAAAGGTGCATTATGCAGGATAAAAAAAAAAAAGACTCATAAAAATAATGCCTCTTAGCCATTACTGATGGTCCACTAGAAATTAGGTGCGTTCAAGTCACTTTCGTCAGAGCAAGATGCCGTTAAAATACAGCAAGGTTTTTATACTCTACTTCCATAAAAGGAAGAACAAAGAATGTGCTTAAGGTGTGTTTTGCTTTTTTATGTTTAAAATTAATATTATGAAAATTATGAAGCCATTGTAAACTTTATCGTTATATTGTTATATCACAATGCTATTGTATTTTGTGCAGGCAATTAGCTTATTATGCTGTAAATAAAAAAAGCCTAACACAATGTCACTGCTAAACACCAATGGTATTCTGAAACGTCTAAACGTGATATGCCCCAACTCGTAAAATAGGGGTTTAACGAAAAACCTGAGCTTCCCAGTCACTCATATGTACACTTTGTTGTGGCATTCATGTGCGTTCAGCTCGTAAATATGATCTTTCTGACATAACTTGAACTCGTCATTTATTGTCTGTATCTAAAACTCGGAAAGCAAGTTGTAGCGACACAACAATTCTCTAATCCAATGTTGCTGTAGCCTGATTAACAACAGCTATCTGTAACTACACGCTACAATGGACGATACAGTAACGTTATGAACCACTCTCCTCCGAGCTAAGCAAACAAATTAAACTAATTAATAATGATAATTTAAAATATACGATATAATTACGGCAGCGCTGTGGATTATTTTCTCATTCAATATTCCTTTCCCCCTCGGAGGAAACACACACACACACACACACACACACACACACACACATATAGTGGGCATGATTAGAAAAGTCTGGGCAACTATGGCCCAATAGATCCACTTTTCTGCTGAGTTTACCTCCAGCCATGACAAAATTCACCTGCTATTAGCTTTCTAGTATTCCTGAAGACTTTGATTAGCTTGTTCAGCAGTGTTTGATTAGCCAGAGTTGCCCACTTCTGCTTTGACTATAGTCACACTTGTGATCTTGGCATTCATAAATTACCGCCATAGGAAATTAATGGAAAATATGAAAATACAGAAAATTTTTGGTGGGTACAATCTATTAATCCCCCGTGATTAAGTAGTTTCTGATACTGTCAAATGTATGCAAATAGAAACTGTAATAAAAGTACGCAATTATGTCTAAAAAATACTCTAAATAGGAATTATGTTTTGTATAGCTTAGGGGTAACAGGCATCTAGTAACATGGCATCTGCCTTCTATACATTGGATATTAAATACATTTGCTCTATTTTTAACTTAAGTACTGTATTCAATTATAATGAAAGAAAATTATGATGATATTCTCCATTAGATATTAACAATAGTTCTTAGAACAACCTTTTAATTATGTGATATATTACTGTTCAGTCATTTAACCACCAAATGAATGTTGTGCTAATGATTTTGAGTGTTATATTAGTTATTCATTACTTGAACCTATTTTGCTTTTTCCTTTCTAGGGAAATCTCTAAACTACATTCATAGTTTCGCAGCGGCTGTTGGACTGTTTCTTATAATCATCGGATTACTTATTTATGTGTGGAAAAAGAAACAATCAACTGGAAGTTATGGCAGTCAATAAAGCAGTATGAAATGTGTCTCTTCGGCAATGGATGCAAATGCTAAGATTGAACAAAGATGATATTTTGAACATCATTCAGATCACAATGAATACATCCGTTCGTAAAAAAATTTTTTTAAAGCTGGTATAATAGCTCATAGCAGCATGTGCTGTCACATGAATGACTGTGTCAGTGTCAAAAAAGAGTGTCAATGTTTAAAACGTATCAACTTATCTTATCACATGACAATGTTTTCCTGTGTGTTGTTATAATGCCATAGTGACTTTTATTTGCTGTACAAAAGTGTTACCCATCATGTTCTGAGATTGCCAAAGTTGCCTATATGTGACAAGAAAAATATATCTTTGTGGTAAACTTAATAAGTTGTTAGAAATGTGTATGCATAAATGAAGATGTTGAAAAAAATCACCCCCAGATTCATGCTTTAAAAACTGTCTGAGGTGATGGACAATCTCCAAAGCCAGAAATTTGCTTTCTATGTTAGACAAATTTGACAGCACTTTTCATTTATGTACTTCCTCTTTAAAACTCTTCTTTTGTATGAGACTTTAGTATGTATTGACAGATAATAATATGCCTGTTTTGTTCTTTTAATAACAATAGGAGAAAAATGCTATACAAAAAGATTTATTTATTTATTTCCTTTTTTGGCCTTTTAATGAGACTTAAAAAAACATATAAACTTCTCTATATTCTGAAAGTTTTTGTATAATTATATTTTTTTTTTTTTAAACGCATTTCTGAATTGCTTAGATCCAAACAAGTCAGGCCTGCCTTACTGACCGTCATTGTGTCGTATGATATCAGCATATAAAACAGCAAAATGCTTTTTTTAATTATTTTTTTATTAATAAAAATGGAAAATGCTTTCAGGACGTATGTTTTCAAGAATATTGTTAATGATTGTTGATAGTGTTCATAATTTAATAAAGGTAATTTCCTTCCCCTCTATCTTTGAAGTTCTCTCACTCTAGTTCTCTCATTTTAATTTTGAAACAAACAAAAACAAATTTTAATTTTATTGAAAGGGTATAGGGATAGAGTATGGTTTAGTGTTGAGGGTTTTTTGCTATAATATACAGGTCTAAATTTTATTGTATAATTTTGTTTGTTTTACTAATAGGCATAGCTGTTAATTCATACTTTGTGATATTCGAATCGAAAGCATATAAGTTAGCCTTACAAAGTATCATACAAAAAAAAAATGTAGGCTACTTGAAAAGATTGTTTCAGTCAATGATATCCTTATGTTTCTGGGTTTTTTCGGTTCTATCCTGCAATTACCACAAGTGGGCACTGTGTGCAATAAAACAGAAGCTTTTTTCAGGCCAAGGATGTTTTTCAGAGAAACTTAAGATTTGTCTTTTGTTGTTGTTTTTGTATGATGTTACATTTCTGTGAGAGGATTACATTATGACCCAAAAATAACTCGAACTATATCAGTGTCTCATCTACAGATTTCCTGGTTATCTGGTTCGGGTAATACTTTCATTGCAAGGATTCAGGTAATTTCAAGATTTCATTTAGTTTCTGAGTATGTTTTGCAGTCATCCATTAATACGTAATGTTCTATCCTGAGGTCAACCCAGTGTAATTTCCTCTCAAAATATTTTATGGGTGGGGTTGTACCTTTTTTGTTTCACTTTTGCGTTGCTCGAGTTACAGCTCACAGACTTGCAATCTGAGTTACAGTGATACAGTTGCATCTTATTTGCAGTATTTTCTGATCAATTGGTTTTTCAATATGCTTCAACATTTCTTTGGACTTGTTTATCTCTTGGCAGTTTCACAGATTTTGAGTTTCACAGGTTTGTATGTTTACTTAATTATGTCTTTTATTCTTCCTATGCATCTGGAATGAGACTAAATATGTTTAAAGCTTTTGCTTTTACTTGTAGGCTAAGTTGGGAGAGGTAAATTCATTTCTGTTCAGTTAACATGTTTGAGTTAACTCGCCCTGCCAAATATTGCCTTTCTACTGCGTTAGTAAAGCTTTTTTGTTTTGCATATGACAATAGATGGGCTTTTAGAGAAACCTGTTACATTTTTCAGTAACTATTAAGATGTCATGGTCCCAATTCTATAAAATACAAAACTCTAGAGGCCGGTGGACCCGTGGTCAGTTTGCAGGTCTTAATGACTCTTAGAAAGTTATTTCTGTGTCTGCTTGTAATCCAATAACCTACTTTACTGCTGCTATTCTGTGCTGATTCTTCACCAGTTTTAAATCACATCCTTCCCAATGTGTTTAACAGGTTCACAGGCTGATGAATGTCCTCTTCAGCTCAACCCACAGAGAGTTGTTGTGAAGTTCGGCGGTTCTGTCTCAGTCAACTGCAGCACTTCTGTCCCGAATAACGGATTGGGATGGGAAGCCAGTGAGGGAGCAGTGCCCAAGAGCAAAGACAATCTGATCACATGGAGAGTGGCAGAACTGAGAGAATGGGACATAAAGCCATTCTGCTTCATAAACTATAAGGAACAGTGTTTAGTGACTCTCCCAGTGACTATTTACAGTGAGTTTCTCTGTTATTGATATATTTTCATTCTCAGATTTGTCTAATGTGTGTACATTCATGACTGCAGATATCAGAGTGTGTAAATCTTCCTCCACAGAGACTCCAGACAGTGTGTCCATCAGCACTGTGAATCACAACGGACCAATGATAGAGAGAAACCAGTATGAGCTCCAGTGTGACGTTCTCAATGTGGCTCCTGTCCAGAATCTCACTGTCAACTGGTACAAAGGACAGACTCTGGTGGATCAAACCATCTTCACTGACACCATCAAGACTCCAGTGAAAAAAACATCTAAACTCCAGATCCGTCCAGACAGAGCTGATGATGGAGCTCAGTACCGGTGTGAAGCAAAGCTGGAACTGGGAGAAGAAGGACCTCAACCTCCTCCAACAGCCACATCAAAAACACTCAATGTTGAAGTTTACTGTAGGTTTATTTATTGCTACGCTTCCAGATTTGATTCAATTTAATTCAGTTCATACTTTCTGAATGGTCCTCTAGCATGAAGGATGTGCAACTGTCATATTTCATCATATGCAGAGTTTTGCATATTAACTGAGATAAATTTATAAAAATTGCATATTATAAATTAAATTAACATAAATATGTTTCAGTTGTTAAAATATGTAGCTCTGTCCTCCTCAGATAAACCAGAACACTCCAATTCAACGGAGACTATCATTAAAACCAATGAGCTCACACTAAACTGTACAGTGAAGGCAAACCCGGCTCCTACATACTCATGGCAGTCAAAACATCTGAAAAAGACGATCAACTCCTCAATGCTTCCGTCCTCCACGCTCAGTTCAGGAAACTACAAGTGCACCGCCACAAACTCTCAGGGAAGTGACACCAAAGTGTTCATCCTCAAATCTACAGGTGGGTTATAAATGAAAAGAAAAATGGCCTGCATATGTCTGTTCGATAAAATATTTTTTGCTTATTTTTGAATAAGATTTTATAAATGTTCATTAAGACATTTTGCATTGAATTTCATTTTATTTATTTAGCTTAGTCATTTTGCTCTCATTGAAAATGAGGAAGGAATTTGAGGGCACATTTGTGAAATATCTGATGACTTACTTGAGTCCGTTGAACTGATATAAGACTAAAACTCTTTCTGCATGTCGGGTCGGGTGTTTCTTCATCAGCTCCAGCACTGCTCTTCTCTCTTCTGTAACTGTAGATAGGGATTGAGCTTTGAAAACATTGTGTGTGTGTTTCTGTTTGTACCATCATTCACACAGCTCTTCTTTCTCAGGCAGTCGTCTCACATTCTGGACTGTTCTTATCTTCTCCCAGTGTCTGGTTGCATCGATAATTGTCACATAAGAGAGAAATAGCAGCAGAATTTTTTTTTTCTTCTTCTCCAAAATGGGACTCATCTAAGCATGGAATCCATGTATGCACTTCACCAGTCATACATATGACTTCAATGTAAAATAATGACTCGATGAATGATCAGGGGGAAACTGCTATTACACATCCATTTTATTCATAAATAAATTTCCTGCCTTTAAATGTTAGCATGAAATGTAACATCTGATAGTCACTGAAAAGTATTTTTTCTTAATAGTTTACTTGTATTTCTTTTACTTTTTTGAAATTATTGGACAAAATAAATTACCACTTTGAAATCTCACCACATAAAAAAATATGGTAAATATTATTGCCTTAACCCAATGTTTTGTATGTTAATATTGTCATGATTCCTGTCCTGTGTTTCCCTTGTCTTGTGTGCACTTTTGTTATATCCTGTTCTGTGCCATGTTTTGTAGTCCGTTGTAGTCTTTCTTGTTTATTAGTCTCCCCAGGTGTTTCTTATTAACCACGCCCCCTTATTACTTAGTTAAGCTTGTTTGTCTCTGTGTATTTATAGCCCTTGTGTTTCACTTGTTACCTTGTCAGTTGTTATACATGTAATGGTTGCTTTTGTTCCTCGTGGTTTTGTTCCTTTGTTGTGTTTGTTCTGTTATTGCTTTATTAAATCCTGCGTTTAGATCCTCGTCTTCACCTGCTTTCCTCAGCTTCGTTACAGAACAACTGACCAAAAATATGGATCTAGCAGGAGGTAAACAGGATCCTGTGAGAGTGCTGTGCTCCATTTTTCAGGATGGCCAGTCCATCGAAAAGTATGTGGAGGAGTTTTTGGATTGCTGTCATCTAGCACCATTAGATGACGCCCAGCTTATGGACCTTTTTTGGAGCGGGCTGGATGAGAACATCGCCCTAATGATGCTGGAGGATAATACTGGCTGGACGCTGGCCCAATATATAGATCTGGCTCTGCGGCTGTGTGGATCTTCCTTCACCGTGGGTGAAGTTGAGGAGAATCCAGCCTTAAAACCTTTTTTTGGGTGGGGCGATTCAGTGGAGCGTGGTCCACTGCAGACCGCACCATCAGCCAGCACAATTGCGCCCACCGGCTCCGTCCGAGGGTGGAGAGGATTGGCGTCCAAGCTGAACGATCCACCACTGACATCTGTCCGATCAGCCGTTATTCCGAGATTTTCATTGGTCTCTGCGTTTTCAAATCCCCAGTCTGCCGAGCCAGAGACGCTTCACGTCACGCCTGCCGAGCAAGAGGCTGCTGTTCACGTCACGCCTGCCGAGCAAGAGGCTGCTGTTCACGTCACGCCTGCCGAGCAAGAGGCTGCTGTTCACGTCACGCCTGCCGAGCAAGAGGCTGCTGTTCACGTCACGCCTGCCGAGCAAGAGGCTGCTGTTCACGTCACGCCTGCCGAGCAAGAGGCTGCTGTTCACGTCACGCCTGCCGAGCAAGAGGCTGCTGTTCACGCCACGCCTGCCGAGCCAGTGTCTGCTGTTCCTGAGCCGGAGCCAGTGTCTGCTGTTCCTGAGCCGGAGCCAGTGTCTGCTGTTCCTGAGCCGGAGCCAGTGTCTGCTGTTCCTGAGCCGGAGCCAGTGTCTGCTGTTCCTGAGCCGGAGCCAGTGTCTGCTGTTCCTGAGCCGGTGTCCGTTCCTGAGCCGGTGTCCGTTCCTGAGCCGGTGTCCGTTCCTGAGCCGGTGTCCGTTCCTGAGCCGGTGTCCGTTCCTGAGCCGGTGTCCGTTCCTGAGCCGGTGTCCGTTCCTGAGCCGGTGTCCGTTCCTGAGCCGGTGTCCGTTCCTGAGCCGGTGTCCGTTCCTGAGCCGGTGTCCGTTCCTGAGCCGGTGTCCGTTCCTGAGCCGGTGTCCGTTCCTGAGCCGGTGTCCGTTCCTGAGCCTCATCCAGCTGATGACCCCATAGCTACCCCCAATAGGATTTTGGGGGGGGGCAGTAGGTCACCGCCGTGGCCGCCCGAGGGGTCTTCACCGTGGCCGCCCGAGGGGTCTTCGCCGTCGTGGCCGCCCGAGGGGTCTTCGCCGTCGTGGCCGCCCGAGGGGTCTTCGCCGTCGTGGCCGCCCGAGGGGTCTTCGCCGCCGTGGCCGCCCGAGGGGTCTTCGCCGCCGTGGCCGCCCGAGGGGTCTTCGCCGCCGTGGCCGCCCGAGGGGTCGTCTCCGCCCTGGCCGCCCGAGGGGTCGTCTCCGCCCTGGCCGCCCGAGGGGTCGTCTCCGCCCTGGCCGCCCGAGGGGTCGTCTCCGCCCTGGCCGCCCGAGGGGTCGTCTCCGCCCTGGCCGCCCGAGGGGTCGTCTCCGACGCCGCCTGCGCATCCTGCTCCGCCCTGGCCACCTGAACTGCCAGGCCCGCCCACGCCATGCCACGTCCCGTGTCCTGTCCCCCTGCACGGGCCTGGCCCACCGTCCCTCCCCCTAGACCGCCTCCGCTCCACCACCCTCTTGAACTATTTCCTGAGGAGCGTCTGGAATCCGCTCCTTAAGTGGGGGGCTATGTCATGATTCCTGTCCTGTGTTTCCCTTGTCTTGTGTGCACTTTTGTTATATCCTGTTCTGTGCCATGTTTTGTAGTCCGTTGTAGTCTTTCTTGTTTATTAGTCTCCCCAGGTGTTTCTTATTAACCACGCCCCCTTATTACTTAGTTAAGCTTGTTTGTCTCTGTGTATTTATAGCCCTTGTGTTTCACTTGTTACCTTGTCAGTTGTTATACATGTAATGGTTGCTTTTGTTCCTCGTGGTTTTGTTCCTTTGTTGTGTTTGTTCTGTTATTGCTTTATTAAATCCTGCGTTTAGATCCTCGTCTTCACCTGCTTTCCTCAGCTTCGTTACAAATATATTATTTGTTTTAATTGTTGATACCATATATCTGTCAAAATACATGTGACACATAACAACATTTAAAAACTTGTTTTAAGTAATATTAAGATTTTAGGTTTAAATGTATGTATATCATAGGTAATTTATCTGTTCACTGTTAAGTTTAGAACTGTTGTCTTGCCAGTCTGTCATTTATAAACAATATTTACAAACTGCAGTATTCTTGTATATTTGATTGTTTGTTATCTTGTAATACCTCAATTAAAGATATTGAGCATTAATCATTCATTCCTCAGGTCATCTTTTACATTTCTTCTGTACTCTGTGAATGTGAGCTGATCACAAGTTCAGTAGTGCCACTTCCTATGAGTGGAATCAAAATATGTTTTTTTAAGTCTCATTAAAAGGCCAAAAAAGGAAATAAATAAATAAATCTTTTTGTATAGCATTTTTCTCCTATTGTTATTAAAAGAACAAAACAGGGGGGGGGGGGGGGCAGGGGGAGCATTGCCCCCCCGGTGCCTGAAACTGGTAGTCTAATCGCATTTTTTCAACAAAAATTTTTTGCATTGTTTAAAAAATATATATATATTATAAATATTTTAAATAACACAAAACAACTAAATGGTGGTAGGTAATACATCTGATTTTATATACTGCTTTAGTAAAAAAAAAAAAAAAATTCTGTGTCAGTCGCCTGCATGAAGTTGACGATGCTGATCGTGATCTTTGCAGTAGTGAACGCGCCAGAGAGGAATGCACATTTCATACAGATTACATAAACAGAGAGCTTATTTGTTTTCTTTCGTTTTTAAATGTTCTTTTTAGAAGTAGACATTTTAGATATATTTCTCAGGCAGGGGCGGCGCCAGATCATTTTTAACGCAGGTGCTGGGGGGGGGGGGGGTGGATGACAGGGGGAGCTGCGCAATTATATATATACGGTGTATATATATATATATATATATATATATATATATATATATATATATATATATATATACACACTCACCGGCCACTTTATTAGGTACCCCATGCTAGTAACGGGTTGGACCAACGCAGTCTCACACCCAAGGCGTCATCTAACTGACGCTATGGACCATTTTTGACCATGCGTCAATAAGCCGACGCACACACCCCCCCTTAAGCGTCAATATGAGACGCGCCTCCTAGTGGTCTAATCCTAACCCTACCCCAGACCTAAACCTACCCATAACGGAAGCGTCATCTAACTGACGCTAAAGGGTGCGCGGCATTTGATGACGCCCGAGGATGAGCGTCTCATATTGACGTTTGTGGGGGGGTGTGTGCGTCGGCATGTTGACGCATGGTCAGAAGCGTCAGTAAGATGACGCCTTGGGTGTGAGACTGTGTTGGTTGGACCCCCTTTTGCCTTCAGAACTGCCTCAATTCTTCGTGGCATAGATTCAACAAGGTGCTGGAAGCATTCTTCAGGGAGTTTGGTCCATATTGACATGATGGCTTCACACAGTTGCCGCAGATTTGTCGGCTGCACATCCATGATGCGAATCTCCCGTTCCACCACATCCCAAAGATGCTCTATTGGATTGAGATCTGGTGACTGTGGAGGCCATTTGAGTACAGCGAACTCATTGTCATGTTCAAGAAACCAGTCTGAGATGATTCCAGCTTTATGACATGGCGCATTATCCTGCTGAAAGTAGCCATCAGAAGTTGGGTACATTGTGGTCATAAAGGGATGGACATGGTCAGCAACAATACTCAGGTAGGCTGTGGCGTTGCAACGATGCTCAATTGGTACCAAGGGGCCCAAAGAGTGCCAAGAAAATATTCCCCACACCATGACACCACCACCACCAGCCTGAACCGTTGATACAAGGCAGGATGGATCCATGCTTTCATGTTGTAGACGCCAAATTCTGACCCTACCATCCGAATGTCGCAGCAGAAATCGAGACTCATCAGACCAGGCAACGTTTTTCCAATCTTCTATTGTCCAATTTCGATGAGCTTGTGCAAATTGTAGCCTCAGTTTCCTGTTCTTAGCTGAAAGGAGTGGCACCCGGTGTGGTCTTCTGCTGCTGTAGCCCATCTGCCTCAAAGTTCGACGTACTGTGCGTTCAGAGATGCTCTTCTGCCCACCTTGGTTGTAACGGGTGGTTATTCAGCCCGTTCTCATCCCAAGGCGTAATATAATGACGCTTTTGCCAAAGCGTCTATATCGAACGCGCATGGTACCCTTTAGCGTCAATATGAGACGCCGATATATATGGGTCAGAAGGCGCCTCCTAGCGGTCTAACCCTAACCCTACACCATACCTAAACCTACCCATCTCTCTGCGTGTTATATTGACGCTAAAGGGTTCCATGGGCGTTGGATTTAGACGCTTTGTCAAAGTGACAGAATATGACGCCTTGGGATGAGAATGCGTTGGGTTATTTGAGTCACTGTTGCCCTTCTATCAGCTCGAACCAGTCTGGCCATTCTCCTCTGACCTCTGGCATCAACAAGGCATTTCCGCCCACAGAACTGCCACTCACTGGATGTTTTTTCTTTTTCGGACCATTCTTTGTAAACCCTAGAGATGGTTGTGCGTGAAAATCCCAGTAGATTAGCAGTTTCTGAAATACTCAGACCAGCCCTTCTGGCACCAACAATCATGCCACGTTCAAAGTCACTCAAATCACCTTTCTTCCCCATACTGATGCTCGGTTTGAACTGCAGGAGATTGTCTTGACCATGTCTACATGCCTAAATGCACTGAGTTGCCGCCATGTGATTGGCTGCTTAGAAATTATGTGTTAACGAGCAGTTGGACAGGTATAAAGTGGCCGGTGAGTGTATATATATATATATATATAGCCTATATCATAAATGATCAAAACTTGTCCACTCAATATTTAATATTCAATTATTTCATTAATCACAATTAAAGTTTTGATTTTATTAAATTGATCAAGCACAAAATTCAGCATTAAATAAAATATTCTAAAAGGTTTTCGCATATTTACATTCTAGCCTATGCCATCAAACAGCACCCAGACCGGGGAATCAGTATTCACCAAATTGGTGACAATGATCACTTAACAGTCTCAAACCAGAACAATGCGACGGTCGTTTTTTATTGTCTTAAATTATTTTATTATATATTAATTAGAATACTACTAAGAAAGCATTATTTATAATTAAAATAAGCATTTATTAATAAACTGTTTTCTGTGTCATTGTCGGCTGGCTGCAAAGATGAAGTTGACGACTGCCATCTCTGTAGTGAATAACGCGCTATATGGAGAGAAATGTAGGCTAGCCTATATAATAGATTACATAATCAGATAGATAGTAGCCTATTTCTTTTCGTTTTGAATTGTTTCGTTTATATTTTTCATGTCATGTGAGGCATACGCTGAGTTTCGGAGTTTTCGAAATTTATGATGAGATGCTCCAGTTCACGTGCAATGCAACAAGTGACGCGCCGGCGCCTCCATGTCATGATTATATTGTCTGCTATATTTGCCTCTTATTAATTAAATCCAGGCAATTGGTTGATGGAAAATTGATTAAAATTAAGATACAATTTATACAAAACGAAAATCACTTTAAAGAAAGGCTTTCAAAACAAAACTTAATGAAGTGGTCAAAATCATGTCTGACCATGTCTCCCGATATATTAGGCACACTATCTTACTCATGCTGTTCACTTTTCATAATCAACATAGATGGAAAAAAATAACATTATAATATGTTAACAAATATTAAACTAAATGCGCTTATTTAATGCGCTACAACACGTATGGTCTTTGAGGCAAGTATAGGCTGAGTTTTGGTTAATTTGGTTAATTTGGTTAATTTATGAGATGCTCCAGCGGCGGCGCCTCCATTTCGTTATTAGCCTATAGGCTATCTGCTATATTTACTTCTTATTTATTAAATCCAGGCAATTGGTTGATGAAACATTGATTAAAATTAAGATACAATTAAAACAAAACGAAATTAACTTTAAAGAAAGGCTTTGTGCTTTCTGTTTGAGGTCTCTTGTGAAAGTTTTAAAGCATATTTTAGTGCCGTATTCAGAGCGCTCAAGTCTGTAACGGATTCCCCAATTTTAAAGAATTTATCCTCAACTAGTTTTGTGGTGTAGTAGGCCTATACGTAGGCTATATTGTATAATGTTATATGTATACTGTATAATGTTACCTTCAAATAATAGTAATTTAAGGGCGAGGCTTATTCCAACGTAAAACGCGGTATAATTGTATATAGTTTTAATCAAATAAGGTTGGATTATTTAGGCTATATGTTGACCTGTTCATGAAGCTGAAAGTGCACGTAATAAAATAATATACAATTGATGCAAACCAACAGGAATCCTTGCCTTTTCTGCTCTATGTTAATGTTTTCTCTGGGGCGGCAGTGGTTCAGTGGTTCATGTAGATTGTCTACAAACTGTAAGGTTGGTGGTTCAATCCCCGGTTCCACCTGACCAAGTATCGAGGTGTCCATGAGCAAGACACCTAACCCCGGCTGCTCCCGACGAGCTGGGTGGCGCCTTGCATGGCTGACACCGCCGTCGGTGTATGAATGTGTGCGTGAATGGGTGAATGAGAGGCAAAATGAAAAGCGCTTTGGTGGCTATTGGGTCTATGAAAGCGCTATATAAATGCAGTCCATTTACCATCCATTTTATGTAGGTAGGGCCCCATATTAGTTATTGAAACGGGCCCCCAGATGCTTAAGGCCGCCACTGCAGGTCCCAGCTGCTACAATGATTTATTTATTTTTTTGCCCCCCCTGGCTCAAATGTCAAACTCCGCCTATGCTGTGGAAATATCACTAAATTGCCAGTATATTGTCAAATTTTTTTGTTAACATCCTTGCTTTTATTGGATGTAAAACGATCGATGAGTAATGTAGACGAACTGCTGCGCGTGTGACAAAGAGAGAGAGAGAGAGCGAGAGCTAGCGCGCGCCCCGGTCGCGCGCGCGCACTCTTTCTCTTCGGAGCCAGGCGAAAGTATAAACAAGGGTTCGCCGTCTCCTAAGCGCTGTCTTGCATATTAATAAAAATAAATCGACACGATGGTAAAAGGTCGGAAGACCATAGTTTCATGTGGAGCATTCGGATATGTTGAATTGCCGCTGGTTGTAAATTGTGCTAAAATACCTTTAAAAAAGGATTGTTGTAGGTTTAAAAACAACATGTTATGTATTGTTTATAAAAGGCGGAGAAAAGTGAAGACTTTAGTGATGAACAATGAATAATTGTTTTACATTCTGTACTAAATGAAGTCACCCAGGAGTAGGCTATTGAATAAAGGTGGTTACGTATATTTAAACTTTGAGTGTTTAATATCTAGGCTATGTCCTATAGGGATCTTCGCCGTGACGTCACGACGCGGTTACATGCGCTCTGGTTGGCAAAAAGAAAAGTAATGGCTTGCTGCGCAGCGCGAACACAGAAGACAAATGGTTGTATCGTGCTGTGTGATCGGCTGTGTTAACAGGTTCGATAAGAGTAACCTTCTACCGCGTACCTAAACAGCTTGAATCAAGAAGATAGCTGTGGATTTCTGCAATTAGGCGTCTAGAATAGGGTAGGCCTACACATTTAAACCCAGATATACCATGATAAGTACTGAGTTGATTACATCAAGACAAACAAAAAATGTATTACAAGTTTTTTTGAAATTGTTTGTTATTAACATTTGTTATTAACATTTGTTGTTAACAGTTATTAACATTATTAACATTTGTTGTTAACATAGACAAACGGTGCATAATATTACGTATGTAGCCTACTAATTTGCATAAATACCCAAACAGATCTAAACATTGGGTATAGCCAGGTGAAAATGTCTTGTTGAATCGTGTTGACACCTTACAGTAAAATACCTAATGTTAAGGTCTGAACGGAACCCAGACAGCAAAATGTATTTGGGCCAGATTTGGGCCAGGTCTTCATTAGCATTTGGCGCAGATCCGCTAAACGGACCTGGGCCGGGCTCATTCTTTCCAACGGCCCAATACCGGAACAGGTTGGAATTACGGATCAGAGACGGATCTGGGCCAGCACTGGCCCAGTACAGTTATTAATGCCATGACATGTGGTGCAGATCTGGCCCAGATCCGTGACTCATATTTTACATCTGGGGCTCATCTGGCCCTGGTCTGTGATTCATATTTAGGCTATCAGACAATTAAGGCACAAACACCCAGACAATTTGTAATTTTCAAACAACGTTTTTATTTTAAAAAGGCAATACAAACCAATATAAAATAAAATAAGATAAAAAAAAAACCTAATGTGAACACTGCACTCTCATGTCATTTATTGTTCATTAGTTGGGTGTGACCGGGCACGACGATGGTGTACTTGGTTTATCTCGGTGTCGATGGCTTTGTCAGACATGCGATTCTTCCTCACACTGCTCCTGTAAGACGTACAAAAAACACACAAAGCAAAGAAACAGAGTAAATATTAGATTCAATATTCAAAGTCTTTATTACATGACATTATAGTAAAATGCTTGCACAAAATAATAAATGTGACTAAAGTGGTGTGGAGTGGTATTAGGTAAAAGAGTATCAAGACTCGAGAGTACCTAGGCCTATGTGAATTTGAGAACTTGTACAATAAATATTCATACTTGTACGTGAACATTTACACTCACAGCTCCAATGTGAAAACGGGATTTGTAAATATATTATTCCTAGTCTGATAACATTTTATTCCAAAAAACATGGCGAAAAAAACTTTAAGGTTTTTGACAGGCCTATATTCTGATTTAGCTACAGGATAATAAGATATCCATAAATCCCTCTGTAATTATTTCTCCATCTAATATGTGAACGCAATGCCAATGGAAAAATAATTTTGAACGTATTGAGAAGAAAAATATTTTTTTTACGATGTTTTTGCCTGCCGTGTCTTGATCGCCTTAAGAGGATTTAGCATTTCCAATTTATGTAGGCTATTAAATTATGACTGTATTACTACTATTATTGTTATTATTAATAGGGAAGGCCTTCTTTTATTGTTAAATTGATAGGCTATTATAATTAATTTGCCACGCAATAATTTAACTGCGCATAACAGACACGCTGCGAGTATAATAATATTAGGCTAAGCTTGCTTAGGCTGAAAATTATCTTAAAACATTTAGGTCGATTATACAATGAAGTGTAGGCCTAATTAAGTTATTAACGGCCTATAAATAATATGTCCGAACACTGCAATAATCAGTCAATGGAAATTAAAAACCGCTTTAGCCTAACGTTATTTCACAAACAGCTCAACATTAATAATTTGCAGGTAAGGTAGTTTGATAGCTAACGTATCGACATATATGTCGCTCTCCAGCCGGTATAATACAGTGAGAATTGATATACTGACGTTGAACTAGTTTAATGTATTTTTGGACGTGGGAACTGGGAAGTCATTCATTTGTTATTGTTGCAGCAGCGGTCACCGCTGGTAACGAGTAAGTTATGGCTATGGCTATACGATTTTAACACACAATGGACACGATATTCAGCAATTTTGGTGAATAATAAGCAAATATCGCCGATTCAGCCTTAGAGCCTATGTTCACTATTAGTTGTGGATGTTTAAAATAATCTATACTACCAGCTAACCGCCTAGGCTAACTACGTTAGCACTACCCAGCTTAACGTCTCAGGTTGTCAGAATGTCAGTGTAAACATTTGTAAACTTTTATTTTTAATATAATTATGTAACAGACTAACATGACATCAACACCAGTTTACTTTTATAATGTACTTACTAAATTATACTTGTATAATTCACTTACCAATAGCAAAGATGGTGCAGCCTGAAGCCTTCCAGCCTTCCACTCTTGTCAGCGGGCTTATGCGGGGTGGCGCCCGCGCGTCCGGTCTGCGCAGCTCGCGCGGATCCGTTCCACACCCGTGGCGCGTATGGTCTACGCTACTCGCGCGGATCCGGCCCACACCCGCCGGGTATGGTCTGCGCAACTCGCGCGGATCCGGCCCACACCCGCCGGGCGGACTCAATTCAGTTGTGGCGCGTATGGTCTGCGCAGCTGCCCCGGATCGGCGCCGCAACCGCCGGACGGACTGTCACAGTCGAAGCTACAGACAAGTCTGGCGCAGAGTTGGTGCAGATCTGCATATTGAGTGCGACTGCTGCGCGGATCTGCTGATTCGAAAACGGACCTGGCACAGATGTAAATGCTGTCTGGGAACCCATTCAGGCTACCCATGAACATTAATACATGGAGGCTGGAAGAAGTACTTTAGAAACCAAACCAGCCTTTATTAATTTGTATTGCAGAGATGGGGTTTGGGGCTGAAACAAGACAAAAGGGTAAAATAAAAAGTGGCTGGATCAAAAAATCAAATTACGTACACAATGCACGACTAGAGAATTTCATCTTCATTCTCTTCACAGGCCATCTGTATTGAGTTTGGTTCTTTCTGCCAACCAGTTCGCGGCCACGCCCATATCGTGACGTCACATTTGACTCCGGCGAACATCCCTATTTGTATGGGAATGTGGATCTTTCAGATCAATTTGAGAAGCTCTTTTGATCATGTTTCACATTTTTTTGTGTCATGTAGTGTGGGGCGCTGGTCTTGGTCTTGGTCTTGGTCTTGGTCTCGGTCTCGCCCTCCCTCGGTCTTGGTCTCGACTTGGTCTCGGCCCCTAAAAGTCTTGGTCTTGTCTCGGTCTCGATTCACTCTGGTCTTGGTCTTGTCTTGGTCTCGGGTTAGGTGGTCTTGACTACAACACTATCTCCAAGTACCACCATAATGACCAATATGAAAATACAGTAGCGTAGTAGGCCTAGCTATTCAGCTACAGTTATGCACAGCTCAAAAATGAGGCGGTTTAATTTCTAATAAGAATATTTATTATCAGCCACTTTAAACATTGTAAAAACACAGTTTTAACATTAACACTGCACTGTGGAGCTTACATGCAGGTAAATCAAACTTAAATAATGATACAATTCAAATGTATTGTAGGCTACCTAAAAGTAAAATAAACACTGTAGCCTATACTTAAAATATTAAGTAAAAAAAAATAAAGTATGCCTGTACTTAATAAAAAAAAAAACACAAGCTGTGTATTTATATTTAACCCTTTTAAACGTAAATTTAAAATATTCTGGCTGACCCCCGTGAGTTTTTCACATAGACAGAAAAATAAAAAGGTTTTCAAGGCGACCATTATTTTAAGAACGTACCACTTTATTGATTCCATGGTGATGGACGCGTCATTGCTTGTCACGTGACACACCGCAACCCTGAATGACTGATGATCTGCTTTTATTTCCTTTTTTTATTCAAAATATTCACAAATTTGTTAGCTATGGCATGAAATATCTGATATTCCGATTGTCAAATATATGCAGGTGGAAGATCGCGTTAGTTGAGCATATATGCTCTGGCTCAGCGCCAGCCAACTGCGCGAAAGCACATTTGAATTTAGCATCACGTGATGCACTGGCTGTTCTTCTCACACCGGTGTAATCGTATCGTACGGGCTTTGATCATTGACAGTTTAAGAAGTGGACAGAGCCATCTCATTGGAACTCAGTTGAGACAATTGAAGCCCATTTTTGGCGATTTTTTAGCACTTCCGTTCCTGACGCGCAGACTCAAACCGACTCAAAAGGCTTGTTTGAGATGAACAAAATCTGTGCAGAACCGATCACCGGTGATCAGCGCGAGATGCATGCCGGTTAAAAATGTGTCCGAGGGCAGTCCGCCTTGCTCTGATGTCATGCAGACGTATGTCAAAAAACTCTCACGAGCGCAAGGCGCACGTGTCGGATTTAGCAGTCGAGCGCAGTTGCTCTCCACCGACTGCGCTGATCAAAAGCATGATGGGAAACGACTTTGCTGACGACACAGCTTAATGCTCATTGGTTTAAACAACCGTGATGTATTGTTCTCTTTAAAAAAAAAATTATTTTAAAACTCTGGTATCATGTTTTATGTGTATACGTACGTTATGTGTGAATAAACTCTCTGACAGTGCGATATGGGTTATGTGATGTCATTTTTATAGAAAATAAAATAATAAAAACACATCTGTATTAAAGAAAAAATATTGATAAACGCGTATTTGGAATGGAATTAAATAACAAGTACTTTGGGTGTCTTGATCATTATATTTATTTTCATATAAAAGCAACAGAACTTAAATTACATCCAGTTTATTAGCAACACCTGCACGAGCGTGAATCCCGTGTATCCCGCGATATCAACAAAGTGTCCTCTTGTTTCTGAAAAATACACTAATCTGTTAGTTACCATCCTTTCCATAATCTTACAGATCACTGCTGTGAGCGCTATAGGACGGTAAGATCCAGGGTCAGATGCCTCTTTCCCTGGTTTCAAGACAGGGACCACAACTGCATGTTTCCACTCCTTGGGCAAATAACCCTCTGCCCACACAGTATTAAACAAAGCTAAGATTTCTTCAAGAACAAAATCATCTAGATATTTAAACAACTCATAAGATAGCCTATCTCTCCCTGGGGTAGTATTTGCCCCAGACATAATTGCGTGAGGCTTTATTCTAGTGATGTGACGTTCGGCACCGAGGCTTCGAAGCTTGTATCAAAAAAACGAAACATCTCACATGAACCACTGTATCGGAGCTTGATTCGTTTTGCCAAAACCATGTGATCAGTGACGTCCGAAGCTTCGTTTCGACTTACAACCACGTGATTGTTTCATATTCTGATTCAAAAATAGCGCAACCCCCTTGCACAGGTTTCGAGTGTCATGCGCTTCGGTAGTGAAAAGAGGCTGTTCGGAAGTCTTCAGGTCGTATCAAGTCCCATGTGAGAGAATATTCTCAAAGGCAGGGGAAGTAGTACATAAAAAGTAGTACATAAAAAAAGAAACAGACTTAGCCCCCACACCGTTGAACAAGTCCTGTACCTTAATAAAAATCTTTAATTTCTTCAATTACCCAACTCCCCAGTTCACAAGCACTTTCACTACCCAGCACTTCACTATTCCACAATAGTTTTAATTTTATTTTGATTATATATGCCTATATGAGCCTTGCCTATATGAACTCATAGGTTTAGGACTACGGCTAAACTTTTAAGGCTGCATTTGTTGAGCAAAGCAGAGTTAATTTGACCTATTAATTATTTCATAAATTAATTCATAGACTCATTTTGTTCATTCATTGTGTAAAAATCAACACTAACACTGATGATTTTTATTGCTTTGTGGTTTTCATAGCACAAGTGATTAATTACATGAAACAATACAAAAAAAATGGGAAAGGTAGCTTTTCCACCTTTTGACCACAAGATGTCGTTAGTGTGCACCGTGTTGAAAAGCTTCGAGTAATGAACCAATTTACGATACACTTGAGGGGAAAGCCTCAATGCTTCACAAAGCTTCATTTCACCATCACTACTTTATTCTTCTTTTCCTTTGAAGACGAATCTCATCAAGCAGCCATCAGCAGAGGTGATTGTCCTCACCTGACTTTACCTGCACAGAAGACATGCAGAGAAACAACCACTACTGCCACCTAGTGGCCTGACACAAAATAAAAAATAAAATAAAAAATTACACTGTAGAACGTAACACCCCCACCCTTAATTTACAAACCAGAGGTTGGTATACAATACAAGACAGTACTCCCTTATACTTTTCCATCATAAACACGAGACAGAGCGTCTGCAACAACATTCTCAACACCCTTTTTATAATGAACCTCTAAATTGAACTCCTGTACAATGAGCGACCACCTCATCAAGCGCTGGTTTGAGTTAGACATCCGTGACAAAAAAACTAAGGGATTGTGGTCCGTGTATACCACAATAGGATTACAGCTTCCACCAACATATACTTCAAAATGCTGAAGTGCCAACAACAGAGATAGTGCTTCTTTCTCGATGGTACTATACTTTCTTTGACTCTTTGTGAACTTTTTAGAAAAGTAACCTACAGGGTGCTCAACACCAGAGTCATCCTCCTGCAGTAATACAGCCCCAGCTCCACAGGCACTGGCATCCACTTGTAGCCTGAAAGGAAGTGAAAAGTTAGGAGCAGCCAGCACTGGTCCATTACAAAGGAGTATTTTTGCAGAATTCAAGGCCTGTTCACATTCAGGACTCCACACAAATTTTCTGGATGTACTAAGTAGGTCTGTTAGTGGGGATACAACCGTAGAAAAATTCCTACAGAACCCACGGTAATAACCCGTCATCCCCAGGAACCGCCTGAGCTCTCTCTTGTTGGTTGGGGTGGGAAAATCAACAATGGCATACACTTTGGCCTCAACCGGCCTAACTTGGCCTTGTCCAATCATTTGTCCAATCAGCTTTAGCAAATTCACACTTCGCTAAATTTAAGGTCAATGATGATTCAGCCAACCTTTTGAACACTAGTTCCAAGCTATTTAAGTGATCCTCCCAAGACATAGAGTAAATCACCAAGTCGTCCAGGTATACCTCACAATTGGTCACTCCTGACAAAACCCTCTGCGTGAGGCGTTGGAAAGTTGCAGGTGCATTTCTCATCCCAAATGCCATAATAGAATATTGCAGGAAGTTGTCAGGGGTGACAAATGCAGAGATCTCAGAGGCCCGTGAGGTCAAAGGCACCTGCCAATACCCTTTTAGGAGATCGAGCTTGGTAATGTAACGAGCAGAGCCCACTCGATCTACACAGTCCTCCATACGTGGCAGGGGGAAGGAGTCTGGTTTTGTTACTTCATTAATCTTACAGTAATCAGTACAAAATCTTACCGTCGAGTCAGGTTTTGGAACTAAGATGCAGGGTGAGCTCCATGGACTTTGACTGGGAAAGGCCAAACCATGTTGTAACAAATATTCTACTTCTTTTTTCATTAATTCACGCTTCATTGGGTTGAGCCGATATGGATGTTGCTTAATTGGCCTACACTCGCCTACATCAATATCATGTTTCAACACTGTTGTCTGGGTCGGGACATCAGAAAATAAAGTAGGATACCTGTGGATCAGATTTACAACATCCTCACACTGTGCCTTAGGAAGATACAAGAGATATGACTTTAAATCACTCAAAATAGAGGAATTATTCAGGCGAATTCCCAGGCCATGAGCATCACTTTTGGCCAATCCATCATTCACTGGATCATACACAGTTTGCTTGACACTAGTGGACAAAACAGGTTTTGTTATTGTCTCCGGAGATACAGCCCTTTCCACATAGGCTTTCAACATATTAATATGACACAACCGGGTTTTTCTCTTACGATCTGGGGTACTAATCACATAAGCTGCGTTCCAAACCACATACTTCCCTACTATTTAGTATGGGAAAAAGAGTAGGCGAGCGAAAAAGTATGTATGAATCCAAAAGAGTAGGCGAGAATTACCTGGGTATCGCGAGATTCGGGCGTACGTATACCTAAAGTGCGTTCGAATATGCCTACTTTCCTACTATATAGTACATTTTACATTTACATTTATTCATTTAGCAGACGCTTTTATCCAAAGCGACTTACAAATGAGAACCATAGAAGCAGTTAAACTAACAGCAGGACAACAAAATGTAAGTGCTATAACCTTTCACAGTTTAATCCAACGTAGAACCCGTACAATTTTTTTTTTTTTTTTTTTTTTTTTTATAGAAAGGAAGAGAAAGTGTTAGTATTACTGGAACAAGTGCTGCCGAAAGAGATGCGTCTTCAACCGTTTCTTAAAAATGACTACGGACTCAGCAGCTCTGGTTGAGTTGGGTAGGTCATTCCACCAGCAAGGAACAGTCATGGTAAAGGTCTGAGAAAGAGATCTTGTGCCTCTTTGACGTGGCACCACAAGACGCCGTTCGCTTGCAGAGCGCAAATTTCTGGAAGGGACATAAGTCTGAAGTAGTGAGTTTAGGTAAAAGGGAGCAGAGCCAGTGGTTGTTCTGTAAGCAAGCGTCAGTGACTTGAATTTGATGCGAGCTGCAACTGGCAGCCAGTGCAATTTTGTGAGGAGAGGAGTGACGTGTGCTCTCTTCGGCTCGTTAAAGACCACTCTAGCTGCAGCATTTTGGATTAGCTGCAGAGGTTTGATCGTGCAAGCTGGAAGACCAGCCAGGAGAGCATTGCAATAGTCCAGTCTGGATAGAACAAGCGCTTGAACAAGGAGTTGTGTAGCATGCTCTGATAGGAAGCGCCTGATCTTCCTAATGTTATACAAAGCAAATCTGCAGGACCGGGCAGTTCTAGTGATGTGGTCTGTGAAGTTCAATTGATCATCAATAACAAATCCAAGGTTCCTGGCTGACCGTGATGGAGTTAAGGATGACGGGCCTAGCTGAATAGTGAAGTTGTGACAAAGTGTTAGATTGGCCGGGATCACAAGTAGCTCTGTCTTCGCAAGGTTAAGTTGAAGGTGGTGGTCTTTCATCCAGCCAGAGATGTCTGTCAGGCATGCTGAGATGCGAGCAGCTACCGTCGGATCATCAGGCTGAAATGAGAGGTAGATTTGTGTGTCATCAGCGTAGCAGTGATAGGAAAAGCCATGTTTCTGAATCACAGTTCCTAGTGATGTCATGTAGATGGAGAAGAGAAGTGGTCCAAGCACTGAGCCCTGAGGCACTCCAGTAGATAGATGTTGTGACTTCGACACCTCACTCCTCCACGACACCCTGAAGGACCTACCTGAGAGGTAAGACTTGAACCATTGGAGTGCGGTTCCCGAGATTCCCTTCGTCTTTAGGATTGACAGGAGGATCTGGTGGTTAACAGTGTCAAAGGCGGCAGACAGATCTAGCAGGATGAGAACTGAGGATTTGGAAGCTGCTCTAGCCAGTTTCAGAGCTTCGATTACTGAGAGCAGCGCAGTCTCAGTTGAGTGTCCACTTTTGAAACCAGACTGATTGTTGTCCAGGAGGTTGTTCTGTGTGAGAAAGGAAGAGATCTGGTTGAAAACAACTCGTTCAAGTGTCTTCGCGACGAATGGAAGAAGGGATACCGGTCTATAATTATCCAGATGTGCTGGATTAAGAGTAGGTTTCTTAAGCAGTGGGGTTACCCGAGCCTGCTTAAAAGCTGTGGGAAAGGTACCAGTGTGAAGAGAGGTGTTTATGCTGTGCGTGAGTGCGGGTGTAACTGAGGAAGAAGTAGGTTAGAGTAGGCTTGGAGTAGGTTAGTAGGAATAGGATCAAGCGGACAGGTAGTAGGGCGATTGGAAAGGAGTAGTTTGGAGACTTCTGCCTCTGAAAGCAGAGAGAATGAGGGTAGAATGTGTGTATTTGTTGGTAAAATGTGTGTGTCAGTTTGTGGATTGTTAAATTGGCCGCTGATGGTGGTTGTTTTATTTATGAAGAATGTGGCAAAGTCGTCAGCTGTTAGGGTTGATGAAGGAGGAGGAGGAGGAGGGTTGAGAAGAGAGGAGAAGGTTTTAAAAAGCATGCGAGAGTCAGAGGAATTGTTAATTTTGTTGTGATAGTAAGTCATTTTAGCAGTAGAGACATTAGCAGAGAAGGAAGAGAGGAGAGATTGATAAAGACCAAGGTCAGTAGGATTTTTCGATTTGCGCCACTTCCTCTCTGCACCCCTGAGTTTAGAACGATGTTCACGGAGAACATCGGATAACCAGGGGGCAGAGGGTGTGGTGCGGGCTGGCCTGGAAGAAAGGGGGCAGAAGTTGTCCAAGCAGTGTGTTAGAGTGGAGAAAAGAGAGTCAGTTGCGCTGTTAGTATCAAGTGTTAAGAACTTGTCAGGTTGTCGAGTTGGCGAAAACAGTACGTGAAAGAAGCAGTACGTTCGCAACGTCAGTATTCATAAAAGAGTAGGCGAGAAGTTCCCGGATGATCTACTGCTTTCGCCCAGATTTTTGAGTGCTATCCGATGGTTACTCATGATACTCATCTATCCCAGGAGGCCACGCGAGAGCATACGTCATTACAAACATCACGGAGATCAGCGACGTGGGGGTTTTCAAAGGTGAGTAAACACGGTTCCTTGTGTTTAAATCATATGTGTTAAACTAAACGCTTTAACTGTTCAAGGTGTAAAGGAGTTAGACAGTATAGTATAGTTGTGATTTTGCTGTAAAAACATGTTTTATTATGTATAAATAACAGGGGAGCTCCAGTAAGCACACGTAACGTTACGTCTCTAAAGGGGATTTACATAACCATATACATCTTAAACACGCTTATTTAAAATGTATATTTACATCTGTAAGGAAAATATTGTATATTGCAGATGAGCAAATCACAACATGAAAAAGACATCTGAGTGATGAATGTGTGTTATTATGCAGGATAATTCACTGTTGTCAACACTGTTTACATTAGACAAATGTGCTGTAAATAATTTTATATAATGTTTGTGCATTTTTGTAGGATCTGAAATGTCTACAGACTGGTGTGGGTGTGATATAGCCTAGTGGATTTTATCTTTATTGGGTTTTTTTTCAAATGCATTGTAGAATTTGTAAATGTTATTTTTCTAATATTGTTGATATTGCTTAAATGCTTATTTGTGCTTTGTTTAAAAAGAAGAGTGTTATGTCCATTGTAATGAATGTACATCAATAATAATATACATAAAATGTATTTAAGGGGGGCCGGAAGGCCAATTTAGCTCAAAAGGAATGATTCATCGATTTGCAATGAATCTTGACCGAATCACTATGGAACCGAGCAAATGACTCGTTTAGAGTTCATTTGAACGGGCCGTAATTATAACCTTGGCACAGATATAAATATCCAATCTATAGTGAAACACTATGTATTAGCAAGGTAACTTTAGATCGACAGTACAAGACATTAAATGTGCAAGCACAACACAAGGCAAATATCTTTTCAAATATAAACAAGACTTTATTGATTATCCTAAAACATAAAACTAATATCTAACACAAACACACGCACATTCATACAAGTTGCAGCAAGAAAGAGAGTGAGGAAAGAATGAGTTTTAAGAGTGAGATAGTGAAATCCCAAGTTTCTATATGCACTTATAAGACATGACCTGAACGAACCATCAATCATTGATTTAACCCTTCTATCGTTTCTTTGGCGGGTTATTTAGTTTTATATCATTGCACCAGTTCAGTTAAGAGTCTGGAAGTACTTGCTTGTCCGTGTTGCTTTGGGATTCCCTTGTGTGAGGGGGTTTCCCCGGGTCCGTTGTTTGACTGGCGGTCTTCTCGTGCCTGCTAGATCTTGGGCAGCCAATCACGTGGTGTGTTGGCGGATGGATGAAAGTCTTTGAAGTTGGAAGGGCTTTACAGTCGAAACGTTTAAACGAAACTTTGCAGCAAAGCTTAACTTAGAACCGAGACTTTTAACGAAAAAGAAAATAAAGGAAGAAATGAAAGTAAGACGAGTTAGATGGCTTGAATGAGCTGTTTTAACCCCGATCTTGATGGGTTATTTGTCTGCTGGTCTAATTTGGTCTGGTCGATGTAAGCGTGCAAATACGCTCTTTGTTGTTTTCAGAGAGAAGCATGAACGGGAACACTCTCTTGCTGTTGATAGAGAGAGGCACCAACTTAAATCAACACCGAACCGAACTCAAAACCGAACTCCCTAGATGGAAGTTTTTGAACACAAAAACGAACTAACTGTAACTCCTCGGTTCGGGTCTTTAACTGAAAAGTTAGCCCAACCTCTTTTGGAGAATTCTGACCAATGAGACAATGGCATCATTTTAGGGGGTGGATTGAGTTCCTACTTATCGTTCTCTGGGATCTGCTTGGGTTCCAGCACTTAGCAGAGAACAAGAGACCACAGTTTAAACATAGATTATTATAATCATACAAAACATTTTACACGGATTTCAATCAAGCCATCTTTTGAATTAAGGGCATACGATTCTTTTGATTGGAAGCACGATACTCTTTCATCCATACACACCGTTATAACACGATTACATGATTTATATGTCATCTAAGCATAATACAAACATGAATTGTAGGAACAACAAGAATTATGATGTTTGATTATAAGTCCACTGAGCATTGTTCTGTGGATTTTGATATGTAAAGTTTATGGGGTTTAAGCCATTCCGGTCTGAGGTCAGGCAGAGTTCCTGCTGAAGGCTGTGTTGTTCATCTCTCATGGGACCTTGGTCCTATGAAAGACGTAGTCTGTTAGTCGCAGGGGTCAGATGACCTCTGGTTAGGGCCTCTTGTTTGACCATTTCTGAACAGATCTGTCTTGCCAAAATGTAAAACATTGACAACGTTCTTCCTACTTAGGCTTATCTTTTGGGTGCCTGCAAGGCCATAAAGTCCTTTCTGGGGGGGTTTTCTTGGCCAGAGTAGACAATCTGGAGCCACTTTTTATGATTCAGGAATGTTGTTTCTAGGTCTGGGGTGTTGAGTTCTGTTTGAATGACTCACATGAGCATTCAGTTGTGTTTGGTTCACCCTCAAACTCTACACCATTTATTAAATTATTTTCGCTTAGCATACCAGTAGCTTTGTAGCGCGCGCGCCCGTGATGTGCTTTGTTCAAGAGTAAAAACGACGACCAGGAAGCCATCACTGAAGCGCTCGTTTTATTTATTCTTTTATCTTTTTATACTTCTTTTCAGGGGTATTACATGAGCACTGAGGATGAGGAGCCCAGAGCTGAATCCTGGAAACGGTGCCATGGATGAGTCCCTCCATCCCTCCATCTGCCCTTAGTCCCTCCATCACTCCATCTGCCCTTATGAGACCCTCCATCACTCCATCTGCCCTTACTGCAGATTGTGAAGTGGAGCAACAAGCTCCGGTGTTGTGCCGAATTTCGACCCCCGCCAAATTATTACCCCCCTAGCATTGGTAGGTTTAGGATTAGTTGTCGGGGAAAGATTAGGATTAGGGGTGGGGTTAGGATTAGGCAATCAGGTACTGACTTCAACGAGGGGGGTAATAATTTGGCGGGGGTCGAAATTCGGCACAACACGGCACGAAGGCAAGGCTCAGCTCTGGTGACTTCATCAGGATAAAGCCCAGAATGGGAACCGCTGTGTTGAGATGTTATGATGTGCGGTTCACCGCATGTAAATACATGCTTGTAGTCTGAATAAAGCTTTGTTTCATGTGTTGTTGTCTTGTATATGCATTTGTTTATTGTGATGGTTACTTTTATTAGTTATTTTACTCATTTATTCATGTTTCTTATTGTTGTCAGTAAATAAAATATAATTATTTAGCCTAATGTATGCATTAAGTCATTGCTTGACTGACAATTGAGATGTTTCACTGCATTTATAGTGTGTAGCTATTCATGTATAACTATCATATGACAAAACAAATTACATTTTGCTTGTTTTATTAAATTATATCATTTTGAGTATATAAAAAAAGTAATATAATTAAGTAGTGGGCAGCATTTGCAATGCAATTCATTCTGAGGTAATATTATTTTTTAAGGAGCGATACTTATATAAAGTATAAAATCAACAGTTTTCTCCAAAGGAGAGATCTTCGACCAGATGCACGTCTCCTTTGTGCAGACATTACAAACGCTGAGGAAAACTGTTCTAGGTTGTGCTGTCGAGTTACTGATGTTATGAGGTGTTAGTGCACCTGTCGCTCATATCATTTAAACTTATAAACTTATTACATACAAGATCGTGGAAAGATACCATAGTTGTATCTAACAATGAACAATCATAATGACAAAACAGAAAACATAAAGATCATTGGTTTGTGTACATCATAATATGATATTTATACACAGGAAAAAAGAACAATAACAAGGCTAATATATCTTTAAATAGTTCTTCATAATAAAAAAAAGGAAAACTTAAAGGAAATAAAGAAATTAACAACATATTCAAGAGATGACGATTTTGGGGTTTCTTAATAAAAAAATGATAATCGTTATAAGGATACAACTGCTTAAATCAACCCTAAATGTATTCACAAAATAAACGTGCAGCTGTTTCTTCAACAATACCACAAAATGAGCAACTTTCATCAATATCAAGATATTTACAGATAGATTAATTAAATGTGTCGTTCATCTTTTAAGTTGTTGCGCGTGTGATAACCCGTCGTAGGTCACATGATAACGTCAACATGGCGATGATGTCCGGATCGCATTCATACTCAACGAGATTTGGCTATAAAGTACCTACTCTTTTAGCGCTCGTTAAGTAAGTACTTATTGAAATTAAGTACCTACTCATTGAGTATGCGGTTTGGAACGCAGCCTCTGTCTGTCACCAAGTTTTTTCTCCACAACATATGGGCCAGAAAATTTTGCCTGCAAAGTTGAGCGAGGAACAGGAAGGAGGGCAAGCACCTTTTCACCTGGCCGAAAATTACGCACCACACTTTGCTTATCATAATGAACTTTCATTTTAGACTGGGTTTTAACAAGATGTGCCTTCGCAACTTCACATGCCCTGTGCAGACGTTCCCGAAAAGTACTGACATAGTCTAACACTGACATTGTTGAAGTGGCCTTAGACAGCAACTGCTCACTCAACAACTTCATTGGTCCCCGAACTGTATGGCCAAAGACCAGTTCTGCAGGGCTGAAACCCAGTGACTCTTGAACGGTCTCTCTGATTGCAAACATGAGCAATGGCAAACCCTCTACCCAGTCTTTCCCTGTATCAAGACAGTATGCACGAAGCATGGATTTTAAGGTTTGGTGAAACCGTTCAAGTGCCCCCTGGGACTCAGGGTGATAGGCACTTGACAACTGATGTGTCACTCCCAGTTCTCGTAATACCTGTCTGAACACCTGAGAGGTAAAATTGGTGCCTCGGTCAGATTGGATTATTTTGGGCAATCCAAATGTAGAGCAAAATTTTACAAGCTCATTAACAACTGTCTTAGCTTTAAGAGTATGTAAAGGGACAGCCTCAGGATATCGTGTTGCAGCACACATCAATGTTAATAGGTACTGATGACCTGACTTTGATTTGGGCAACGGACCCACACAATCAATAAGGAGTCTCTCAAAAGGCTCTCCAACAACAGGAATCGGTTGCAAATGAGCAGGTGAGATAACCTGATTTGGTTTACCCGAGAGCTGACAAACATGACAGGAGCGAATAAAGCCTGATACAGCAGACTTCAATCCGGGCCAAAAGAAGTACCTTGAAATCCGCCGGAAAGTCTTTGTGATGCCCAGATGACCAGACAAAGCATTCTCATGAGCCAACTTAAGAACTTGTCTTCGATAACCTTGTGGAAGAACAATTTGGTAGCACGCACTCCACTCATCCTCATCAGAATATCGTCGCTTCCACCTACGCATTAGCACATCCCTGTCCCAGAAATATCCTACTCTAGTTTTAGGACTTCTCTCACCAGCATGGGCAGCACTGATGCAGTTAGACAAAGTGGGATCAGACTTTTGTGCTATAGCCAACTGTTCTCTACCAATTGTTAGAGGAATTTTCTCTACCTCAGTCAGGTCATCAAGGTCAGATTTTAAAAGTTCAGGGTCAATAGACAATTTGACTTCCACCGGCTCACTCTGGGGAATCAAGAAAGAGTCTGAGTATTCCTGAAGACCTTGATTGGGACTCATAAATTTTGGGGCATCTCGCCCGGGGGGCGGGGTTACGTCCTGCTTCACATCTCTCATGCGGGTTCTCGTCGACCAGGGTCAGCACGCACAATAGCGCACACAGGCAGGCACAGAACTAGCTTTCGCAGCGGCTGTTGCACTGTTTCTTATAATCATTGGATTACTTATCTATGTGTGGAAAAAGAAACAATCAACTGGAAGTTATGGCAGTCAATAAAGCAGTATGAAATGTGTCTCTTCGGCAATGGATGCAAATGCTAAGATTGAACAAAGATGATATTTTGAACATCATTCAGATCACAATGAATACATCCGTTCGTAAATTTTTTTTTTTAAAGCTGGTATAATGTGTAAAAGCTCATAGCAGCATGTGCTGTCACATGAATGACTGTGTCAGTGTCAAAAAAGAGTGTCAATGTTTAAAACGTATCAACTTATCTTATCACATGACAATGTTTTCCTGTGTGTTGTTATAATGCCATAGTGACTTTTATTTGCTGTACAAAAGTGTTACCCATCATGTTCTGAGATTGTCAAAGTTGCATATGTGACAAGAAAAATATATCTTTGTGGTAAACTTAATAAGTTGTTAGAAATGTGTATGCATAAATGAAGATGTTGAAAAAAATCACCCCCAGATTCATGCTTTAAAAACTGTCTGAGGTGATGGACAATCTCCAAAGCCAGAAATTTGCTTTCTATGTTAGACAAATTTGACAGCACTTTTCATTTATGTACTTCCTCTTTAAAACTCTTCTTTTAGACTTTAGTATGTATTGACAGATAATAATATGCCTGTTTTGTTCTTTTAATAACAATAGGAGAAAAATGCTATACAAAAATATTTATTTATTTATTTCCTTTTTTGGCCTTTTAATGAGACTTAAAAAAACATATAAACTTCTCTATATTCTGAAAGTTTTTGTATAATTAGATTTTTTTTTTTAAACGCATTTCTGAATTGCTTAGATCCAAACAAGTCAGGCCTGCCTTACTGACCGTCATTGTGTCGTATGATATCAGCATATAAAACAGCAAAATGCTTTTTTTAATTATTTTTTTATTAATAAAAATGGAAAATGATTTCAGGACGTATGTTTTCAAGAATATTGTTAATGATTGTTGATAGTGTTCATAATTTAATAAAGGTAATTTCCTTCCCCTCTATCTTTGAAGTTCTCTCACTCTAGTTCTCTCATTTTAATTTTGAAACAAACAAAAACAAATTTTAATTTTATTGAAAGGGTAGGGATAGAGTATGGTTTAGTGTTGAGGGTTTTTAGCTATAATATACAGGTCTAAATTTTATTGTATAATTTCGTTTGTTTTACTAATAGGCATAGCTGTTAATTCATACTTTGTGATATTCGAAAGCATATAAGTTAGCCTTACAAAGTATCATACAAAAAAAAAATTAGGCTACTTGAAAAGATTGTTTCAGTCAATGATATCCTTATGTTTCTGGGTTTTGTCGGTCCTATCCTGCAATTACCACAAGTGGGCACTGTGTGCAATAAAACAGAAGCTTTTTTCAGGCCAAGAATGTTTTTCAGAGAAACTTAAGATTTGTCTTTTGTTGTTGTTTTTGTATGATGTTACATTTCCATTACATTATGACCCAAAAATAACTTGAACTATATCAGTGTTTCATCTACAGATTTCCTGGTTATCAGGTAATTTCTAGATTTCATTTAGTTTCTGAGTATGTTTTGCAGTCATCCATTAATACGTAATGTTCTATCCTGAGGTCAACCCAGTGTAATTTCCTCTCAAAATATTTTATGGGTGGGGTTGTACCTTTTTTGTTTCACTATTGCGTTGCTCGAGCTACAGCTCACGGACTTGCAATCTGAGTTACAGTGATACAGTTGCATCTTATTTGCAGTTTTTTCTGATCAATTGGTTTTTCAATATGCTTCAACATTTTTTTGGACTTGTTTATCTCTTGGCAGTTTCACAGATTTTGAGTTTCACAGGTTTGTATGTTTACTTAATTATGTCTTTTATTCTTCCTATGCATCTGGAATGAGACTAAATATGTTTAAAGCTTTTGCTTTTACTTTATTGTAGGCTAAATGACCAGAGTTGGGAGAGGTAAATTCATTTCTGTTCAGTTAACATGTGTGAGTTAACTTGCCCTGCCAAATATTGCCTTTCTACTGCGTTAGTAAAGCTTTTTTGTTTTCCATATGACAATAGATGGGCTTTTAGAGAAACCCGTTACATTTTTCAGTAACTATTAAGATGTCATGGTCCCAATTCTATAAAATACAAAACTCTAGAGGCCGGTGGACCCGTGGTCAGTTTGCAGGTCTTAATGACTCTTAGAAAGTTATTTCTGTGTCTGCTTGTAATCCAATAACCTACTTTACTGCTGCTATTCTGTGCTGATTCTTCACCAGTTTTAAATCACATCCTTCCCAATGTGTTTAACAGGTTCACAGGCTGATGAATGTCCTCTTCAGCTCAACCCACAGAGAGTTGTTGTGAAGTTCGGCAGTCCTGTCTCAGTCAACTGCAGCACTTCTGTCCCGCATAAAGGAATGGGATGGGAAGCCAGTGAGGGAAGAGTGTCCATGAGCAACAACAGTCTGATCACATGGAGAGTGGCAGAACTGAGAGAATGGGACATAAAGCCATACTGCTACATAAACCATAAGGAACAGTGTTTAGTGACTCTCCCAGTGACTATTTACAGTGAGTTTCTCTGTTATTGATATATTTTCATTCTCAGAATTGTCTAATGTGTGTACATTCATGACTGCAGATGGGTCAATGACCTATAAGGATTTTCGACAGGCCAATTTTATAATACAAAAAATAATAATAATACCAGTTGCAATTGTTCAAACATTAAGGATGTTGTGTACACATAAATTCATATTAAAATTGCATTTCTTTTGAGTTTTAGTAAATAATGATAAAAAAATGTTCTATAATTTCAAAGTTGCCTTCTTAAATCTAGTTAACAGACTTATTTTTCCTGTAAATCACATAAAACTGATACTGTATCAGTTATTCATATTTCAGCCACAGAAATAAGTAATATTATTTTATTATTTTATAATATTTTATTTAAAATTTTATACAGAGATTGCTTTTATTGGTCGCACCACATGATGAGTGATCGCTCGCTCCAAATTACACGAATACCTTACATAGTTAAAAATCTAATTAAAGAGATCAATGAACAATACATTTTACACAAAAAATAGATTTAAACCAGATTTTATACAAATTTCACAGAATTTTCCTGAACACAAACATTTTATAAACACCTTTTTTATATTAAAATCACATTGCAGACATAAGTGCACCATTTAACTTGACTTACAATTCTCTTTCCAATAAATACTAATGTTATAGATAAAAGTATTGTACAATATAAAAGTATATAATAAAAGTACTATTGTAATATATAAATAAAAGTATTGTACACATGACATTTGGGGTCAATAGTTTTTCTTAAGTAATTGATACTTTTATTAATCAAGAACACATTCAATTGATAAAAAGTGACAGTAAAAATATATTTAGACTATAATGTTACAAAAGATTTCAAATAAATGCTGTCCTTTTGAACTTTCTATTCATCAAATAATCCTGACATATAAAATGTATCACAGTTTCCACAAAAATATGAACATTGATAATAATCAGAAATGTTTCTTGAGCAGCAAATCATATTAGAATAATTTCTGAAGGATCATGTGACACTGAAGACTGGAGTAATGATGCTGAAAATTCAGCTTTGATCACAGGAATAAATTACAGTTTATCACAGGAATAAATTACAGTTTACTTCACATTCACATAGAAACTGTAAGCCATTTTAAACTGTAATAATATTTCACTCTTCTCCTAGCAAGGTACTCTGCTCTTGCTGCAGGGTCAGAATTTTTACTTCGCTTGGCAGTGGCATCTGGTAAAATAGATTAAAATAGTTTTAAATAAATAAATAAATAGGCAATATAAATACATTACTAATAAATGCATAGTTACTAAACTAAAATTATATGCCTCTAAAAAAAGTGTTGCATTTTTCTCATATTGTACAGAGTAGACAAACCGTCTGAAATATATATATTTTTTTAAATCCCAAATTGCATAAAAATCTATTCCAAATGATACCAAATTAAAGTACTTTTTGTATATAAACTGTCAATTGAATACAAAAGCACAAAAACAACTAATCTAGGACATATATCTATTACGGAAAACAGTCTGCAGTGGTCGCACCACATGATATTTTCAAATTCAGTCACAATTTACAGGCACAAATATTGGCCACCTAAACAAAACAAGCTAGCTTTCCACAAAAGGTCACTATGACATTTATAATAAAAATATATATTTGTAGAAATAACTTTAGTATTATTTTTTTTTTTGAGGTCATACCACATGACATCCAAATGTGGTAACCACATACCAACCATTACAAAGGTTTCTTTTTTTTCCAATTTGAGAGAATTACAAACCTGCTTTCTGCTTCCATGGGTCCTTGGTAAATTGGTATATCATGTAACTTCCTGTGTTTGAATAGTTTTCAACATAAAAGTCCCAAAATGGTAGTTCCTTGATGGTCGCACCACATGATATTTCATAAAATGGACATCATCGGACAAAGTTTGTTTGTATATTATGATAGAAATAGAACTACAAATGCTTAGAATTTTTTTTACAGAATTACAAAACACTTTGGAAATCATGCCATAGAGAGCAGAAAATAAATTATAATAAATTTAGAGTAATTTCAAAGACGTTTTGAAAACAGAAGTTAGGGCCGGACGGTTGCACCACATGATATTTTGACACTTTGAATAACAAAAAAAGTTACAAATAACTAAAGGTTTTTGAAAAGTTAAAGTGAGTACATACATGGGAGAGGTACTACAAATATACAGTATCTTTTTATGCATTTAAACCTGTTTTTACCAGAAAAACTGCAATCGGACAGGAAATTTAGGCATCACGTCATTGACCCAGATATCAGAGTGTGTAAATCTTCCTCCACAGAGACTCCAGACAGTGTGTCCATCAGCACTGTGAATCACAACGGACCAATGATAGAGAGAAACCAGTATGAGCTCCAGTGTGACGTTCTCAATGTGGCTCCTGTCCAGAATCTCACTGTCAACTGGTACAAAGGACAGACTCTGGTGAATCAAACCATCTTCACTGACACCATCATAACTCCAGTGAAAAAAACATCTAAACTCCAGATCCGTGCAGACAAAGCTGATGATGGAGCTCAGTACTGGTGTGAAGCAAAGCTGGAACTGGGAGAAGAAGGACCTCAACCTCCTCCAACAGCCACATCAAAAACTCTCAATGTTGAAGTTTACTGTAGGTTTAAGTATTGCTACGCTTCCAAATTTGATTCAATTTAATTCAGTTCATACTTTCTGAATGGTCCTCTAGCATGAAGGATGTGCAACTGTCATATTTCATCATATGCAGAGTTTTGCATATTAACTGAGATAAATTGATAAAAATTGCATATTATAAATTAAATTAACATAAATATGTTTCAGTTGTTAAAATATGTAGCTCTGTCCTCCTCAGATAAACCAAAACACTCCAATTCAACGGAGACTATCATTAAAACCAATGAGCTCACACTAAACTGTACAGTGAAGGCAAACCCGGCTCCTACATACTCATGGCAGTCAGAACATCTGAAAAAGACGATCAACTCCTCAATGCTTCCGTCCTCCACGCTCAGTTCAGGAAACTACAAGTGCACCGCCACAAACTCTCAGGGAAGTGACACCAAAGTGTTCATCCTCAAATCTACAGGTGGGTTATAAATGAAAAGAAAAATGGCCTGCATATGTCTGTTCGATAAAATATTTTTTGCTTATTTTTGAATAAGATTTTATAAATGTTCATTAAGACATTTTGCATTGAATTTCATTTTATTTATTTAGCTTAGTCATTTTGCTCTCATTGAAAATGAGGAAGGAATTTGAGGGCACATTTGTGAAATATCTGATGACTTACTTGAGTCCGTTGAACTGATATAAGACTAAAACTCTTTCTGCATGTCGGGTCGGGTGTTTCTTCATCAGCTCCAGCACTGCTCTTCTCTCTTCTGTAACTGTAGATAGGGATTGAGCTTTGAAAACATTGTGTGTGTGTTTCTGTTTGTACCATCATTCACACAGCTCTTCTTTCTCAGGCAGTCGTCTCACATTCTGGACTGTTCTTATCTTCTCCCAGTGTCTGGTTGCATCGATAATTGTCACATAAGAAAGAAATAGCTGCATTTTTTTTCTTCTCCAAAATGGGACTCATCTGCATGGAATCCATAAAAATGCTGTTGACTTGTAGCGCTTCACCAGTCATACATATGACGTCAATGTAACTCGATGCATGATCAGGGAAACTGCTATTACACATCCATTTTATTCATACATTTATACATTTTATTCATAAATAAAATTCCTGCCTTTAAATGTTAGCATGAAATGTAACATCTGATAGTCACTGAAAAGTAAATTTTCTTAAATGTTTACTTGTATTTTTTTTTACTTTTTTGAAATTATTGGACAAAATAAATTACCACTTTGAAATTTCACCACATAAAAAAATATGGTAAATATTATTGCCTTAACCCAATGTTTTGTATGTTAATATAGTATTGTTTTAATTGTTGATACCATATATCTGTCAAAATACATGTGACACATAACATTTAAAAACTTGTTTTAAGTAATATTAAGATTTTAGGTTTAAATGTATGTATATCATATAATTTATCTGTTCACTGTTAAGTTTAGAACTGTTTTCTTGCCAGTCTGTCATTTGTATTAATAAACAATATTTACTTTTATATGATAAACAATTATAGCAGTGTTGATGTAAAATCTGGAAAATGAAAAAACAACAACTGAGAACCACTGATGTATGACATAATTTTTAAAGAAAACTAATTAAATGATAAAATGTAATATTATTGTTTATAACTGCAGTATTCTTGTATATTTGATTGTTTGTTATCTTGTAATACCTCAATTAAAGATATTGAGCATTAATCATTCATTCCTCAGGTCATCTTTTACATTTCTTCTGTACTCTGTGAATGTGAGCTGATCACAAGTTCAGTACTGCCACTTCCTATGAGCGGAATCAAAATAAATACTTGTGAAAGCCATTTCACCTCTGCACAAGATAGTTTGTGCACAAGAAAAATTGTTTTGAAAAACTGAAATAGCAGCAATTAGAGCTTGGGCAGAGTCACAGTTTCACACATACGTAGTTTTCACACAAAGTCAGTGAGAATACACAGAAGGTGTTATAGAAGAACATGTTAACCACAGCAAGTCATCAAACCAGTGTAGTGAACTTATTTCTTCTAAAGTTTAGGAAACCCAGAAGCACAGACCAGGATTTGCACTTGGTTGGATCTTCAGCAGGATTCTTTATTGAGAAACACGAGCTGTTGGTAGCTGCAGTCCTCGTCAAGTCTAATTCAAACAGTATACATTGTAGTTTATATACATCACAAGGGGGAGGGATCTACAGAGAGGGGGGAGACACTCTGAAATGAGGTCTACATATTTTGGAATCTGCTCAGCATGTCTATTCAAACCTGCTCAGCATTTTTTCCGCACAAAAAGTATTCTCGTCGCTTGATAAACTTATAGTTGAGCCACTGTATGATGACGCAATTTTCTTCTAGAAACAAACTTTGTTGTATTATTTTCATGTTATCACTGTGAAGCTGCTTTGATACAATCTGTACTGTAAAAAGCGCTATATACTTGACAGAGCCCTGAAACTAATGTATGGTCTTGTCTTTGTGCAGCCATGCGCTCTCTTGTCCATCTGCTTTGTTTCATGTGCGCAGCATGGTGTCCGGATCCCGGCCCTCCTGTCTAGTTTGGTTTTGGTTCTGTGTCGGGGTTTGTACATTCATGCTCCATGTTTGAGAGCACGGCTTGAGTGTTCATTCACTCTTGTATTGCGTGTTTTTGTAGAGGGCCTGCCTGGTTTGTTTTCATTTGCCAGGCGTTCTTGTGTTGTCGTGTTCTATGTAGCACATGGTTTGCATTTTCATCGGCTGCGTGCTTTCATGTTATAATTTGTGGGAACATGTGGCTAGTAAGTGTTCTCATTAGCTACGTGTTCGTGTCATGTTTTGTTTGAGCACATGGCTTGTGGTTTTGTTCGCTGGCCAGGTGCTCCTGTTCTTATGTTTGGTGTGAGCACATGACTTGTCATGTTTGTTTGAGCCCGTTCTCATCCCAAGGCGTAATATAATGACGCTTTTGCCAAAGCGTCTATATCGAACGCGCATGGCACCCTTTAGCGTCAATATGAGACGCCGAAATATATGGGTCAGAAGGCGCCTCCTAGCGGTCTAACCCTAACCCTACACCATACCTAAACCTACCCATCTCTCTGCGTGTTATATTGACGCTAAAGGGTTCCATGGGCGTTGGATTTAGACGCTTTGTCAAAGTGTCAGAATATGACGCCTTGGGATGAGAATGCGTTGGTTTGTTTATATGTGCCATGTGCTCTCTTGTATATTGTTTTAAAGTCCCCCTGTAATCAATAATTTTATCCCTTAAAACTCACCTTTATCACCGAAATGGCATATTTAAAAAAAAAAAGTTCCTTAAAAAATGATTCATTCAAGTAGCTTGAATGTAACTCTACACCCTTGCCTTTAGTATATGTGGTTCTATGAATATTCAAATTAGCCCCGCCTCCACTCACTCACACCAGCTCAGAGATCCACTCGTTGACGTTCACTCCTTAACCTGATTGATTGTAAGGTTTGTGACGTCAGAAACACTAGCGATTTCAAAACGTATTTGAGACTGTCTTTGGTTCACTGCAGTTTTGAGGAGAAAATACTCAGCAATGCTGTTGACTTATGAATTTACACATGGTTTGTCTTAAAGCATATTAAAAAAACACCACATAGACATAAACAGCATTAAAACACCACTTTCAACACCACACTTCTTGTTCTCTGTATAACTGGGTCAATGGCTCGTCCCTCAACCCCTACCCTGACAGAAGGAGCCATCTAGAAACCAGAATATCATATATAGACTTGTTTACTGGGCCCAACCACCACAACCAACCATTTTTTTTTGTTTGATGTGAACACTTTATGAACATAAACGAATTACTAGCGGCTACGTGATTGTTATGAATCTTTCTAAATCCAGAAACCCAAGAAAGTAATAATTACTTAAAACATAAATACTAAACCTCATACTTTTTAAATGAAGATGTCACGGAATGCACACAAAAGGTAAGATCCAATTGCAGTTTTATTTAGGGTAATCCATAATCATCGTCAGCCAGGCAAAGGGTCAATCTCCATACAATACAGTCCAAAAACAAGAAACAAACAAGACAAGAACTCCAAAGTGCAGCTGACATAAAACAAGGACTCGACAACGAACACAGAAACAGACAGGGTATAAATAGACAGGTGCAAACATTGTGAGTGGGAACAGCTGTGTGCAATGATCAGTGATGAGTTCAGGCAAAGGGTTATGGGAAATGCAGTTTATGATAAGGGTGACGATCAGGGAAAAAGACCTAGGCCGTTTCTCAATACCAAGTACGCAAACTTCGGACTTGCGTCCTTGGTAGTTCGGACTTGCCAAGTTCGACTCGGGAGAACGAACTCCAGAGGACGCGAGGACGCAAGTCCGGTAATTCTGCAAATGGAACAGCGGCGTTCTTGTCACGTCACTCAGCACGCTCTGGCTACTCCGGTTATCTCTTTATGTATATTTTAGGCAACAATCAAACGAAATATGCTACAACTCTGCCTCTTTTCATCAACAATAAAACGAAATATTTTATAAAACACCACTCTGCCTCTTTTCATAAAAAAAAATAAAAAAATCTTAAACGTATTAGCCTAAATGGCCACACAATTGTGGTTCAGGCAACGTACATTAATTATCTTCACTGCATATTTATAACAACATGAAATATTAAAACACACACTTTTTTTATTTCATTAAAAAAAATATGAAACATTCTTGATTTTTATTGACATTTGTCAAAGAGAGACGGGGTTGTGTCATTTTATTTTACATATAGGCTAGTGAAGAGAATGTTAATAAATATAAAAAATATATCTAGTAGGCTATATAAAATAAAATCGCACAAACCTGTCTCTTTTTGTTAAATGTCAGTTTTACTGATCAATAATATCATGTATAAGATGTATAAGAAGCTAACTTACAATGAGAAATTAAACAAATTAGGCTACAAAGTTAAAGTTATAGCCTAAATATATAAAGTTATGAAACTTCACTTTGCCCTCAGCCAAAACGATTTGCCATGGAACAAATATAGATTAATGAGTGAGACTAAAGATCGACACAAGACGAATATCCGTCATGTTTATCCACTAGACTAGAGACACCAGAGCCAGCGGCACACGCCAGAAGCACTAGCCGAGGAAAAGCTGTTCCAGTCGGGGTTAATGAGCGCTGAACACCCGGTGCTCGCCTGGATCTTACAGCTCCGAAAGCGTCAGATACATTTTTCAAACAGGCGCTATCTTTATAAACAAACCACAGATTTGAGCTTTAAACAACTACATTCTCGCCTGAAACACTCTTAAAATTGCATTTTATGACACAATAACAGCAGTATTTTAATATTACGCGGGTTTTCTCCTCTGGTATTGACGCTTGCTGGTTGGTGCGAGATGCATTCTGGGATACATGGCTGTCTCAAGTCCGCACAAGTCACCTCTCCATGCATCCTCGGTAAAAGGGGCGGATCAAGAACACATCCGGGGATTTGAACTGGACTTGGCTAAATGTGAACTTTGAATTGAGACAGTACTTGGGCAGCGACTGATGACGTTTCACAAGTCCACAAGAACACAAGTACAGAAAAGAACGCATATTGAGAAACGGCCCCAGTGAAAACCCAGGGAACACAAACCAGACACTGTGACAGAAGATTTCTTTGTATGTTTAACTCAGTGACCTGAGCGAATTCAGTCTGCCAAAACATCCTGTGAGTGAGTGTTGGCATAGCAACCTGCCTGCAGTGAGGCATTTTAAGACAGCTATTGGAACTCAGTAGATTTTAAACCAACATAAATGCATAAACAGTGACATTTCTGTGAGGTATAGAAATAATGACAATTCACTATGAGTAGCTAATCTTCAAATTGAATATAGTCTGTGGATGATGTTGTGATCCACTGAAACAATCAACATGACTCAAAACTATTTAGTGTAGCTAATTAGCAACTTTTAGTTGAAAGACAAATTACTTGCTAATCCGATTATAAAATTGTATACATACTAATTTAAGGATTCATTAATAATGAATCTCATTTCAGCCTTCAGTACACTACTCTCAGATGTGATAAATAAAGACTGACACTTTACAAGAAACATGGGGGAGAATGCGAAATATTAAAGTGTGAGCAGTGGGAGAGCTGATTCTAATGAGGCCCACTGCTTCAATTCCCCCTTCAGGCCTTTCAGTACAAGTGAAGGCTTTTGTTGGCTCTCACAGTTCACTGTTTTTAGTTGCCAAGCAAGACCGAGTCGGAATTCCTCTCGCCTCTGTGTCCGGAATATAGCAGATTTCTACCAATTTCATCAAAATGAAAAACAATCTCTTATGCTTGCTTAGTCTTTCCATTATCGGAATAGGTAAGATGTTGCAGTGTGTAAATAACGCTAATTGTTTTGTATTATTTCAGGTTACGCTCAGAGTAAACAATTATGCAGTGTATATCTGTTCAAGTACTATAACAGTTGCTAAATTCCTATGAAAACATCCAGAATTTTTCTGTACCGTTTTTGGCGGTGTGTAAAGTTCGTTCGAGAAATATTTTGCATTACACTTTATAAACTGTGGTTTCTGAATGTAATGTGTTAGTAGAAAGATAATGAGTTAGTTACATTTACATTCTGTTTGGCTGCACAATAATGGATTTTTAATATGCAAGAAAATGTTTAATTGGTCTCCATATATGGCATGTTGCATTCATCTGATAAATGTGATTTTGATGATATTCTGATGCACACCTCCTTCAGTGGCAGGTGACAGTTGCTCCCTAGAGATCTCTCCCTCCAGAGTAGTGGTGAAATTTGGGGATGCGGTGTCGGTCAGCTGTGTGGCCTCTCGTCCAGTGCGTGTGCTGGGATGGGAATCGGTCATTGCCGCATCACACACTCAGCGTGACCTCAGCGTTCAGTGGCGGGTGGACAGTTTGACTGACTGGATTGAGGAGCCAATCTGCTATGGTGTTTTTTTCACTGCACCCAGACAGTGTGAGGAAAAACTTAACCTAGTTCTATACAGTAAGTTCAGTATTTAAAATCACATTCTGAAAAGTCAGATTTTTAAAATGCTAATTAATCCAAACATTTTTATCATAAAAAATATGATGACATTTAAAAAAAAAGCACCATAAACACAGAGCCATTTAAAAGCATTCTGAAATGTAAGTAATTGTTCCTTAAATTATGATTTATAAACAAAGTTCGGGAGGAGCACGTTCAAATAATCATTCCAATCAACTTGTCATCAAACAATTACCATGTCTACCCTTTCAGCACGAGAGGAAGCTCATGTCTATATTCATAATTATATTCACTGTCAACTCACCAAACATTCATTGACAGTTTTCAGCATCCCTCCACCACCCCGACTCCTCACTCTTGGCTTATTCTTTCACAGCCAGGAATACGGGGGAGTACTCTGGGTTCGGGCCAAATACCGAGCCCGGAGCCCTCTCCTCGGACAGCACGGCAAATACGCATTTATTCTATCTGACTTATTTGTAAGTGTGAACTTGTGAATTACATTAAACCTAGCATATGTATATGCAACCTCAATTGATGAACATGCCTGTACAATATTGCAAAACTCTGAAAACATAACTATACGCACAATTTACTGCCGTTTACAGCTGAAATTAACATTGTAAGGCTGAGCAGACTCAGAAAGGGGAGAGCTGGATCCAAATACAGTGTTATTTATTTACAAAAATAAGGCTCAAACTATTGAACACCAAACATCAAGAGCAGAACTGAAATCTCAGCGCAACGAAGAACAAAACTGAGCACAAGAACAAAACAGCCAACACCGGACAAGACCTGACAAATAATACAGAAAACACTTTAAATACACAAGATAATGAGGGGCTGACAAGGGACAGGTGAAGGTGATGAGTAGTCATGGAAAATAACTAGGGTTGCTATGGTGGCAAACAAGGGTACAAAGCAAACAGGGAACTAAACACTTGAACACAGAAACAAACAGAAAACACATCAACTTAAAAGTCCTAACACAAAACTAGGGAAACAAGACAGAAATGAAACAAACATAAGTGCCAGAAACAGACCAGCATCCAAAACAAGACCACTTGAAATTAAACTGCTCTAAATTAATATGCTTGTTTGAATATCCTCATTAAATATCATTGATGAAATTGTCTTCACACAGAGAAACCAGACAGCGTGTCCATAAGTTTAGTGAATCACAGCAGTCCAGTGGTGGTGGGAAGAGAGTACGAGCTACAGTGTGAAGTGCAGAACGTTGCACCTGTTCAGTACCTTGTTTTAAGATGGTACAGAGGACAAACTGAGGTCTACAACCACTCGTTCTCAGAGTTATCCCCTGCGACGCCAGTCCAGGTGTCCTCCACCTTGCTGATTGTCCCAAACAGAGCTGATGATGGAGCTCAGTACAGGTGTGAAGCAGAGCTGGAACTGGGAGCAGAAGGCCCTCGACCTCCTCCAACAGTTCAGTCTAAAATACTCATCATTGCTGTTCAATGTAAGTGAGTAAAGGCACCAACACACAATAGTTCAAATATTTAATTTTATTTCAATTTGAATAGCTATCAATGTGAACATGCTTTTTTTAAAAAAAATTTTATCAGACCCGCCTGACTTTCGCAGTCCAGAGGAAGAGATACTGGACATCAGTGAAGATAGTGAAATGGTACTGGATTGTACTGCGGAGGGTAACCCGCCTCCTGTGTATATCTGGACTTCCTCAAACCTTCAGGAAAAGGCTGATAACCAGCCTATTTTGACAGCTGCATCTTTGGGCCCAGGGGTGTATACGTGCACTGCGTCTAATATCCTGGGGAAAAAGAGCAAACAGTTTGTCATCAAACACAAATCCAAAGGTGAGAGCAATTAAACCACATTGGAAACGTAAATGTTGATGTTTTTTCTACATTTTCTATACATGAAGGCTTTGAGTGTTGTTCTTTGCTCGGGTTTTAACGAAAAGAAAAAAAATTAAATCGCTTAAAACAGACGCGATAGCTGATTCGAACGAGTGATGTTCGACGGCGGCATCCATCTTTGTAATGTATCTGCTTCAAAATCCTAGCGCTGTCGTCATCGTGTAAAGCCCGCCCCAACGTTTCTGATTGGTGCCTCGATTTGAATGAGCTCTTTGCCAGACTAACTTTCAGAGCAAATCTAAATTTGCCAGAAGTTGTCTGGGTTTTCCCAGGCTACTTAACAGTGGAAATAAACAAACATGCTGCAATGCATACTGGTCTAAATAAGGTGCAAATATGTACCATTGAATACTGCCCTAAGCTTCTGGAGCCCTACCTGAATACAATTTTTGGCAATTTTTTTTTGTTCTGACAGTGTAGTATCGTAGTACCATTCACCGAGTTAATCCCCTGATTGTACTAACAGATACTCCTAATACAACATTCCACACATTTTTGTTTTGATAGCACACAACCCTTGAGTAAAAAGAGTACTTATTATAGAAATAATTGAATTTAAAAGCATATACTTATGTGCAAACTGAATGTTTGTGCACACATAAATTAACATGTATTGTAGTTTAAATATCAGCTGTACTTTAGAGTTCTTTTTTTTTGGACCCAATTAAGAACGAAAGTATATCTTTATTTGTAATATAAGCTATTGTCACTTTAATATGATTAAAGTGTACTGCCGAATGTACTGACAAGCATTTATGGTAAGTCACACAAGTTTAAACTTATTTTAAACTTATAGTTTAAAACAATTATTTAAGTGAGTAAATATTAATTTTCATTGCATGAACTGTTCTTTAACCTTGTAAACCCTGACATACACTATATTGCCAAAATTATTGGGACAACCCTCCAAATCATTGAATTCAGGTCCAATCACTTCCATGGCCACAGTTGTATAAAATCAAGTACTTGCAGACTGGCATGCAGGGCATGCAGACTGTTTCTACAAATATTTGTGAAAGATTGGGATGCTCTCAGGAGCACAGTGAATTCAAGTGTGGTACCGTGATAGGTTGCCACCTCTGCAATTAGTCTTTTCGTGAAATTTCCTCACTACTAAATATTCCTCAGTCAAATGTTAGTGGTTTTATAACAAAGAGGAAGCAATTGGGAACAACAGCAACTCAACCGCAAAGTGGTAGGCCACGTAAAATTGCAGAGCTGTCAATAGAGAGTCAATAGCTACAGACCTCCAAACTTTGTTGGGCCATCAGATTAGCTCAAGAACAGTGTGTAGAGAGCTTCATGAAATGGGTTTCCATGGCCGAGCTGCTGCATCCAAGCCTTACGTCACCAAGTGCAATGCTAATTGTCGGATGCAGTGGTCTAAAGCAAGCTGCCACTGGACTTTATAGCATGTTCTCTGGAGTGACAAATCACGCTTCTCTGTTTGGCAATCTGATGGACGATTCTGGGTTTGGCGGTTGCCAGGAGAATGGTACTTGCCTGACTGCATTGTGCCAAGTGTAAAGTTTGGTGGAGGGTTGATTTTCAGGGTTTTGGTTTGGCCCCTTAGTTCCAGTGAAATTAATTCTTAATGCTTCAGGATACCAAGACATTTTTGACAATTTCATGCTCCCAAGTTTGGGGATGGCCCCTTCCTGTTCCAACATGACTGCGCACCAGTGCACAAAACAAGATCCGTAAATACATTGATGAGCGAGTTTGGTGTGGAGGAACTTGACTGGTCTGCACTTGAGTCCTGACCTCAACCCGATAGAACACCTTTGGGATGAATTAGAGCAGAGATTGCGAGACAGGCCTTCTTGTCCAACATCAGTGCCTGACCTTTACAAATGCACATCTAGAAGAATGGTCAACAATTCCATGTGCATGCAAAGGCAGATGTCCCAAAACATAAATAAAGTGTATAAAAGAAAAGACATGTAACAGTTATATTACAAAATAAAAAGTATATTTTAACATTCTTCTTCTAAAAAAACAACATGTATGACAATTCAGTAAACCCTAAGTTGCTTAAGTCCAGTATCTAACAGTTTAGAATTATATTTTAATGTACTTTGGTAAAAAGGTATAAACAATCAGACAACAAGGCGAAGGCACGTACTGGCATTGTGTGCAACAGGTTTTTTCAGCAAAGTTTTGATCATGTTAATAATTTAGAGGCTGTAGAAATGTGCATATCAAATATGATACAGTAGGCTAGGCTTTAAAGGGTAATGCAATTTGTTTTGTATCACATGCATGCATGATAGCAGCGAGATAAGTACGTGCTGACTGAGATTACGTAAATAAACCACAACAGGAAGCAACGCAAGAACAGGAATTCCTGTCAATTCTGAGCCTCTCTCTGTTGCATGAGAAAAGGTCACAATCACTTTTTATTGCATTGAGATTATCAGTACTGGATGACTTTTACCAAACTTCACGAGTTTACATAGATGTGCATTTTACGCTATGCGTGTGGTCAGTGGTGATTCACTGGTAACTTAAAGGTGCTGTATGTAAGTTTTTGACTGTAGTAAATTTGCAGATTTAGGAAACATGCTGTGTTCACATACTCTTTTTTTTCTTAAAAACAATGCTACAGACAGTTATTTTACTTTGAAATGTGCGTTCCTGTTTTTGTTTTGGTCTGTGCGATATCTCACATTGCCAATTTACCCAATAGTATTTCACCACCACAGGTTGTCAGTTTGCGGAAAATACAGCATATTGCAGCCATACAGTAGAAGCTAGCAAACAAACTGGGTCAGAGATCACAGATTCTACTCTACCCTAAAAGCTTCCACACCCATCTAAAAATCTGTATGAACGAGAGCATATTAAAAAGCGATATCAACATATCATAAATCATCTCATCAATTTACAGTCTGTAGCTATGGCTGCTTTTACACTTGGCATTAACATGCGATCACCATGATCCGATCAAGCAGATCGGATCATTAGCCAATCAGGACACAGTGCGTTTACATTTGTTCACATTAAGTTGCCTCTGTATCTGGATAACCGATCGGATTTCTGTGTCCTGCATAATATTTAAATTAGGTCTGTTGCACGACACCAAATTAAAAGTAAAGATGATACAAATTAAGCAATGTCCCAATTGCTTTCACTCACTCACTTTACTTTCCTATGCAATCTCCAGTCTTAGATCAAAAAAAAAATTTTGAATGAAGGAATACTTCCAGAGTTGATCATACAAAAATAACTGGGTTGAGTTAAACAAGTCACAACCTCAATCATTGGGATTTTAAGGTTATAGCGTGCAATGACCAAATTAACAAAAATGGGAGATTAATAAACATGCTGAAACAACAAAAACATTCAACATTCAACATAAAAAAAAGAAGTGTATTCCCATTATTCCTCTGGCAAAGCAGCACGTACGCACTTCATTAAGATCTCATGACTGATCACAGCTGTGATTGTACAGGCGAGCGCTCAGATAATGTTGGACAATTACAATGAAAAATTACACACACAGTATCATGTCTAAATAAACTCTTTTAAATATTGACATTTATTGTAAGGTTCAAATAAGTTTAATTTATTGTCTAAACTGCATCTGGCCATTATTCTCTGACAGCCACTTGGGGAGACTGGGCGGGGATTTATATGACGTCCACCTGTGAATACAGACACGATGACTGGATTGCGTTTACATTACACTGAGATCCGATCACAATGCATCCTCAACTACCTCTGGACCTGGACACGCTGATCGGATAACATTCCGATCAGAAACGCGTTTACACTTGTCTTTTCAATGTGTATGTGGACAACATCCGGATACAGGTCGCATGTTAATGCCAAGTGTAAACGCAGCCTCTATCTCCTAATCCAGGCCCGGTGCTACAAGGGGGCAAAAGAGGGCACTGCCCCTTCAGATCTGATTTGTGCCCCCTCAGTTTAATTTTTGTATTCATGGTTACAAATTAAATGTTTAACCTTTTGACCGGTACGGCCCCATATATGGGACTTTTATATCTGTGCCCTTGAGAGTATGACCCCATATATGGGATTTAGAATGTTCAGTGATGTGATATAATGGCTCTTTTCCATTGCATGCACCCCTCCAATGCCTGTAGGTTTTTTTGTCTACTCCTGTGGCAAAGACCTATAAAGGCTGTGGGGCTGGCTGCCGCCTCACTGCGGGGCTGGCTGCCACCTCACTGCATGCTTATGCACGAGGGTAGGGCTGATTCAGGGCTCATACAAGAGCAGCGTGCCACCACTGACCTCGCTCTACGAGTGACGAAGGTGACCACATGCGTGGTCTGACATCTCTGGCTTAACCTGGTTGATATGCGCGAGGCTGAGTGAACCCGCTTCCTCAACTCCCCCATATCCCAGGCTGGCCTTTTCGGCGGCGCGGTCAAACTCAGACGCCTCAGTCCGCTCTCCGCCAAACGTGCCGAAGAGCCAGTGTCCTCTCGTGTACTCGCTTCAACCAGCCAGTAACTGGACCCGCTCAGGTGTCTTCGCTTGCTCGCCATTCCACTCCACGGACTGGACACGTGCGATATTTTCCTCAGGTGAGCTTCCCCGTAAGCCCTGAGTTCCTCCAGCACTGTTGACGTCAACGCGAGAGTCTATGCCTGCGGCAGCTTTTGCGTCGGATAGGTGCCTCCGTGTGCATGGTTCCCCTCCGGTGACCCCCACATGTGTATTTCCACTGTAAGCCTCTCTGAGCATGTGTCTTTGCCTTGGCAAGCCACCTTGCCACCCCTGGGGTTGAAACATTACACCCTGCAGGCTGGACATCGCAGTGTTTATGTGTATTCTTAAGTCCACCCCCTTCGGGCTGGCACTGATTGCATATTTCCACTGAAATATGCTTCCCAGTGTACCTTGATATTCCTGTGTTAAGTAGAAGTCCTTCGTCCGTGCTAGTCTCACGGCAGGGAGCTCAGACGTACGCAGGGCACTGGAAGACAGCCGAGGTGGCGTGATTAGACTGGAACTCCATTTCGTCGTCATTCTACGTAACTCGAAATGACAACAAAAGGGAAAGTCTTGGTCTTGCCACTTCCCCTGTACTGCTGGAAACGCCTAAGTTCAGTCTCGGCTCCTCAGCAGGAAACATGTCTGCATGTTGCCAGCGTACTTCCTTATATACCCACGAGGTGGGACGGAGTAACGCAATGCAAATTCCGCAGACCCATGGCATTTCCTTGCCATTGGCTCGTTCTGTAATACTCGAAGGTGATAGGCATCTAAGCGAAACCCCATTTCGTAACATCCGTAACAGAGACGTTTTCCTTGATAAAAACAATAATAACTTTTACATTTGTCAACCGATTTCAGTGGTTTGTACGTGGTGTACGTTACTATTACTAATTCTAAAATCACCAAATACAACCAGAAAAAAATTGTCTGTCTTGTTTGTGAAAGGTAATTTCCCGAGACCTGTTTTCGATTGTTAGGTGATTTGTACAGCTCCAAGCAGCACACGAAGCAGGCATTTTTCTCAATTCCCGTAATGAGAGGTATGGGAAAGTTGCCCTCCGCAATATGGCGGTGCCATTGACATACGCTCCAGCGGCCAATAGGGCGTCTATGAACCAGAAAGTGTCCGACTTCACGTCTCTGTTTGCAGCTCCTCCCCGCCTGCACGCGGCAACTCTCGCCGATCGGTTACATCCAGCCGCAGCCGATGTCGAATACACCTATACATTTCTGGCGAGGCAAGGCGCATTTCAAACAAGCCTAATGACTCTGGTAGTGACGATTCTGTCTGACCAATCAGTGATCTGCAGTATTTTCACGTCACATTTTAGTATTGGTACGGTACGCTTGGAACCTCAACAGAGGTGGGAACATTTAAAGCGAGCAGTACCGTACCGTTCCATGCATTGGAAAAGCGCCACAAAGTGAATTGTACCGTACCATGCAGTGAAAAAGCACAAAGCATGCTGTACCAAACCAAGCCGGACCGTTCCATGCATTGGAAAAGCGCCACAAAGTGAATTGTATCGTACCATGCAGTGAAAAAGCACAAAGCATGCCGTACCAAACCAAGCCGGACCGTATTATGCACTGGAAAAGCACCACAAAGTGGATTGTACCGTACCATACAGTGGAAAAGCACAAAGCATGCCGTACCGAACCGAGCCGTACCGTATTATGCAGTGAAAAAGCACCATAACTGCCTGTGCTTTGCGCGTTGGTTGGTTGAGCCAGAAATGGACACCTCAGCGAAGTCAGAAATCACAACTATGCAGTGTTTTCAACCTCATAATGTTTATTTTAGGTTTCAGACATTTAAACACACATAAGCACAAGTAAAACAATACATTTGGATTTTGTAAAATACACTGATGTCTGTGGAAGCAGCAATAACAATATATTCAAATATAATTTGCAGACGTGTTATTCATATCAGACAAACATAGTGAAAGTAACTATAAAGTTTACACTATTCTTCTCACAGTTCATCGGCCACTTCCTTACATGTATTTCGGGAGAAACCGATGACTGACAGGACTCTTTGAACTGCGGCGCAAAGAATGGTGGCGCCTATCTCACGTTATAGATCAATATCATTTATAAAGGTTTTTAAAAGCCCGAACACACTCACTTAAACATTTCTGAGAATCAGAATATCAGATAGTTGATGACATGGTCAGTTTCTGGTTACCTGTGCAGTTGCATATGGAGTGTTTTATGTAGTGCTGCATTTAAAAACATGTCGTTCCAAAGCGAGCTCTCAGTATGTAGCCTATTGTTTATTGATCGATGGTATAAAGTTAAGCCCCCTTAACAATTTCACATGCCCCCGGGCCATCAGTCATTTCAACACGCAGCCGGGCCTGTCCTCCCCTTCCATTGTCAATTGCGCTTGTTCCTGTTGCGTGTCCTCAATCTGGCAACCCAACCCATGTGAGCGTCGATTGCTCAAATGTATCAGGAGGCGGCGGGGAAAACAAACAACTATCTACAATATTTATAATTTGGACTGCAGTACCAAAAACTTCATGTTGTTTCAAACCTGTGGAACATTATTTAGAAAAGGAATCACATTTCTCTCATAGTTTTAAGATCCTCCTGTGTCCTGCTTGTCTCCAACACTTCTTATGTCTTGTTTTGACACATACACTGTAAATGAGTATTGAATTGTTTGTTTCTGTATCTCTAAATGTTCAGGACCATTTTTATTCTGCTAACCTGTCATTCAACATTGTTGTGTGTGTTTTACAGGTGTTTAAGCCCAGAGACCTTGAGAACGAACCGAAGACATCTAGATGGTACGCTCAGGACTTTCTGAACGGATCAAAAGCTAGCTCTAGCTCTGTTACATTTTAGATCTAGCCTACTGTATATGTTACCTTTTAGGGGACTCTCATTTCAGGGGTTATGAATTGTTAAATATGAGAGTCAAACCTACAGCATGTGTAAAATCTATACTAGTTAGCATTATTAATATTTGTGTAAGGTAACTTTAATAGATTATTTTACATGACACATTGTGATGGCTCTGACATTTTAATGTTTTTGCAGATATTTACTCACCCAATAATAAAAATATATATAAAAAAAAAAACTGTGAATACAAAGGGGGTGGAATCACATTATGAAATAAACGTTTTTCTCCAAAACACATTGGCCTCAATTATTCAAATAGAGGTCTCTGCAGACGGTAATAGGAGTTACCAGATCAGGGGGCGAGGCCATAAACAGAGGGGCGTTTTCAACCGCGTTACCTGATTTGCCCATGTCACAGTGAGGGTAGGTCTTAGGGGTGGGGTCGGGAGAAGGGCATCATTTTCATTGCATGATTTATAAACACCCACCAGTGTGAAAACACCCACAAATTTAGAAACGCCCACTTTTACGAGTAAAATATCTCATTGATATTTACCTTTTTTAGCACACCACTAGGGTGACTAGGAACATGAAATTGTCCAGCCATGACTTCTTGTTTCACATGAGTTTAAGGGTGTATTCACACCTGCCTTGTTTGGTTCGATTGAATCGAACTCTAGTTCGTTTCCCCCCTTGGTGCGGACCTTTTGGGCAGGTGTGAATACAGCAATCGAACTCGGGTGCGGACCAAACAACCGAACCGAGACCCAGCTGAAGAGGTGGTCTCGGTACGGTTCCAAACGAACTCTGGTACGGTTCGTTTACGGTGTGAACATGAACCGACCCAATTGCAAGAAAGCACTGCGCGAGCTGCCTTATCAGACATCACAAGTCTCCCGGAAGTTCCGGGAATCTCCCGAATATTGATAGCGTCTCCCTGAATTAGTTCAAATCTCCCGGATTCAGGAGCGCGTATGCGAGACAGAATATACAGCGCGCGCACGGCAGCCTCACGAAAGCTAGTCGCACATCGTCGTCCTCTCAAAATCCGAATTACAACATCGTATAGATGACATTGTATCATATGATACTCATTAGTTTCTTCATATTGCGTTTGTACAGAATAACACAAAATTAGTAAAAGAACAAATATTGCAGTACGAAATATCTCCATGCTGAGCCTTTTTTGCACTTCCTGATTTCCCTACTTGAGAATCCTTGTCCAATGAATGGACGACCTTAGCACACGTGTGGTTTTGTTTACAAATTTTGGTTCACTTGCAAAAAGAGCAGTGTGAAAGGGAACCGTACCAAAAAAAAAAAAAGCAAGTAAGTGAACTATCGGACTTTTCTGGTGTGAATACACCCTTAATATGAGGAAACACAAAGGCCAAATTCCCTTAATCATCCATCACAATGAGTAAAACCAAAGAATATAGTTCTGATGTGCATCAAATGATTGTTGAGCATCACAAAATAGAAAGTGGCTGTTAGAAAATAGCTAAAGAAATGAAAATCCCCATTTGGGGCAATAATTAAGAAGTTTCAATCAACTACAGATGTTACGAATCTGCCAGGAAGAGGACATGTATCTATTGCCTTAACCACAGGAATCAAAACAATCTTGAGGGAACCTATTAATGTTAAAATGCAAATGATCTCCCGGTGGGAGACCCTCCATCCCTTTGCTTGAAAGCACAATGCTTCTCTTTACTGGTACTTCCTCATATTCTTACATAAGAATGGGTATTGTTCAAAATTCATGTATAACTTTGATGAAAGTTTTTGATCCACTTCATCCACCATACTTAGTCTCCTCATTTCTCAATCAAGATAAATGCATTGGTATTTCCTGCATTTGGTTGCAAAAACTTCCCATAATAAAACCACCAATTAACAGGTATATCACCTTTTATGTTTAGAGAAAATGAAGAGTCAGAGTGTACAATTTTATATTGAACTAAATTATAAATTGAAAATAGAAGGTGTTTGAATCAGTGTCAGATGAAACTAAAAAAAGAACACAGAACCCTGTGCCACAGATAAAACCACAGATAAAACCACAGAACCCTGTGCCGTTTGAACTTCCAGTCGAGTCTGACAACTGAATTTGCTGGAGTTTGTTTTTGGAGGAGCGAGGAGGATTTTTCTTTAAACCCTCCCAAACAACATGTGGTTATGTAGAGGTTGTTTGATTTTTTTTATCCTGACACCAAGACTCAACTAATCTCTGCAATTCCCCATCTGTGATCCTTGGAGAGTCTTTGGCCACTCAAACTCTCATCCTCACCGTCCATTAACTTAAAGGGCCCCTTTCATGGATATTCTAAAGTTTCCTAATGTTGTTTTGGAGTCTCCTACAACAGGTTTGCATGCATCAAACGTCAAAAAACTGTTTCATTTTCTCATAATACACATTTGCACATCACCAGATTTTTAATGATTCTCAAACGACTCGCCAAATGAATCAATCTCTCTAAATCCCTCCGTGAGGCTTCCTACACTGTAAACTATACACAGAAACGAACAATGACGTTGATTTTACCATATCAATCTGAGCGTGAGTCCGATGATGAAACACTAGAAGAAGAACCATTCATTCAACCCGAACCTCCATCGCAAGGACGACTCGAGCAGGACGTTTCAGTGATTCACTACTCAGTTTGAGGTAACTAATAGCCGAGCTCTAGCGTGAATGACTGATGTAACATAAACATTGGTATAACAAATCCTTTGGGCAGTGGGAAAAAAATGTCTTTACCGTCACATTGTGTCACACAGCGTCTCCTATACTAGTATCCACAGGATCAGCTGCCGGTTTGAGGTTTAAGTTTCCCTGGTGTCTGCGCGCGTAATAAGTGGGCGGGCTAATGTTTCGTCTTGACGTCACGACGAAACTGCTTATGACTTGTTTGAAAAACAATTAATTTCATTGACTCAGAGTCGACTCTTACTTTTGAAAGACAATAACTTTACAATAACTTTAACTTTGCAGGATGTTTTCATTCACTTAGAGCTATATTACACACTAAATGAAAGGTCATTTTCAAAAATCCATAATAGGGGCCCTTTAAAAAGACTATTTACACACGTTATACCTCAAGCATGAACTTTGAAGCAACTGTGTTTTCAAAGCATATAACAACAAGACAGGTATAATTTCTCAGGGAATATTTGTGATATCTGTAAGATAGTAGGACTATTTTATGGGTGGTCAAAATTAACTCGCAGTCATTGCTCATGTTTATTGTTTTCAAATTGTTGAAGGGTGTGTATCATCCCACCATCTGCTTACTTTAGTGAGTGAGTGTTTTGTTTGTCGAATTGCTCCCTCTAGTGGGGCTTTTCAGCATCCTTTTATTAAAATGTAGGTTATGGTAAAAATAAGCCTTTTTCTTTCTTTTTTTGTAAAAAAGAAGGAAAAATGTAGAAGAAGCATCACATGTGAAACATTACACGTGGAACTTTACATTAATAAATATGATTGAAATAAATAAATAAGATACATTTGATTTGAATCCTTTATATATATATATATATATATAAAAATAATAGTGACATCTTATTGAAAAAAAGATAATAAAGAGAATACATTATCAATTGCCTTTAATACATTAAAATATCATGTTAATTCACATTTATTAGAACTGTATTGTAGCCATTTTCTTTATTTTAAGCTAAATTGATTGCTTGAAACTTATACCGCATAGAGTCTCTACAACTGAATTGGGTGGAGTTGTGATATACTACTATCTACCATCCTGTAGTACAAACAGATCTAATAGGCTATTTTACAACAATCGTGGATTAGGTTGTATTTGAATAAACATTTAAAACGTACAAAAATATTCTGATATATATATGTGTGTGTGTGTGTGTGTGTGTGTGTTGTTGTGTTTGTATTTTTAAATAGACATATTTTTATTGTATTTTCATTATTTTAAAATTAATTTAGTTTATATTAGTAGGTATATTGAATAAAAGTGATGTACTATACTTAAATACTTAATTATGTGTGTGTGTTTAGAGTAAAATAGGCATTCTGTGATTTATCAGAACTCTTAATTTGAAGAGCTGATGGACGCAAACAGAAAATATAATATGCTGGCTGTGTCTGAATACCTTACGACCTGCCTACACGGACAGCATATTATTCTCGTTTGCCACGCCCCTGTCGTTTGCCCATCGTTTCTAAGTAGGCAGCTCACTAGGCTTCGAAGCGCGGCCTGCTTACAGTATCTGACGCCGATACTTGTAACAGTTCACGTAGTGAGACTGAAAAATACGCAATATGTCTGTTGTGTTACGCGCGTCAGTGGCTGAAGATGTGAATCCTGTAATAGGAGGACAACTAAACTGAAATAAACACCGTATTTCATCTGCCTGTAAGTAAATGCTACCTCATAAACAGTTTCCAATACTTTTTAACAATTATTTATGTATTATATTTTAATATTTAAATGAGATCAAGTAGTTGCCCATCAGGGCTGTATCTGAAACAGGAAGTAGCTTATGTTATTTTTTTTTAAAGAAGGTTGTTTGTCGCCACTTTGCGCCTACTTACTATGAAAGTAAACACATTAGTGCGTTTAGTATTAGTATTGTGTGGCATTTGTCGACATGACCTGTCAGTTTGTTTTAATCTAAGAGCACAATGTTGAATGTTCCGAGAACTGCCAATCCCGACCATTACATCAGTAAAGCATGCCATATTAATAGTAATGATGGGCAGAAGCACTGTTATAGATTTCAGACTTTTTTATGGACCAGGACCCCTAAATACGGTAATCTCCTTGTAAGGACCCTCTTTCTAAAATATAAAGACAGCTAAATGTGTCTTATAGTAGGTATAACATATAAAGTCCCATTTTATAGGCTACTACGAAAAAACAAGTATAAATAGACAACGTGTTGTTTGTAAAAAAATAACTAATTAACGTTAGCTCTTATTATATTGTCACTGAGTGTATCTTAGCTCTGCCGGCTATTAATGTACAATTAATTTTTACATTTACATTACAAATGCAGTCTTTTATCCACAGTGACTTAACATTGATTTGAAGGGTTGATTGTATTGTACCCCTTTCATTTGTACTATAGTTTTTGTTTTGCTTGGTAATCGAACCCATGACCTTGCTGTTCCAAACGCAGTTATCTTCTGTTTTAGCTACAGGAAATTTTAGATCTTTAAATCTGAAGATAAACATTTTCACCTCAATTCAATTGTAGCCTGTTTTTATATTGTCACAATAAATGTGTTATATTTTTTAATATTTTATAGTTTTTATGGAGATTATTACAAAAAGTGATGTTTACATCACCGGGGAGGGGAGATGAACACAAAAATGCTTGTACACAATATTTTAATTTTTTAATTTTTTAATCATAAGCAGATTTGGTTTGTATCTTTTAGATATTCTTAAGGCTGTCAAAAGAATAAATAATTAATATTAATGAAAAATAACTCATCTCATGATTTTGAACAGTCTTATAATTAAATAGTAATACTATCAAATAAATGTGGTAAATGTGTGTTATTAATAATATTAAGTTACAGTCTTTAATAACTGTTTTATGGTATCATCTGAAAGTGTTACATTATATTTTTCTATAATTCTTATTATAAAATTATATCAACTTTTTAATAACAGAATTGTATCTCCTCCAGTTTGTTGGTGAAATATGAACTTCTAAACGACAATAAACTGTAATAACTTGTTTTCAAGACAGATTTAAACATGCATTAAATAATGACGACATCACTTGCAGGTTAAGTAAAAATATAATGAATATGTAGTAGAGTGCATGTATTTAACAAAATGCTATTTTCAAGAGTTAATTTTCTAGCTAACGAATGAGTTTATGGACATTGAATAATAGCTTTCTTGAGGTAGCCTAACTGTACTTTAAGTGACATTAGCCTACAAGCTGTTTTATTGACGTCTATCTATCCTCGGTTGAAACACTAATCGAACGAATACATGAGACAGGATTAATTTTAATAAGTTGTAATGAACCTTTCAGCAACATACCTTCTGCTGTTCACCCATGTCTATTTCTTGCTGCAACTACTAGTAGTAAAGAGGAAGAGATTATCAGGCACCGTGAGCAATATCTGTTTTTGCTCTATTTTGCCTACAAAAATAACTCTAAAAAGCCACAACAGAACCGTTGCACAACTCTGAGAAACATGCAGTGGTGTTTTGTTACAGCTGTGGTTTTCAATCCTGGTCCTGGGGACCCACTGCTTTGCACATTTTGTTTGTCTCTCTTATCTGACAGACTCAGTTCAGTGGGGAATTAGCAAAGGGTACATGACATGGTAACTTCAACCATTTTAAATTTGGATGACAGGAGAGTTCGAGTTAATGTAAAATACGTTGAGTTGTTTTGTTTTGTTTGTGATATGTTACACGCATATTTGTCATACATTTCATTGCTCTTTCATTGCTCCCTTCTTCAAGTGCGTTCCAAATGGCTACATAACGACACACAAGTGCCATGGCATGCTAAATCCAAAGTCCCCACTTCTGTCTTTCAGAGTGAGAAGGGCATAGGGAATGGGATGGTCACTTGCTCTGATTGGTGTGTTGGTGTGTTAAAGTCCCAGTGTAGTCAATACTTTTATCCCATAAAACTAATCTTTGATCACCAAAAATACATGTTTTTTCCTTGAAAAAAATGCCTCCATGCCTCAAAATAGCTTAAATGTTACTCATTGGTTCACTTATCTTTGTTCACTTAACATATCTTATCTATGTTATCTTTGGTTCACTTAATGCTGGGTGCACACCTAAAGATAATTGGGCTGATTTTGGGCCGATTACCTCCCTTCTGACAATCCTAGCTATGTCCTGATTATCTTGATGGTTCTAAAGATTATCTTATCAGATTTTCCTGTGGTGTGAGGTGTGCTAGGAAGAACATCGGAGCCGCCCCGATCGTGTTGAACATGTTGAATATTTACGATCAGAAATCCTGATGTGTGCGAGAACCCCTAGGACAAACGCGCGCACGCTCTGGAGATTTTCACGTGAAACGAAACAATATCCAATAGAAAGCGAGATTATGGAAGACGGACGCATAACAAATGCAGTCATGGCCAGCACAAAGAGTAAAACCTACCATAATAGACTGGAAAAGGAGAAGAGATGGTCAGAAATAGTTTCTGCAATGTTAGGTAGCTAAGCAAATAGCAACAGAGTAGTTTTTTATGTGTGTATGAGATTGTGTTCTGGTTTGACCTACATTATGAGGACCCATATTCAAACGTAAAAATGCAGAAAGTTTTCTGTGTTGGATAGGTTGGGGCTAGAAAATGTAATAATTAGCACAGTAGAAAAACCATTCCATATAAGGATAGGTGTACCAGTACATACCAGAGAGAGAGAGAGAGAATTAACCATGGTTTTATTATAGGCGTATTGAACATTTGTATAAACAAATAAATACTATAGTTAGAATTTTTCTTAGCAAAACTATGGTTAATTTGTGCACTGTAAAATTAATTTTGATGATTTGTTATCACAACTTTTTATATTTTGTCAAATCAACTTAGATAATTAATGTAGTTCAGATAACATAATATTTTGAGTTTCTATTTATTAAACCAATCTCCTTTGTTGTATTAACTCAAATTTTTAATTTCAATGAACTCAAAATTTTAAGGCAACCAGGTAACTTACTTTTTTTTACAGTGTTTTTTTACTTTTTTATATATTTGTTTTACAGTGTGGTTATCATGGTTTAACTACAATATCCATTTGTGTGCATTACCACAACCTTTATCTGAGAAGTTCACTAAATTCCCGCTAAACCATTTTTTTCGCGTACATTTTCTGTGAAAATCATTCCAAACACTATCATCGCAATTTCTTCCTGCATATTGTCCACCCTGCTTATTCTGAAGTCTTGCAAGATTTTACGAGATTTCCTTTGTTCACAGTTGAGACTCGGGTTGAAAATCTGTTAGTGTGTGGTGTGTGCTGTCTTTGTCACATCATGGCACACCACACACAGTATCCACCTTATTCTGCTCTAAACAATGCACACTGCCATGACGACGACTCCGGTTGCCAACTTCCGGTTCGAATCTGGTCTATAGGCTTTTGCCATGTGTTTCAGATTGTGTCATCCCCACATCGGTAAACTAAAGCGAAAAAAACATTCATCAAATGTGATTTGATCACGTTATTTTTTATTAAATCACAGATAAAAACTAAATGAACTTTTTTCTTTTCTTCATAACTTCCAAAGGATAGCTGATGCATGACTGCACGATCTCATGAACATCCGACAGTCTCTATCACCCCCGACTGCAGCAGAATAACCCAAGCAATAAGCGTAGGCTGGTTAGCACTTTGACTCCTCTCTACCTCTGCTTTCAAAAATGCATAGTCTAGGCTATATATTTATCAGGCCTGTGAGGCAAGTAGGCTACATTATACGCTGAGTTTCGGTTCATTTATGAGACCAAAGTCCAGTTTGCGCGCCGCCTCCGTGTCATGATGATCCATTTTCTACTATATTTACTTCTTATTTATTAAAACCAGCCAGGCAATTGGTTGATGAAACATTGATTAAAATTAAGATACAATTAATAAAAAACGAAATTCACTTTAAAGAAAGGCTTTGTGCTTTCTCTTAGAGATCTCTGTGAACGTTTTAAAATCGATTTCAGAGCGGTCATGTCCGTAACGGAGAACTGTCACGTCTGCACTCCACAACATTGTTTTTTTCTCATGAATCCGAACACGAAAAATAAAATAAAAAGAATATTTTATGTTCTGTGGAGGCCGACAGTTCTTCATCCGGTTAGCAGGCTTTTACTTTTGTTTTGCGCAGTGTAACTCATAGAATTACTAAAAAATATTTTGCCACCTAAAAGTTAAAGATTTGTTGTGTTATGTCACATGTGTATTTCACTCATATTAAATATAAAACGCATGTGTAGACTGATATTTTTCTAATGTCTCGACTAGAGTGCCAGCATTCTATGTAGACAAAACACTTCAAACGGAAGTAGAAAACCGTTTAGTCAGTTGAACCCGCTATGAATCATGGGAAATAGAACGGGCGCAGAATAAAGTGGATAGGAGCAAAACGGTTCAATCTAGGATTTTTTATCCTCATGTTTGTGGTCTATCACATTTTGAAAATCTTATAAGATGTAAAAATCTTTTGGTGTGTACCCAGCATAAGGAGAAAATACTCAGCAATGGTGAATTTGCACATGGTTTGTCTTAAAGCGTATTAAAAACACCACATAGACATATAAACATTAAAAACTTGATTTTCACCACAGGGGGACTTTAAATAAGGGGGACATACAAAATGTGCTGAGCGGTGGGTCCCCAGGACCAGGATTAAAAACCACTTTGTTGCTGAATGAATTCACATTTTTTTAAATGAATTGGTTGAGTTAGTAATTCAGTGACTAATTGTCACGGCCAGCTCGCTCTCGACCGTAACATAAAATAGGAGCACTTGTTCAGATTGATTGACTTGAAAGTTTTTTTATTCAAGTGTCAAAATGATACAATACAAAATAATATAACATAATGTCTAGGGTTTAAATAAAGGGGAAAAATAGTAATCCAAATGGTGAGGAAATGTTGATACAGCAAAAGCAAAGGTTCAAGCAAATTACTTCTCTGGGCCAATCCCCAGAGGGAAAGTGAAATGGATTAAATCAGTCCCATCCATCAAAGTTTATGGATTGACAACTGTATGTAAATGCACCATTGAATCAGAAACTACAATGATTGACAGTGATACCCAACGGACGCGACAAAATGGGTAGGCTACTTAATTCAACAGTTTTTGCTCTGGTAAAGAGAACCGCAAAATTGTACTGGTATTGGTACAGACTACTGAAATTTTGGTACTGACAACCCTAGTATAATATTGTGCCTAATATGCTGCCACACCCACTAGAGCCTCATCAAAATGCCATGCATGTGCTGGATACCTCCGGAGAAAGTCATGTTCAGAGAATAAGTTATGTATAAGCTATGGAACCAAAAGATTATTTGTTTACTCTGAGTAAACTTACCTGGGATGCTTACACAAATTGCTTAACCTTAACCTTGTCTCAAAACATATATCTTTTATAGGCTATTGTAATTTTCTGCTCGACCGGCACTTGCAACAACACAACCTTGTTTCTGGAGCGACTGTCATGCTTCCAATAACAACATGTGACATGTTTACATTTTACGTGGCGTGAGAAAATTACATGCAAAATCAGATTAGAGCAGTCCAGAAATGCCATTTGAATAGGATTTCAAACCACATATGAATGTAGCTTTTTTGCCGTTAAAAATCGAAAAATATAATCTGATTCAAATGGGAAATATGCACATGAATCAGATTTGGACTGACATTCTGAACAAGGCTTATAATGTACATGTTGTTAAATTAAAATAATATTTGTTAGGGTTAATGCTTATGTTGATGGTTACAAAATATGCTATTTTTTAGAGTAATTAAAGGGGTCATCGGATGCCCATTTTCCACAAGTTGGTATGATTAAGGTCTTCATGTAACATTCTTTGGTTAAAATTCCTCAATTGTTGTGTAAAACAACACCCTTTTACCTAAAAAAACAGCTCTGTTTGTTCACATCGACCTGTTTCGGTGCATGTCTCCTTAAATGATAATGAGCAAATGCTCACCCCACCCCTTTCTTCCGTGGGGGTTGTCGACACAAGATATGTAAAGTGCTGCCTTGGTGGACAGTATACAAATGGCTGAGGGTGGAAATATGCCAATACGGGACAGTGGTCGTGGGCAGAGCATGAGCAATATTACATCATATTGCTCAGAAAATCCAAACGGCTTGATTATTGAGAGTGTTTAGGCTTTTTGAAGATTAAAAAAAAAGGAGTGAATGGATTTCTTTCATTGTAAGGTGGTTGTGTCCACACATGGCAAATACACATTTATATGCAAACACCATATAAAAGTGAATTTTGCATCCGATGACCCCTTTAAATATAAACGTGTAAACTGGTATAAACATTTTGAAACCATATGGATACAAAGAATTTAAAAAAAACTAGGCACACGTGTTTTAAACCAAAAGATTTTTCCTTGTTTTTATCATCTACACTCTTGCATGTCTTTGAAGCAGGTGTTGGAAGAAGCAGTGTATTATGTCTAGACGAGGACGTCCAAGAAGATCCAGAGCAGGGGCGTCCACAGGACAGTGTGAGGGTCCTGGGGTCCATGTGTTTCTTTTCTGGACCAAAGAGGGAGAGCGCTGCCTGTCTTACAAGGAGGGTGAGGTGACGGCTGAAGATCTCACCCTCGATGCTGCAAAGGCTGTGGGTAGGTGTGGGTGTGGTTGCCAGTAAGTGCTTGAGGTTCCTTTTCTTGTTTATGGTGATAAAAAATATTTTTTCTTTCTCCCTCAGGGATAACTCCTGTCTGTCATGCCTTGTTTGCTCTCTATGAACCTGCATCCTCGTGTTGGTACAGTCCAAATCACAGTTTTAATGCGAATAACCAGTCTGGCCTGTTGCTGCATTTCCGAATGAGGTAAATATGAGACTGTGTGTGCATGTATAGAGATTAATTCAATGGTAAGCGCACAAATATGCATGATGTAATGGTGTAAATCAGTGGTTCCCAAACGGTTTAGAGTGGCGTACCCCCTGGGGCATTTAACATCTTCTGTGTACCCCCTCTCTTCCACTAAAGCCGCGGTTTCACCGCAGGAACTTTGGGGGTGGTACTCGTTGTGTTTCGACTGCAGGGACGAGGGTCTAAATGAAGTTACGGGTCAAAATTTTCCCCTCAGAAAGTCCCTGCTCGCGAGGTAGGCTTAGTACTTTTTCAAAGTTCAGGAACTTTCGGGGGTGGGACTTGCTGAACATGCCTTTAGACCGTGATGAAAATGCAGACAGCAACAGGTCTGGGGGAAACAAAGTTCCTGAGAGAAAATGTTCCTGGTAATCTCAGTGGAAATGCGGCTTTAGACTGCAGTCACACCTTTTCCATTAAGGGACAATATTTGCTCCCTTAAATTGATTTTCAGGTGCAATTTTTACCTTTATAAATTCAACGTTTTTCTAACCATATTAAATGTCATGCTTAAAGCTGCAGTTCGCATCTTTTCCTCTTTGTCACCATCTCTGTTCGAAATCTGCAATTGCAGTTATCCGCGGAATTATCATCTTTACGTGGGTTGTAAATCGGCATGAAACAGCGCGGATGAACACAATGTTTTGAGGCGAGTGCTGCTGTCAATCACCGCGCTGTGTGGATACTGTCATTCAGAATCACAGATTCACTTTTTGAAAGTTTGACCAACATAAGAATTTTCACCGGAAAATGTCTTCTGAACAAGTAAGTAACATCCATTTTTGTTCTGATCAACTAAGGGGGAAAAAGCTTTCGACATGACAAGCGATCGTTAGATTTAATCAACGCGATTTACAGCAACCGTGCAACCGCAGCCTACTTCTCAAATTGTTCATGTTAAGAACATCAGCATTGCGTGACTAACGTTGCATTTAATGTGTGTTTATGGTTACCTGTGTAGTTCAGAATTCATATTCTCCATAATAGCTAAACGAGAAAGGCACAACAAAGGAAACTCCATAACTGTGTGAATTAAGAAAAACGTACTGTTACACGATTGAACTATTGAAATGTCTTACTTGTTAAGCAGCCGTCTCTTCTTCCGTTTTGAACCCCTTCAAAACACGGAGTTCACACACTTTTCAAAAGCCCCGCCGATGTTTATCCTTGTGTTCGCATGAGACGGTTTCTTTCTTTTTCTCTAGCCACCTTAAATCCGAAGTACGAAGTCTTTTGGGTTTTATAACTGGTTAATCTCCAGTTGACACTGATGATTGTTGTTTGGATCTTTCTGGATCCGCCATAAGTTTAATTATGTAAAGTGCTGCGAGAAAAGCCTATACATCTCTACATCTCCTCACGCGCAGTATAGCCGAAACTCCTTCTTTATGTGTACGGATGTGACGTAATGACGCAAAGACATGCTCGAATTTTCCGCGGAAACCCACCAGTACCACTGGAATTAAAATCATTATTACAAGCTAACCGTTTTGAATCAAGCTATGGCAAGCAGATAGTTTTGACCACTGGCAGAATATGTTTTTTTTTAAATAATTATTTTGGATTATTTTTTACTTAAAAAAGTTACGGACAGCAGCTTTAATGTCAAATTCTTAAAATTCCATTAATATGATTATTAATATAATACAGCAATAAATTTAACTAAATCAATAAAAATAGTTCAATGAACCGAATTATTAGACCATTTTCAAAGGATGCATGATATATTAAAGCAACACCAAGTAACTTTTCCTCCGCGGTCGCCCTACTGGTTGGAAGCGGAATTGTCCATTACCGCTGTCGTAAATCATTGAGCCTACCGCAGCCTACTGTCGCACGCACGCTCGTTGTTTATCCAGCACCGGCTTTGGAATGAACGATGTGATTCGTGATTGTGATTCGACAGCAGCACGTTGCCCGGAAAGGTCACGCCTCTTACCATAAATTGGAGATGCATGCGCTGATTGTTATTGTAAAAATGTGAATTGATACTGGCATGAAAATAACAGCGTCTCGACGACATGGCGACAAACACACTCTACAAACGAAACTCTTCCTCTTCTCCGTGGGAGCGCAACAAGACCACGCCCCCTTTTTTGTGTATTACTGTGGGCGGAGACTAGTCAAAAAACTGTTCTAGTTACGTCATTAAAAAAGGAAGTAGAGGGATGTAGTTCAAACCAGACGTTCGCTGTAGGCTTTGAGGACTTCTGTTAAATAAAATATCTCGCTAGGCATTGAACTTTGAGCTTTATAATTTTACAGGTATTATTTATGCTCTAACAGCAACATTACACACTAACTAAAGGTTGAAAAATGGAATCGCGAAGAACGGGACCTTTAAGGCAAAAAATCTTACTTAGTGTTGCTTTAAAACCATTTAAAAATCATAATATATCATAGTGTTATTCTGAAATCATAAAGGCTGCGATTCAGTTAAATTAATATATGCGCTGTGGATTTCATGCACTTTATTTATTTGCATGTGTGTATTTCATTTCAAAGCCTCAGGTTCTTTCACTGAAGAAATGCCACTTTCTGTTGCTTGGAGACACACAACAGTTCTGCTGTTGCTTTCGTTGGAACTATCTCATTGCAAAACAGAGCAAATCATTCTGACAATACTGTTAAAAATGTATGTCACTTAAAGGGATACTTCAGGATTTAGCATTAAGCTTTGTATCAGTAGAAAACCTGTAGTATTTTCAAATTACTGTGCTTTCCTCCCTCACATCCCCCTGAGATGAGAGATTTATGTATTTTTTGTCTGGAAACAAATAAAAACTACAGCCAGTAGGGGCTGTCCCGCATGTCCTCAACCCGCCCATAGACGGTGGGATCTCACTCACAGAATGATCAAATAGTGTCTTGTTCTGTGGAGAAAGCTAAGTAGTAGGGGTTACCATCCTCTTTTTCCCGGACATGTCTGGCCGTCGAGGGATTCAGCTTTTGCTTTCTGCAGTCGCCTTTTCATTGTTTACATGCACACCTTTTGTTTCAATCTAACTGAATTCATTCCGATTGGTGAATCTGAATGTAGTGTTTACATGAACGCTAAACAAGTGATCGGTTGATGTGCGTTTTAACATTGCTAAGAAAATTCCCGCTCCTCCGTGAGAGATACGAGACTGGTGCTTCTCACAGGTGTCGCTCATCAGTCATCATTAATCACACCACTGGCCTCGCACCGTTCTCCCACGGCCCTCAGTCTCGTCCTGCTCGTCACAGTAAACATGATGAATGGCCACTGTAGAACGCAAAAGCCGTATTCCAGACATTTTGGGCGATCTCGAAATCCCGGGCAGACTCACCACGGAGACTCACCAGTTGTCTAGCCTTGTTGTTTAACTGCACTCTCTTACCGGTAGGCGTGGCCTCGTAGGGCAGCGAAGCAAGTGCTGGGAGTTGTAGTCTTTCATTCATATGAGTCAAAAATAAATTTTCTGGCTTTTCTCAGTCTAGAAAGCTCCAAATTCAAAAATAATTTCACATTTCTACTACATATATGACCCATTTTAAATACACATTCATCTTTCCAGAGCTGAAGTATCCCTTTAATATCACATTTTTTTTGTTTAACTTTTTTTAAATCAATATCTCATTTGCAAACGTGGATATTTGAGAATTTTTTTTTTGCTTGTATTATATTATCTACATTAAAAACAAGACCTCACTCAGGGTGTGATTTTGTATCAAAGAGATGTATTACATCTATCTCTATGAACAGTCTGTGTCTATATATTTGTTTTCATGATATAATTAGTGCTAAAACCCCACTTTTACAAAGGTACATTGTCGAGAACGGCAATAATGTAGCACGATTTGCTAAGGCAGCAGACTCTGCACGCGCAACATATCATATGCAGTCAGTCTTGACAGCAAAAGATGAGGTCATTTGATGGGGTGTCTTGTATTTAACCTTTCACGGCACTATCATTTTCCTGTTTTTACAATATAGGCTGCATTTTGCCTGTTAGAAATTCATGCTCGGTATAGTGGGGTAGATTTTAAATGAATGGCAAAACTCAGCATTTTGTTTGCGTTACCACTCTGTCACCTCTGTCACGCGTTCCCCAAGTTTAAGAACCACGTGGTGTAAATCATCAATTAATGTTTATGCTTTGTAGATTTTACTTCCGTAACTGGCATGGATTAGCTGAAAAGGAACCGGTAGTGACTCGTCATTCGTTACGAATTGGATCTGGAGCAGAGCAGGTGACGTCTCCTTTGCTGGAGATGACCTCCTTGGAATACCTCTTTGCTCAGGTGATTTGTACAGTCCCTCAAAATAATTGAAAGAGGTTTAGTGAAACGCTGCAACGCATTGCCTTTGAGATATTTCTTTCTAGTTTGAACAGAAGAGATGAAAAAACATGTAATACAATAAAATGTAATTTTCCCCTAAAAATAACACAACATTGAAACGATAATTTTTTTTGTATTTGAAATTGTGTTTTGCTGGGGTTTTCTTCTAACCAATGTCCAAAAATTCTTCAAATGTTGTCCATATTTACCAAAAAGCAGGATGCCATTCTTTCAAAGTCTTTTAAGTTGTTTCTTCTGATTCTCTTACCAGGCGAAATATGATTTTGTGAATGACTTGACATGTTTGGATGCAGTGAAGGGAGAGGAAGAGATCGGTCGCTTTAAGAATGAGTGTCTGGGTATGGCTGTGCTCCACCTCTCTTACACCGCCCTGCAAACTGGCTCTTCTCTACAGGATGTGGCCAAGCAGACCAGGTGTGGGCTTCAGTTTTCTTCACTGTTCAGAGGAAGATCTGAAAGCTGTTTTAAAGAGGAAGTTAAATAAAAGACACAAGACATTGAAGAATGTTACAATATGTAAAACAGCAGATAGTCTTTAAAGGGGTCCTATCGTACATAATGCGACTTTTTTCACTCTGTCCACGCATAATGTTAGTAAAGGTTTTTTTTCCACCCTCTCATTTTTCCTACTGTGCCTTGGGGATTTTTAAATCTGTTGTTCAATTAATAAAACTCCCCAATATATAATTGAATGACATTTAATTGAAGCACTTTCAAATGTGCATTTCTAAATCATTTAATAATGCTAATTGCCATTACAACATGTTGACATGTTTATGCTCCATCCTTCAGCTTTCTCCGATGCATCCCTCAATCTTTTTCCCGACACATTGCCCGGAACAACTTTCTGACAAGGTTCCGTATTCGGCGTGTGTTTGAGAAGTTTGTGAGCAGATTCCAGCAGCACACAGTGGGCATGGGGAAGCTTGGATCGCAAGAAGTCATGTACAAGTATCTGTCTACGCTGGAGCGTCTGGCTCCTCATTTTGGCGTCGAGACCTTCCCTGTGTTTCATCTTGACCTGAGACCTGATGGAGATGGCAGTGGGTCGTGCCTCATTGCCTCCCAAACACAAACACTCTCTATGGAAACCGTAAACGCTGAACCTAATTATGAGATCAAGGTGTCTGGATCAACTGGCATATGGTGGAGGAAGTTATCAGCACAAATGGTAAGTTGATACAGTTGATATTTGACCTTCTTCTCTACCATAGCTGTACTTTTAAATTAGTCACGTTTTCCAGGGTAATGCCTACATTCATAATCAGGGCGATGAGACACAGTCATGTGATGAACAGGAAATGGACAACTGGAACACCTTCTGTGACTTCCCCGAGATCTCTCTGATAGGCATTCGGGGCGTAAATGTCAGCATCAGTCGACAAGACAATATGTCAATGGTAAATAGTCTGGTAAAGCTATTTTTAGTTTCTATCATTTGTGTTTTGTATAATATGTGTCCCACCTACATATTTTTGTGTTCCAGGAAATGCATTTGGGCTCCAGTCCTCAGGCTCGCTCTCTGGTTTCATTGCTTGATGGGTATTTCCGCCTTACAACCGATGCACATCATTATCTTTGTCACGAAGTGGCTCCACCCAGAGTGGTTCTTAGTGAGACCAATGACCTGCACGGTCCCATAATGTACGTCACTCGCATTTCCACATGCAGTCAGTGCGGCCATGTGGTCTTCTTCCATTTTATTGACTTGTTCACTCTTTTCCCTAACGCTAGGGATGAGTTTGTGCTCCAAAAACTAAAGAAAGAACCAGAGGAGGGAGCGTTTATCGTGCGCTGGAGTGTTTTGGATTACCATCGAATAATCCTGGCATCTCTGAGTCGGACAAAGGTAATTCTTTAGATCGGGAGATCAGTTGTCAACTCTGACAACAGTTTTATTGGAGGAGTTGGAAGAATTGTGAAATTAATTTTCAATAGGTAAGGAAGTAGTGGTGATTAATAAGGCAAGAATTAAGCTTTGCCATGTAAAGGGTACTTGTCTTGGCTTGACTTAACAACTTATTCATTTTAAATGGGAGGGGACACATGGTTGCTTGTCAAGCTTGTTCACGAGACACTTTGTTGTGTATAATTGCTTGTCGTCCCACACAATTTTTCCTGGTAGATGATAAAACAACATGCGCAAAACCCCATAGATATATGAATATACCCCATACATAACATACAATAAGCTGTACATAAAATATACAATGTAGAATTTAAAATGTAAAAAGAAAAGGAATTAATTATACTAATTCAATAAGTTATTAAATGATCAATTATGATGCAGTAGATTGGTTGTGGTGCTTTTGGGTGTTATTGGACATTTGACATCAAAAGTCTCACAAATAATTCGTTTTTCAGTTCCTTAAGTCACCTTAAAATGGAAATTCACCCTCTCTATTTTATAAATGCATGATATAGATCTTCTTGTAAACAAGTCACCCATGCATTTGTCCTCTTTTTTTTGACCTCGTAATGCTCAATCAAAATGTCATAACTGGGCCGACTATCCGAGTCACTATACAGATTGAAACAAGTAGGGCAGACTTCTCTCTGGTGACGTATGCAGGACTTCTCCAATCTTTTAGTTCGATAAACTCCACCCCTGCAAACTCACAATCATCTGCCTCCACTTTTGAGAGCAAATGCAACATCTCAAAATCCGATGCATAGAACCAAGTCTCTGCCCTACTTTTTTCTTTAAATAATCTGTTTCACTTGGATGCACGTCACAATACAGAAGAAAACATCTGTCGCTACTTCCGTTTCATCGCTACTTATTAATCATTTCTGCTTGACTTTAATTCTGGCAGGAAGGAGAAAATCCAATATACAAACAGTTCCGAATTACACACAAGGGCTCCTTGTTCAAACTGGAAGGCTGGGATCAAGAGTTCTCCAGCATAAAGGAGCTCACCATTAGTTTAAAGACCTCTGTGCTGAAGTCTGGAGAAGACAGTTTCACTTTGAAGAAGTGCTGCCTGCCCAGACCAGGAGGTGAGTGTGTTTGTGCGTGTATGTGTGATTGTGTTTCTTCAACTTGGCAGTCTTTACAGTCAAACCTCTGAGTGAATTTCTGATTAGGAAAAATTCCACAGAGGTACATGATTCTTATCACTTAGTGAGTCATCCTAATAACGTTTTTTATTGTTGTATTGCAGAGTTATCAAACCTTCTCGTAATGAGAAAGGGTGCAAACAGTAGCATTAAAACTCTCTCTGATTCTCTCAACCTGAGCCAACTGAGGTTTCATCAAATTAAGGACAAGGAGATTACAAAGGTATGTGATTGTAGACAATCAGTCGCCTACTTATCCTCACGAGCTGAGCTCTACAACACCAAACCATCTTTCTTATATATCAGACGTGTAGTTTGTCCTATTGTCAACTATGTACTTTTGCCCTGGATTGTCTTTACGAAATAAACCTTTAAACAGTGTATAAACATGCATCACAGGAAAATTCGGATATTTTAGAGGCCCCCTGAAATAAAAATATATAAAAATATTGAAGTTCACTGATATAGTTAAATTGAAGACGGCACCAGTCATGTCCAAAGGAATTCCGGGAAATTTACAAAAAAAATGTTTATGGAAAGGCAGGGTGAGTATAGCTTGAGGGAAGAATTCAACTTTAAAAAGCTTAAAATAAGACTCTAAAAAGGTGTTAAAACATGGTACAAACATTAAACAGTTTAAAAAGTTATATAAAACCCCTTTATTAAAAGGATATAAAGAGGAACAGAGGTGATTGTGACTGTGGGTTATAATACTGATTGCATTGGGATATGTGAATGTAGGGTGAAGGGTTGTTTGGTGCAAAATGTAAAAGTTGGTGTGTTTGTTTGTTATCTTGCTATGTATAGCAACCTATCTTGCTATCTTATCTTGTATATCTTGCTAGCTTGCAACTTTATAATTATATATTTATATATATATATATGAAGCTTCTGCTTCATCCCGCTCCTTTTCAAACATGTTGTAGTTATTGTTATAATGCTTTATAGATATTGGGTTTTTTTTTCTTTCGGTATGTTGCAACATACTTATTGTATTTTTATACTTATTTAATTTTATTACATAAATATACTATATTATATTTTATTTGTAACTTTTTTATTGTTCGAAATTAAATAAATAAATAAACTTTGCACAAAAAATATATATTGTATAATACACTATAAACAAAACTTAAATTAACTGTAAAAATTATTTTTCACTGACATTGTTTTCAAGTACAGTAATTTTATCAGTGGCAGAATATTTTGTGTTAAAAATTACATCATGATTGAAGGATAGTCGTAATTTGTTCTCAAAGTTATGCAAATAGTTTTCAAAAATAAAATATATAAAATGTGTACTTCATGTAAGAAAAAAGTCAAGCCCTGGCTCATAAAATACCTGCAGTTGACGGGACACCTGTTGACCTTTTTTAATGGATACAGGAGCAGCATCTGGGACGAGGCACCAGGACAAACATTTACTCAGGCTGGCTGAAGATACACGACTCACTAGAGGATGACGTCAACGAATTCAATAACAATCACCGCAACGTAAAAGGCATCCGGGTCGTCCTAAAAATTCTGGACCAGAGCCATAAGGACATAGCGCTAGTAAGAGTTGTCTGGTTAGAAATTGTACGATAAAAACAATGGCAAAAGCATGATGTTGTCTCATTTTTGTCTAGGCATTCTTTGAGACAGCTAGTCTCATGAGTCAGGTGTCACACTGTCATCTGGTCTTTGTGCATGGCGTTTCAGTCAAGGGATCCGAGAGTGAGTGTTGTGCCCTTTTTAACTTCCTCTTTAAAGGGCGCATGTGTCGTCATAGTTGTTTGTGACCGTTTTTTTGTTGAGATCCTTTTTTATGCACAATCTGTACTTTTTACCATCCGTCAGACACATTATGTATCTGTTGACTAGACTGTTTTTATTTGAACAGACATCATGGTGGAGGAGTTTGTGGAGTTCGGCCCATTAGATGTGTTCCTGCACAGAGAGAAGGGTCGTGTGACTCCTCAGTGGAAGTTTACTGTTGCTAAACAGCTTGCCAGTGCTCTTTGCTATCTTGTGAGTGTTGAATTCAATGTGGGACTTTTAAAATAGAACAGATGGATTCATAATTGCAACAAAAAAAAAATCACTCTGTGTTAGAATGAATAACACGAATACTATCCTATTTCACTCCAAAACAAAAGAAAAAAAACTTGGCCTATTTGTCGTGGGGACATTTATATAACAAATGAAAATTTTCATATCAAGTCATGTTACACCTCTAAATAAAGAAATTAAAAAATCTTATCAAAAGAATTAATTGTTGCATAAATAAAGCCTGCATTTTACATGAACATGCTTTTTAACATTATTGACAAACACGTCCAATTCTCATTGCTGCAATTTGAAAAAACATGATATTTTCTAGTTTAAAATGTTCATTTGTAAACCTTTTAATAATTACAGATATTAAACATCAATACCAAAAGAATGCAAATGCAATACAAAATTGTTAAGGAAATTGAAGCTTATATTTAGGGAAATCTTTCCATTGTATCGTTATTGACCAGACCAGTTAACATTACTTTAATGTAAATTAAGTTTATTATGATTATTAAAATGCACAGATTAATGAGATTATTTAAAGTCTTTGCTTTAAGATAGGATTGTTTTCTTGCTGCATCACAGTAATGAGAATGAGATAATTAATGATGATTAATTGTCATGAAATTGTAATGTCTGATTGGCTGGAAGGTGTGCATTAAAACCCTTTAATGCACAGGTAGCTTCATGTCAGTTTAATCACCGTTCTAAATGAATGCGCTTTTTTGAAAACACACACAGGTCACTCACACACAGAGATCGGAGATTGCGCTGCACACACACAAAACATTCAAGATACTTATCAACGCTGCCCCGCGACTTTTATTAATAAGATAGCTTCGTAAATAAATGACTACATTATATTTCTCAGCAATGTGGGTGTAACAGCGCTGTTTTTGTAGTAATTAAACTCACAGCTTCATTATTAGTAGAGAGAGGTGCTGAACAGATGCAGGTAATTCACACACTCATCACTATCTCTCTCACTCTCTCGATATTTAATTCAAATAAATGCTATAATTCATTCATTCAAATAAATGTAATCAGTCTACTTTATTGCTGTGTCTCATTTAAAGCTAACGAGCCGTAACTGACGAAAATAATTGTCACTTTTACCCTTCCGGCCAAATATTGCGTTGCAAAAACATCAATGACAACTTTAAGTTGTCAATGTTGGCAAATGACCATGGTATAAGCGGGATACGGCTAGCTGTGCATTAAACTAAACGAATTCACTCTGCTTCGCATCGGGTGGTTCTTTGCCTCCACGTTGCACATTAAAATCATTAATGCACAGCTAGCCTTGGATTATCCCTATTGTTTTTTTTTTGTGAGATTGACCCATCACATTGTTCTTCACAGGAGACAAAGCGCTTGGTCCATGGAAATGTCTGTGGCAAGAATATTCTGGTGGTCAGGAAGGGCTTGGAGGAGGGCTCATCTCCTTTTGTGAAGCTCAGTGACCCAGGCATTTCTCTATCGGCTCTGTCTCGTGGAGGTAACCAAGAACTGTGTTGTTATTCACACATAATGTACATCGAGTTGAGTACACCCTGTTGTTCTCTATCTGTGTCATTTTGCTAGTTACTTCACTCCGCTTGTCACTACTGTTTACTTCATCAGATTCTCTCATGGTTGATATAACAGGAAGCTTCAAACTAACCACTTCCTAATGGTGATGCTCACTTCCTTTAGTCTAGCACGTTTTTTAATGTCAAGGATGATCACAGTAAATGAACAGCACTGAAGCAGCTGTCCAGAATAAACAGTGACAGAAACCCTATGTATTAAACCATTTATGATGCACCCAATGAATTAGCAACACACTAAAACTACTCCGCTCATAATAAGATCATAATGGCAGGGTTTGCAGAGGAAAGAACGTTTACTCCAGAAAATTTAAAAGTCTGTGTTTTTATGTGCAGAGCGTGTGGAGAGAATCCCGTGGATCGCCCCGGAGTGTGTCGCCGATGGGGCCCGTATAGGAAGCGCTGCCGACCAGTGGAGCTTTGGAGCAACTCTGTTGGAAATCTGCAACAACGGAGATCTTCCTATCAGTGGCAGCACACTGCCTGAGGTACGGCTTCCTCTAGCTGTGAACCTGACAACCCACACTCTCAACGTTTTCTCACAAGCTCTCTTCTGTCTACAGAAAGAGCGATTCTATGAGACGCAGAGTCGCCTGGCGGTGCCGTCATCTCAAGAGCTGGCGAGCTTTATCAGCATGTGTCTGACCTACGACTCTGCCGCACGGCCATCATTCCGGACCATTCTGAGAGAGCTAACTGAGATTCAGATTAAAAGTGAGCTTTTAACGCGGTAAAATCATGCATGCTGTGGGGTTTTCTATTTATTGTGTTATCATTAAAACCACTGTCGGGCCAAACTGTTCTCGCTGCTTAACCGCTGCTCACCCTGACGGAGAAAAGGCGGCTAAAGATGGTGTTGGATAGTTCACCCAAAAATGAAAATTCTGTCATTATTTACTCTTCCTCATTTCATTTCGAAACACAAAAGAAGATATTTTGAAAAATAGTTTGGTGGGTTTTTTTCTGTTCATAATGAAAGTCAATGGGGTCCAATGTTCTTCTTATGTTTCACAGAATAAAGAAAGTCATACAGCTTTGACATGAGGGTGAGCAAACATGACAGACATTTTTTGGGGTAATACTAGGGACACAAGATGAACCGTGTCTGTCAGACTCGCCTAAGACTATGGAAGTCAAGTAAAGTATTTATAAAAAAAAAAAAGGTTAGGCCTATACAATATTTTGTTAAGTTGTTGTTGGAGCCGAGATGTTATTATAGTAATGTCAATTAAAAGAAGAAAAAGTGTAAAGTTTAATCAGTAAGAAATATATTAAAATAATAATTCAGAACAAAAGATCAGTTCAAATTAGCATTTCTAGTTTTCGACCCAGTGATAATGATATTGATTTATATTGTCAGCCATAATATTGTTTATCAAGCATAACAAATATCATTATCAGTATCGACCAACATTTAGATGTTAATGCATCCCTAGGTAATACCATGGTACTGAATTAATTCATGTTTTATAGTATTTGCATCGTAAAATGTAAAAAATAAATTAAAAAAACACCACAGTTTTGTTTGTGACTTCAGAAGTTGTTATGCTATTCTCTTCCTCAAAAGATCCAGACATTTCATCCGAATGTGAGTCACTTCCAGACAGAGACCCCAGCATCTTTTACAAACGTTACCTAAAGAAGATCAGGGATCTGGGAGAGGTCAGTTTACGGTTTCTGTGTTCAGACTGTGTTCAGGTCTTACCGCTGCATGGCGGTTTCATATAATACTGTGTGACCTGCTTACAGGGACATTTTGGAAAGGTGGTGCTGTACGTCTATGACCCTGGCAATGATGGAACAGGAGAATATGTGGCAGTGAAGGCCTTGAAACAAGAGAGTGGAAGTAACCTTCACGATTCCTGGATGAAGGAGATCGAAATACTCAAATCACTTTACCACAGCAATATTGTCAGATACAAGGGGTGTTGTACTGAACTGGGTGAGCAAAACTATTAATACGCATGCTTCAAATTCTAGGAAAATGGACTCAAATTTAAATATTGAGTCTTATCCAGTTTTTTCTGTCTAATAAAACCCTCTCTTGAATAACAACTCCACTTTCACTGACTATAGCAAGCAGCAAATCAGTGATTCAATAGGAAATATTTAATCTACTCATGCAAAATGTGATCCCACACTCATAGTGTAGCATACAGTGAAGAAAATAAGTATTTGAACACCCTGCTATTTTGCAAGTTCTCCCACTTAGAAATCATGGAGGGGTCTGTAATTGTCATCATAGGTCCATGTCCACTGTGAGAGACATAATCTAAAAAAAAAAATCCAGAAATCACAATGTATGATTTTTTAACTATTTATTTGTAAGATACAGCTGCAAATAAGTATTTGAACACCTGTCTATCAGCTAGAATTCTGACCCTCAAAGACCTGTTAGTCTGCTTTTAAAATGTCCACCTCCACTCCATTTATTATCCTAAATTAGATGCCCCTGTTTGAGGTCGTTAGCTACATAAAGACCCCTGTCCACCCCATACAATCAGTAAGAATCCAACTACTAACATGGCCAAGACCAAAGAGCTGTCCAAAGACACTAGAGACAAAATTGTACACCTCCACAAGTCTGGAAAGGGCTACGGGGAAATTGCCAAGCAGCTTGGTGAAAAAAGGTCCACTGTTGGAGCAATCATTAGAAAATGGAAGAAGCTAAACATGACTGTCAATCTCCCTCGGACTGGGGCTCCATGCAAGATCTCACCTCGTGGGGTCTCAATGATCCTAAGAAAGGTGAGAAATCAGCCCAGAACTACATGGGAGGAGCTGGTCAATGACCTGAAAAGAGCTGGGACCACCGTTTCCAAGGTTACTGTTAGTAATACACTAAGACGTCATGGTTTGAAATCATGCATGGCACAGAAGGTTCCCCTGCTTAAACCAGCACATGTCAAGGCCCGTCTTAAGTTTGCCAATGACCATTTGGATGATCCAGAGGAGTCATGGGAGAAAGTCATGTGGTCAGATGAGACCAAAATAGAACTTTTTGGTCATAATTCCACTAACCGTGTTTGGAGGAGGAAGAATGATGAGTACCATCCCAAGAACACCATCCCTACTGTGAAGCATGGGGGTGGTAGCATCATGCTTTGGGGGTGTTTTTCTGCACATGGGACAGGGCGACTGCACTGTATTGAGGAGAGGATGACCGGTGCCATGTATTGCGAGATTTTGGGGAACAACCTCCTTCCCTCAGTTAGAGCATTGAAGATGGGTCGAGGCTGGGTCTTCCAACAATAACCCGAAGCACACAGCCAGGATAACCAAGGAGTGGCTCTGTAAGAAGCATATCAAGGTTCTGGCATGGCCTAGCCAGTCTCCAGACCTAAACCCAATAGAGAATCTTTGGAGGGAGCTCAAACTCCGTGTTTCTCAGTGACAGCCCAGAAACCTGACTGATCTAGAGAAGATCTGTGTGGAGGAGTGGGCCAAAATCCCTCCTGCAATGTGTGCAAACTTGGTGAAAAACTACAGGAAACGTTTGACCTCTGTAATTGCAAACAAAGGCTACTGTACCAAATATTAACATTGATTTTCTCAGGTGTTCAAATACTTATTTGCAGCTGTATCTTACAAATAAATAGTTAAAAAATCATACATTGTGATTTCTGGATTTTTTTTTTTAGATTATGTCTCTCACAGTGGACATGCACCTACGACGACAATTTCAGACCCCTCCATGATTTCTAAGTGGGAGAACTTGCAAAATAGCAGGGTGTTCAAATACTTATTTTCTTCACTGTATGTGGTATTTTGTTTTAGGTGGACAGGTGGTACAATTAATCATGGAGTATCTTCCACTGGGAAGCCTCAGAGAGTACCTTCCTAAACATCGGTTGGGAACCGCACAAAGTCTCCTGTTTGCACAACAGATCTGTATGGTGAGGAATTCAGACCCATTAAAGTCAAACTGATAGTCCTCACTCTTCTAATTTGTCCAATCTGTACTGCTGCGCCTGTAGGGGATGGACTATCTGCACTCCAAGCGGTACGTCCACCGGGATTTGGCCGCACGGAATGTTTTGGTGGAGAATGAAGGTGTGGTTAAGATCGGTGACTTTGGCTTGACAAAGTACATTCCCGAAGGAGAGATCTACTATCGTGTTCGTGAGGATGGAGACAGTCCTGTGTTCTGGTAAGCTGTAATAGCTAGAGGCTTGCGGAGATCGATAATGTTCTCCAATGGTGATAACATCTTGGAGAATGCTTTTATCAATAAAAGATGGTCTGTTAATGGATTTATAGACGTTATTAGACATAATGTGGTGTCACTCAGTGAAAGCACAAGTGTGTTTGATATCGATTGACACAGAGAACGTTAGAATAATCGAATAATTCCACAGAAAATAAAATAATTGTATAAGAAATTATTTTTTTTTGCCAGCCTTAGGTTTATCTCCGGACTTTGAAATGTTAGAATTTTATCCCTTAAAACTCATCTTTGATCACCAAAATGACATATTTAAACCTTGAATTCCTTGAAATTTTTTTTATTAATGCCTTAAAATAGCTTGAATGTAACTCTACACCCATTTAGTATACACGGTTCTATGAATATGCAAATTAGCCCCGCCACCACTCACTCACACCAGCTCAGAGATCACCACATAGACATAAACAACATTAAAAACTTGATTTTCACCACAGGGGGACTTTAAATCAATCCCTGGGATTAAAACAAACAGATCAGTTATTCCAAAACATGTTATTTCTTGTCTTTTTAGGTATGCCATAGAGTGCCTGAAGGAGAGCAAGTTTTCCTTTGCCTCTGATGTTTGGTCTTTTGCTGTGACCCTCTATGAGATTTTGACCAACTGCAATCATCGCCAAAGCCCTCCTTCGGTAAGTCTCGGTTTTATGTCATTTTTTTTTTTATTGTCTTGTTGTGTTTATGCTCAAAGTGCAATCAGTAATATTCAGTTTTTACACATAAAGAAATGAATGGTACAGTTGCCAAATACACTACTGTTCAAAAGTTTGGGGTCGGTAGAATTTTGTAATGTTTTAGTAAAAAGTTTCTTCTGCTCACCACGCCTGCGTTTATTTGATCAAAAATACAATAAAAACAGTAATGTTGTAAACTAATATTACAATTTTAAAAAGTTGTTTTCTTTTTTAATATATTTATCAATTTAATTTATTCCTGTGATCAAAGCTGAATTTTCGTTATCAATACTATCAATACTGTCTAATGATCTCTCTGAAATCACTTATTCGGAGTTATATTAATCACTTATCACTTATAATCAATAACATTTATTGTTGTTATTATAAACAGTATTAAAATTTCCATTTTATTGATGTGTATAGTATGAGACAGAGAAAAACTATGGATTCACCGATATGAACATTTTGGCCGATACCGATAATTCTTTATATTTGAAAGCCGATAACTGATAAATTGGCCGATAAACCTTAATCCAAATTTTTATATATTTTTGAGAGCCTGATCGCAAAATCAAGTCTCACCATTAAAAGCCATGTCCCAAGCACACAATTATAATGTCCTATATACACTGGACTTGTTGCCCTTAACTATATTTCCCTTTTTTGAATTGATTCCAATCACATTTCAAGAAGTTCAGAACCATCATGTTGAACAGCGCGCATCTGAAGTGTCTCAGCTGAAGGAAATAATCCAGTATTTAGTGCCATTAATTATTTACAGACCACAAATTGGATTTGCAACATATGTTGTATGGAAAAGAACAATCTGTTCATTTTTCATTTTGTGTTTCACAGAAGAAAGAAAGCCAAACAGGTTTTGAACTATCTCTTTAAGTTTGCAATATCTCTTAAGCTGAGAGATGGATGACTTTGTTTTCCATAGAAATTCTTTGAGATGATGGGATTGGTCCATGGTCAGATGACTGTGGTTAAACTTATTAGCCTCCTGGAGAAAAACGAGAGATTGCCGTGCCCTCGAGACTGTCCCCGTGAGGTAGTGTGAAACTGAGCGGCACATTTATTCATAAATACAAAAATTCATACAAGTTTATTCGAACAACCTATGAATCACAGCTTCATTGCCTGAATCCTTATTCCAGGTTTACTTACTGATGGAGCAATGCTGGGACTTCAACCCTGGCCAGCGTCCATCATTCAAATCCCTGGCTGAGTCTCTTGAGGACATCCGGGGGACATACAGACTGCAACCGTCTGTGCAGCTCGCTCAGCTCAACCAAAGCTGACCTGACCTGCTCTTTCTCACTCTCTCTCTCTCTCTGTGCTGTTCTCACAGCCTGTAACCACAGCACTTCACTGTGAGCCTGACCACACTTGGCAGTTCATGTCATTGGCCCATATTTTAAGAAAAGAGGATGTTTTATGCAAATGTTCTGTTTAAAGAAACCCACATACTATACCTCTTTTTCCACCGAAACCGTGCCGGTGTTTGTGCTGGAATCAGCAATTGGATCTGCAAACCTCCCTTGGAACTGCTTAGAGAGGTGAACAGTGACAGAAAACTGTATACAGCTATTTATTTCAGATGGATGGGGAAAATAGTTGACAAACACTGTTGCTATTTTTTCTGAGAAAAAAAGAGCAAAAGTGTTTGTCAACTATTTTATATATATATATGGAGGGGAGCAATGGGAGGGGCATGTTTCTTTTGGGTAGGGATGTGCTTGTTTGGGTGTCAATTTTAAATATCAACAGTGTTTCTCAGAAATCGCTTACTGCACCTTTGTCTTGCTGTTAAACCGTAAAAACCAAAAAATGCATAGTTGTGAACATTATTCATTCCTTATTCATTCCTTAAAAGTCTGTTTTGGAGGTGTTTCCCCTTTAAGAGTTCAGTGTTAACGCCCACTGTTATGATTGGCTAACGTCAGTGCTTATGTATAAATTATTAACGCTCCCTAGTCAGAACCTATTTTTTACAGTCTATGGTCAGAACATGTGCGGATTTCGCGGAACTGTTTACAATAGTAGTGGGTGCTGCCGATTGGTGCGAGCGAGGCGATGGCTCTTGCAATGTGAATCAGATGAAAATGAACCATCACGACAGCTAAGAATGGATCAGCCCGTGTCCACATGGAATGTGTGAAACTATTTTGAATTAATGTCATTTGTAACCCGAGTGCAGAGACACTTGAAAACGGGTTATTGTTGCGTAATTATCCTATAATTTGCTAACAGTTGAACATTATTTAACTAATTTCAATGAAATTATAGGGTGTACCACGGACAAAATGCATGCAAAGGCCATATTTGAATATGCTGCATTGATATGGCAAAAAATTTAATTTTGTATCACATGTAGACTACACAATGCTCCGCCACGTGAAACTTCGGTCTTCCGATCTTTTACCATCGTGTCAATTCTCAATTGACTTTGATTCATATGCGCGAGGGAGGGAGGGAGAGAGAGCAAGACAGTTTGAGTTTGAGACAGTTCAGTTTGCCGGGGCTCTCTCTCTCTCTCTCTCTCTCTGCTCGTTCTTTCAGTAACATGCACCCTGTCACACTCATCTACATCACTCACCGATCAAATAAGGCTTTGGCGGGCTGCATATGCTGCAAATAAACTGCATCCAACTGCTTTCCCTGAAGTCTGGATCGTTCGGCAGCGTATTCAAACATGTTGTTTGTCCACAGCAGGAACAGCACATCTGCGTGGCATCACAGTCATCTTGTAAACAGGCCCACTCGCTGCACGACAACGCATGTGATGATGCGAAATGAGGCGTAGTTGTCCTGCGCTGGAGGTGGTCATATGCAAACGACTGGTACGTCACTTCGTACCGTGGCGTCACTTCATACCATGGATCCACAACGAGCTGTATTTAGAGCTTGATTAAATAAATGCTTCGTTTATAATTGGGAGGACATCTTAAGCTATGAAACTTGCAGGAAGTTTAAATAGTACATATATCTCTTATATACAAATAAATCAAGGCAAATTTGGTTTCTCATGTCATGGCCCCTTTAATCAATGTAACTTTATTGTGTAAATAATCTGAGGTATGTTTGCTTGCTTTCTGATTTAATGGTAGTAAGCAAAGACTGACAGGCTGTTATTCGGAAGACCTTAAGAATATGAATGTAGATGTTTACAGTACGATATAAATGCCGCTTTGAATGTTTTTCTTTTTCTTTTTTCTTTATATATATATATATATATATTTTTTTTTTTATGTGCAATTCTACTCATGTTTTATGGCCTTTTGTACACCATCTTGTATGAAATGCTATTGTCTTAATTGCCCCACTGAATGTATCTATAAAAACTCTTTTAATAAATGTAATTATTGAAAGTGTATACCAAAATAAAAAATGTTGGGATGCATCTTGCTCTTTATAACTGGATCCTTTTGGATTTTCATTCAATCAGAAAGAGTCAGTCAAATGTATCTATTTTGTAAATGCCTGATATAGATCTTGTGAAGGATTCATTCAAGGATCATTCATGAATATTTTGACCCTGTAATCAAAATCGCCTCTCTCTGGCGACGCATGCTCGACTTCTCCTGGTCCACTTAAAACTCGACCCTCCACAACTGTGTGCAAGCTTATGTTCATTTTAATTGCAACGCTCACTTTTTTTTTCTTTTTTCTTTTTTTTTCTTATTTTCAATCATCCGATATCACAATATGGAAGAAAAGATCTGTTGCTACTTCCATTTCAGCGTGACTGATGGCACACAGATGCAAGACCTGGTACTTTAGGCCAGGTCTTGATACTGTGACCAGTTATATAGCACATTTTCACAACAACTGTGAACCCCTATTGTTGGGACCCATGCTGCTCTTCTCTAGTAATATGGCACAACATTTTAGAGCTGAACCTTGACTAACTGGGGCCCAGGTCAGGAAGTAAAAAGACTGGCTAAACCGACTGTGTGCAAGCTGTGTCACATCACAGAAGTCAGATAAATCCCAACATAGAGATTCTTTCATCTAGACATCATCATAAAGAGAAACTATCTGTTCCACGAACTAGGAAATACAAGAAACTCCCAAACCCATTTAAGGGTAAAAATTGTATTGATGTTTAATAAATATAAAAAACAGATATAATACAGATGAACAAATGATAAAGCTTGATTTGTTGAATATTCCATTTCTACAAAAGCACTTTTTGAAAAGGATATGGTCAAAGATCATAACTGTGTGTTTGACATTAACCTATAGCTAAAACCAGACGATTGCATTACTTTTAAATGATTCCACCTAAATGATTACTGTTATAAACACGAGCCGCGTCTGAAAGGCAAAGGGAGAGGTGGTGCTGTAATTTATAGTAATATATCCAGTATTACCAAGAGGTCTAGTTTCAAATATCAATTTTTTGAAGTCAAGTCAAGTCAAGTATATTTATATAGCGCTTTTCACAATACAGATTGTATCAAAGCAGCTTCACAGTATCAATCAAAACAACATAACAATGTTTGTTTATTAGTGGAAAACAATAAAATAAAAAAAGACATCCAAGTTTGGAAGGGCTGATCAATGTTATTAATGATTGGTTAATTAATTTGAATATCCCCAACTGAGCAAGCCAAAGGCAACAGTGGCAAGGAACCGAAAAACTCCATCAAGTGACCCAGTGGTGTCCTGAAACTCCATCAAGTAACCCAATGGAGAAAAAAAAAACCTTGGGAGAACCCAGGCTCAGTCGGGGGCCAGTTCTCCTCTGGCTTTTATGAACTAGAGGCCGGATTTACAGTAACTGTAAGTTTAAAAATTTTATATGAATGCCTGGCTGAAGAGATGCGTCTTTAGTCTAGTTTTAAACTGGGAGAGCGAGTCTGAGCAACGAACAATATCAGGAAGGCTATTCCAGAGCTTCGGAGCTAAATGTGAAAATGCTCTCCCTTTTTGGGGACCAAGTGATGGTGCTTTATTTAACATTGTCTAACAATTTAACATTGTCTAATACTCTTTAGTGATAAATTCAGCTTGACATTTGTACTGGCCACTGTATACAGGCAACCAGGGCCACAGACTTTATCAAAGAATTTGCTGATTTTCTTTCTGAAAGAATATATATTTCTATTAGTACTGGCTGCAGACAAATTCTTAATTGTTGGAGATTTTAATATCCATGTATGCATCTACACATCTCTTTCACAGCATTTTGTTGCTCCTTTGTGCTTAAAGAAGATAAAAGTAATGGTAATGTTCATTTGCTTTCCAGAGGTTTCAGAAAGGTTTTTCTTTCCATTCTTTCACCTGATTGGTTTGGTTTTCTTGCCACTTGCCACAACTCTTGCTTGCTTAGTTGGGAACACTTACTATTCAACAACATTATTGATTTGACTGAACTTACACTATTGGATGAAAACTGAACTGAGATGGACGATGACATCACTGTTTTTCTGCAGAACGTTCCGGGTTACTTGACTGTAACCCTGTTCCCTGAAAAAGCGGAACGAGATGCTGCGCTGCTCAGCGCATTGGGAACGTCTTTAATCGTGACCAGCTGTGAATATTGTGTGTAACACGTCGATAGAATTGACCCGGAGGTAATATAGCCTCGGTCGATGACGTCATCGGCGCGCACCCGCGGCGCGAGGCTATAAATAGATGAGCCGCAGGTGCATCGTCAGGATATTTTGTCTGAAGAGCAGTCCTGGGACATCAACAGCACGGCAAAGTAGCGCAGCATCTCGTTCCGCTTTTTCAGGGAACAGGGTTACAGTCAAGTAACCCGGAACGTTCCCTTTCAAAAGCTACAATCGATGCTGCGCTGCTCAGCGCATTGGGAACGAGAATACCCACGCCGCCGTGCTTGAAAATGTCTGGACCCCCACGTTTGTGCATGTGCTCACAAGAACGCAAGAAGGCCTCAGACACCAGCCTGTGATGTTGACTCAAGGACATGAGAGCCCGGAGTGGCATGAACATCCAAACTATAAAATCTTATGAATGTGTGCGGAGAGGACCAACCTGCCGCATCACAAACCTGTTGTAAGGGGGCACCCCTCGCCAAAGCACTAGAAGAGGCGACCCCTCTGGTAGAGTGAGCTCTGAGACCTATAGGCGAAGCTTGACCGCGCGCCTCATAAGCAAGAGCAATAGCATCCCTGACCCAATGAGACATGGTCTGCTTGGTGGCAGCTCCTCCTCTGTTACTACCACCATAACAAACAAATAGTTGCTCCGATTTACGCCACTGGCTAGTGCGGTGGATGTAAGCCTGAAGAGCACGGACTGGACACAGTCTATGAGATTTCTCCTGCTCCGGCATTCTAGAATGACCGGATGTACAGCCGAAAATGGAACCTTAGGCAGGTAATCAGGATGAGGATGCAAAATTACTTTCACCATTCCTGGGGCAAAGTCTAAGCAGGATGGAGAGATAGACAGAGCCTGCATATCCCCAATTCTCTTCAAGGAAGTTATTGCCATTAGAAAAACCATTTTTAGAGTCAGCAGTTTATCAGATGCTGATTCTATAGGTTTAAAGGGGGTTAAAACCAGACCCTCGAGGACTATAGCTAAATCCCATGAAGGGATCTTGGTTTTTACTGGAGGCCTCAGTCGCCTGGCCCCACGAAGGAAACGAGAGAGCAGAGGTTGCCTCCCGAGCGGCGCCCCGTCAACTAAGGTGTGGCAAGAGCGGCCACATAAACCTTAAGAGTGGCAGGGCATGTGCCTGTTGATAGTTTCTCTTGCATGAAGTCCAGAACTGAAGCAACCTGGCAGTTGACTGGATCTACATTGTGTACAACACACCATCTTTCAAAAACACCCCATTTACTGGCATAACTTTGTCTAGTGGAGGAAGCCCTAGCACTCAGAATGGTCTCAATAACAGCAGGCGAAAGCCCAGTGTCCCTCAGTTGGTTCCCATCAGGGGCCAAACATGAAGATTCCACAGGTCGGGCCTGGGATGGAATATCGTGCCCTCCGCCTGAGACGGAAGGTCCCTCCTCTCCGGAATCGCCCAAGGCGAGCCGTCGAGGAGAGATATTATCTCCGAGAACCACACTCTGTTCGGCCAACGTGGCGCTATCAGCAAGAGGCAAGACCCTTGTTGGCGAACTCTGGCTAGAACTCCCGGGAGCAGAGAAACTGGAGGAAACGCATACAGGCGCATCTTGGGCCATGAGTGCGCCATCGCATCCAGACCCAACGGAGCTGGGTGACTCAGAGAGAAGTAGAGGGGACATTGCGCTGTCTGCTGGGAGGCGAAGAGGTCCACCTCCGCTTTGTAAAATTTGGTCCAAATCTGTTTCACTACTTCCGGGTGGAGTTTCCATTCCCCTGTCGGTAGTGCCTGTCTGGACAGTAAATCTGCTCCCACATTCAAATGCCCCGGAATGTATACTGCCCTGAGAGACAGGAACTTGTCCTGGGCCCAGAGAAAAATCTGCCTCGCTACCCTGTTCAGATTGCGTGAGCGTAGACCTCCCTGGTGATTTATATAAGAGACTGCTGCTGTGTTGTCCACCCGCACTAGGACATGACAGCCCCTCAATTGATGGAGAAAATATTTCAGAGCCAGAAATACGGCCATCAGCTCGAGGCAATTGATGTGCCAATCGAGCTGATGACCCTCCCATTCCCCTTGAGCTGGACGGCCATCTAAGACCGCTCCCCAGCCCATCAGGGAGGCGTCCGTCGTTAGCAGTCTGCGACGACACGGCGCCCCTAGAGTGGGACCCAAGGCGAGGAACCGGGGTCTGATCCACAGAGATAGTGTACGAAGCCCGCGGCACGTCACTTTTATGTGCCTTTGAGGATTGGCTCTTGGATGAAATCCTCTGGCTTTTAGCCACAACTGAAATGGTCTCATGTGCAACAGCCCCAGAGGAATCACCGTGGATGCTGACGCCATGAAACCCAACATTTTTTGGTACTGACGAACAGTGAGTTCTTGGCCTAGCCTGACTTTGCTCATGGTCTGCCGAATGGTCTCGATTCGAGCGGGAGACATTTGTGCCCGCATCGTGATCGAATCCCAAACGATCCCGAGATAAGTCGTTCTCTGGGCAGGAGAAAGAACACTTTTCTTGGTGTTCAGTCTCAACCCTAGAGCAACTAGATGAGCTAACACGATTTCTCTGTGTTGGAGCGCCACCTCTCGCGATTGTGCTAGTATCAACCAATCGTCGATGTAATTCAAAATGCGAATGCCCTGGAGTCGTAATGGAGCCAGTGCTGCATCCATGCATTTTGTGTATGTGCGGGGTGACAAGGCTAGGCCGAATGGAAGAACCCGAAACTGGTACGCTTCGCCCCCGAAAGCGAACCTCAGGAATTTCCTGTGTTGTGGCAATATTTCTATGTGAAAATAAGCGTCCTTCAGATCGATCGTGACGAACCAATCGTGATGTTGAATTTGCGTCACGACCGTCTTGACGGTTAACATTTTGAACTTGAGCGCTTTGACTGTACGGTTTAAGCCTCGAAGATCTAAGATTGGACGCACCCCCCCATCCTTTTTGGGAACCAGGAAGTATCTGCTGTAATAGCCTGACTCTCTCTCTGGAAGAGGAACATGTTCTATGGCCTCTTTGCTCAGAAGGGTTTGCAGCTCTTGTGACAGTACATGCATCAGCTCCGGTTTCACGGAAGTGAAAATCACGCCGTTGAAACGTGGAGGACGACGAATAAATTGGATTCTGTATCCTATCTGTACTGTGCTTAATACCCATGCAGAAATGCCTGGCAGAAGTTTCCACGCTGCCAGACTTTCTGAGAGTGGTATCAATTTTAATACTTCCTTTTGAGGGGATGTTGGATGTTCCGTGTCCTGAACGACGGCAGGAAACACCGGAACATCCAACATTTCGCTGGAAACCGCTGCCCCCCGAAGCACGAAAGGTGGCGGGGATGGAGAGGTTTTGTGAGGGTAACGGGAAGGGGCGAAAAGATCTTGAAAGCGCCCCATCCCGTGGGGGGCTACCCCCACCAGATTGGGCGCCAGACCATCAGGACTTTCTCTTTTTGTTAATAATAGTCCTGAGGTCTGGCTTGGGAGGTTGCTGAGCACGGCGAACCTGTCCCCAATCCCTGCGAGGGGGAGCACGGTCCGCTACGCTCTGCTTCTTTGCCTCCCTGGGTTTTGAAGGACCGGGGCGGGGCTGGGTGGCAGACGGCCCCTCCCCTTGAGTGCGGCGAGGAAGAAACTGAACAAACGCTTCCTCGTGTTTCTTAACTTCCTTAAAGCGGGTGACAACGATGTTCACTGAGTCACCAAACAGCCCAGATGGAGAAATAGAAACAAACGATCTTTTTCCTTAATCCCTGTCAGATTAAGCCACAGATGCCTCTCCGTGCTGACCAAAGCAGACATTGAGCGGCCGATGGCACGGGCCGTCTGCTTGGTCGCACGGAGACAGATCTGTAGCACGACGAAGCTCAGAGAATGACTCTTCGTCGATCGTACTGCCCGCACTCAAATCCTTCAACAGGTCAGCCTGGTACGCCTGTAACACTGCCATAGTGTGCAGCGCAGCACCAGCCTGACCTGCCGCTTGATAAGCTTTTCCCACTAAAGATGATGTTATACGACAGGGTTTAGTGGGGAGGGTAGGTTTCTTAATCGAAGATGCCGATTCGGGTGAGAGATAGCTCGCGAGCGTCTCTTCAACCCGAGGCATCTCCGTATACCCCCGCGCCCTCGCACCCACGATAGTCGAAAAAGTCGACGTCGAGGGCACAAAAACGCGAGAAGTATAAGGTTTACTCCATGATTTAGACAGCTCATCATGGAGGTCCTCGAAAAAGGGGAGAGACTGATGTAATGTTCTCTCCCCCCTGCCACCGGACAGAAACCTATCCTCAAGCTTACTGTGTTTGGGGGTCTCTTGTTCGCGTGGCCAGTCAAGCTGTAACCTGGCCACCGCGCGAGTAACAACCTCTAGCAATTCCTCGACAGATTTCTTTTCCCGAGAGGAATGCTCAGAGGCTGGCTGCTCGTGATCTGAAGAACCAAGAGATATATCATCTCCCTCGTGAACCGAAGAAGCACCGGAGCGCGCTTCGAGATCACGAGAAGGGATGTTTGGATCTGGTGACGCAGCAAGCGAAAGGGACGGACCCGTCTCTTGCTCGTCATGCAGATCCATACGCGAGCCCCACGATGAAAATGTGGGTGCGGACTGGAAATAGTTGAGACGAGTGCGAAGCATCTTAACAGTGAGACGCTCACAATGCTCGCACTCGCCTTTCTCTAAAGCCAGTACCGCGTGCTCTTCCCCCAAACACACAAAGCAATAACTGTGTGTATCCAGCTCAGACATGGGACGGGAGCATGGAGGAACACAACACTTATTGCTTTGATGGCTCATTTCACTCCTTTTTTACTTTTTAAACTCTTAGATGTAACGAGAGAGAAAAGGATTTTGGAAATGAGAAATTTCTGCACACTGCCTGTAATAAACTAACTCCTAGCAGAGATCTGTATCAGATAAAAGGTAGAGAGAGAGTTTGACGTTCACACATGCACAGTAATGGTCTGAAGACAAAAGACCTGACGATGCACCTGCGGCTCATCTATTTATAGCGTCGCGCCGCGCCGCGGGTGCGCGCCGATGACGTCATCGACCGAGGCTATATTACCTCCGGGTCAATTCTATCGACGTGTTACACACAATATTCACAGCTGGTCACGATTAAAGACGTTCCCAATGCGCTGAGCAGCGCAGCATCGATTGTAGCTTTTGAAAGGGAACTGCTTTATAGATGTAATGAACTAATTTAATGATGATCTTTACAGTGGAACTAAATCAACACTGCGCTGATTTCAGCTGAACCATTTTCATGTTATCACTGTAAAACTGCTTTGAAACAATCTTGTATAAAGCTCTATATAAAAAGGTGACTTGACCCTGAGGCCCATTGTGGTGCTTCTAGTCTGATCTGGCAACCGATCCCACTTTTTATGTTTTCGCCCTCGTTGTAAAACAAGATGACTGAAAAATCAGGGTACTTATTATCAACATCAGGGTATTAACAACAACAACAACAACAGTGCTCTACTACAGTCCAGAGGATGTATGTAATAGAGTGTATATTCTTTGGTTTGGTTTGGTTTGAATTGCATTGTATGTTTAGGACAATATCTGACAAACTGTAGGCCTACATTTGTACACATTACATGTTATCATCAGGTATTTAAATGTTTTAATAAAAAGAGTAAAATAATGATGAAAAAGCAAAAATTGTTACGGAGAGCATATAAAACAGACAATTTGATTATTTTTGTGTATATATTTTAAATGCTGGTATCTGGCAACCCATTTGCTGTGTGTTCAAATTTGAGACGTGACTCGTTGGCCCCGCCCCTCACGCCGAAAAAGAAAAACGCATTTCCCCTCAACCAATCAGCAGGCGAGTTCCTCGCATGTGTGTATTGTTTAAACTGGCCAAAGCAAACGAGCAGTGCGAGCACACAAACTTCCACACGGAGACATGGCGGCCGCAGTGTCCGTTAGCTCAGCTGCCAGAGACGAGAAATCCTTCACTGGTGCTAATTTTGCTCCGAATCCACTCTATACTGGTTACGACCAAGCAGGCGAACACGAAAACTGGGAGTATGAAACGGGCAAACAAGTTGAATCGGAAGCCGTCGATGAGCGTTCACCGGCGGGTAGCGACTGTTCGCGACGGCTCGATGATGAACTGACGGCCCTCAGTCCAGAAGAGATTACCAGCCGTTTGGAAAGAACGAGAAGAGAGTTTTATAATCGTCGAAAAATAATAATAAAGAACCTCCCATCCGACATCAGCAATCAGGTTTGTACATCAAACAATAGTTTTATGTAGTTTGGTGGACTTTTGGACGGGCGTCCCAAGCTTAATCCATAAACCGTTTTGGTTACGTTATTGCTGACTCCGTAGTTAACGTTACTGGACTAGATTTTTACAGTGTTTTGATGTCTGCTGTGTCAATGTGAATGCGGGTGGTCAGTGTTTCAGAGAGATGCTTTGACCACACCGAACCTCGTGTCATCGCAGCCATTAAAGAGCCACGATAACGGGATGGAGTCCAATGAGAGTTGTGTAACGTTAACTGTATTGAAATGTTGCTTGACTGTTCGTTTGATTTAAGGCAAGCTGAATTCCCGTATGGTTATGCACAGCTTGCCTTGAGTAGATTAATGTTACATGTTCGCTTCTTCATTTCAATATTTAACGTAATATTTCTATCACAACTCTAAAAGTCTGACGCTTAAGTCAGAAAATATTATTGGCCATTTCCATGAAGTTACTTGAACTGTTAACGTTACGTTTCCATGAAGTTACTTAAACTGTTGTTTACCAGAGTCTGGCAAGCAGTTTTGATGCTTGAAACTAATTACTATTATTTTTTCTGTCTATTTATTTTTATTAATGAGCAGTAATCGTGACTAGTACCTTTTCATTTTCACTAGTGCTTATTTATTAGATAACTTAACTTAACGTTACTCAATTTAGGAGCAGTGTTGAGTAAGTTAACGTTACTCTAAAAAGTATTAGATTATTTATTACTAATTACTTTCTAAATCCCATATCAACCTCGACCAGTTGAACAATACAAGGGTAGACATGAAACTGCTCTTTTAATTCTTTCAAATAAACCATATAATATTGCATAAATTATTCTTGAACTGACCAAAGTGTGTTAAGGGATACGGTTACCCCAAATTTTGATGTTAAATCCACTATTGTTTCATATAGAATTGCTTTGTTGTCTAAAGAGTATTTAGCTTTACATCAGAAGTCACTAAACTCCAGAAAAATAAAGCGTAGCCCCTTTACTTTTTCAAGGGAAAAGTAATTAGATTGGTAATGAATTACACCCAACACTGTTCAGGAGTACTGGATGACACGAGGTGTGGTAAAAACACCTCTGAAACTCTGATCATCCGCCTTCACATTGACACAGCAGATTCAATTGCCGACACACGAAGTTCATACAGGTCAGTTGGTTCTTGTTCTTTGTGCATGTGGTTCTCTTAGGAAAATGCTTGATTCATGGGGAAAACGTGTATGTGTGTGTGCGTGCGCCTCTGGTATTGTCCAGATAGGAATGGGAGCAGCGAGGACAACAAAGGACAGAAGGCGCTGAAACAAAACGTTTTGCTTTCACTGAAACTAAAAGAAAGTGCTGGTTCATAGTATGGTAACATGTCGGAAGCCTGAAAGTAAAAGTAGAAAGCATTGTGAAAAGTTGTTTATAAATCTTAATCTAACCACCTGAAAGCCAATTATTTGTGACCCATCAAAATAAGTCGTGGTAATAGAGAGAGCTGAGCAATTCTATTAGTTATGAATATTGTATGACTTTTGTTGTGCATGCAAAATGAAGGATACTGTGATTGTTTGATGAATGAAAGTCTTCCATTGTGGTGACTGTTTTTTTTCTCTCTGTTGTCTTTCTTTAGGAGGTGCATGAGCTGTTAAGCAACTATGATTTGAAGTACTGCTTTGTGGACAAGTACAAAGGGACAGGTGTGTATGACTCATTATATTATCATGTGAATGGACATTTGTTTTTTATATTGGCAGCATTGTACATCATTCTGAGCCGATTAAGTCTTTATTTCGTATCAGCTGTTCAGGATTTTAGCTGTGCTTTAAAGGTGGCACTGCTATTTTATTTCCTATTTATTTTTTTAACTTTTGTTTCTTAAAAATTGTGGGGGGTTTTTTTGTCAATAATTTGTTTTTCCTTATTTTTGCAAAGCTGCTTTATAAATCTCTTTACTGTCATTTATCATAAATTTAATGTTACAAGTTTTTTGTAAAAAAAAATTTTATTGTGTGGAATCCTAAAAATGTATCACAGTTTCCACAAAATAAGAAGCAGCACGACTGTTTTAAACATTGATAATAGTAAATGTTTCTTGAGCATCAAATCAGCATATTAGAATAATTTCTGAAGGATCATGTGACACTGAATGCAATGTAATGATGCTGAAAATACATTTTTATAATCTAGTTTCTTTTTTTTTTTCTTTTTTTTTTTTTAATGTCTAAAATGTTTAGATTTTTTTTTCCTTATGATTGCTTCTCATTTTCCCTGTTTTTCCTATTCAAGCCTTTGTGACGCTACTGAACGGTGAGCAGGCCCAGTTTGCGATAAAGGAATTTCACCAGTGTGTTCTCCGTGACCGTGAGATCTCTGTGCAGCTGCAGCCGACGGACGCTCTGCTATGCATCGCCAACCTTCCCAGGGCTTTCACCCAGCAACAGTTTGAGGAGCTCGTTCGCCCCTTTGGAAACATTGAGCGCTGCTTCCTGGTGCACAGTTCTGCCACGGGCCACTCGAAGGCCTATGGCTTTGTGGAGTACATGAAGAAGGACTCAGCAGCCAGGGCGAAGTCAGAGCTGCTGGGGAAGCAGCTTGGGTCACGTATGTTGTACGTGCATTGGACAGAGGTTGGATCGCTCACGTATCCCATGCTGCATTCTCGCTGCCTCTGTGTGGACCGACTACCTCAAAACATCCTCACCGCTCAGGATCTCCGCAGTGTGTTGACTGACACACACGCTCCTATATTCTGCCAGGTTGGTACGAGCACTTTTGACCCTTACTTCAAGTGTGGAAGTAAGAGTTTGTTCAGTGTTTTTGGGTTCCATTGTGCTCTTTTCCACTTTTCTATGCTAATGTGCACTAGATGCACATTTCTCCACAGAAATTTATTTCAAGGGATATTATGATAGTTTTGTATTATTATTATTATTATTATTATTATTATTATTATTATTATTATTAGAGATGCACCGATACTTAGGAAGCTAAGGCAGGACATAATTGAATGGCTCCTCCCCCTTTTCAAATATCGTCAATAGCGTTTAGTTTACCTCACAAACTGCAAGTCGTACTTAACAGCACCATGAACCCGAATCATTGTTTTGGAACACACCAGCTTATTCATAACCTTAAGGCTAACATATTCACACTAAAAGCTAAAAATCTTAAATTTCAACTTTTAAAACTCAAGGAACCCTCTCATTTGGTACATTACTATAATATTTGAGGTTAAAATTAACAACAGAAGCCAAACCTATTTTATTCAACTTTATTTTCAGATATGATAATTACTCAAATAAAAACGTTTGAATGAAATGTTTGTATGTATACATTTGTATGAACATTGGATAACTTTCCTGATGTTAATGTATACATTTGTATGAACATTGGATAACTTTCCTGATGTTAATGCAAAGATAAGTGACAGTTCACAAGCTGTTTTGAGGCCTTTCTGCTGCAGAATCACAGAGCGATTAAATGAGACGTGATGCGTTTCGGAAAGTTGTATTGTTGTTTATTTAAACTCCATTTGTTGTTCATGCATGTTTTAAAAAAAAAAAATAATGCAATAACTTGTACTAAAGTGGTAGAACGAACTCACGCTACTCTATTGCGTCACAATTAAGATTTATTGTTTGAATTTCTTGATAAAATGGACAATTTAAAAACGAAGACTGTCTTATCATAAGTAACAAAGCTTCATTGCAGTGGCGATTGGATGGGATGGGATGTGCGTTACAAATGTTTGGTTTAGTGTTGTCACGATTAGGGCTGTAATCAACCAAAGAAAATCTTGGTTGACTGAAGTCCTGAAATTTTCGATTAAAAATGACGTTAGGGGAAAAAAACTTTAAATTAATTAGCTGCCCACTGTGCGCAGTACTTGGTAGCCTTGTTGTCCACCTAAATGAATTATAAATAAACATAATAAACTAGTAGGCTATTTGCAGTAGGCTATATTAAATCGTTTTTGACCTAATTATGTTGCACTGAAATGAGTCTGACACACGAGTCTGTCGGCTCTGACAGCGTTGCATCACGTGCACCTGCACAATATCATAGTAGGGGTGGGCGATATGAGCAAAAATTCATATCACGATATTTTACACTGTCTGGACGATATCGATATTATATCGCGATATGAGAGAAAAATTGGAATCACATTTTAGTAAACCTTAGTTAAATTATAGGCATAATATGTATTTTAACCCTAGATAACTAGAAAAAGGTGAGGGATTTCATTGGACATAGACCTGAAATGTATATTTTTTTTATTGTGCCTTTTTTTTTTTTTTCAAAAATTGCAAACGTGCAACGAGGTAGGCCTGAATGCACTTATGTCTTTCCACTTTTTGCTCGTTTTGTCAAGAGTACCGGCAGTGAATGAAGATGATTTCTGAGTGAGAGCCGTCTTCGGGAGTGCTCTGTCCATCTCCAGGAATTTCTGTTGTTATTATAGTTTTGCTTTTTTTAAATTAGCCTAGTTTTTATTTTAATATCGTTTTCAATTTCTTTAAATTTTTAAACACATTTCTATTTAGATTTTATTTTATTTAGTTTCAGTTTTAGTAATTATAGTTTAGCAGAGCAAGCAGTACACTTCCAGTGTAGACCAAAGCGAGACGTTTTAAGTTTAATGTTTGTACAGATTACAGTTAACTCTTGTGCAGACATCTTAATAAAAATAAAATAATGGTTTGAAATTGAACAAAGCACTAAATAAATGGAACTTAAAAGAGTACCCACAAAGATGTGCACGCTTGTGTACGTGTGTGTGTCGTGTCCTGGTATTCCATAGCCTACATTGCGGGGAAATGTCTCCACGTGGATAATATTATTAGCAGTAAATGTTTTGTAAAAATAAAGATAAGAACAGCACCTTTCAACCTTCATGAAAACATACAGTAGCCTAAGCCTAGCCCTAGAACATTTAAGTTTGTTTGTGCTTGACGAACTTGTTTTGGTGTTGCACCCATGTCTCGCAATTGAAGTGGCATTTTAAAAATGCTGCGCTCAAGTTATAAGTCCAACTTGCGTCTTATTACCTTGTGTTATTTCCCATTCCACTGCCACAGACGCTTCCTTTATGAACAGCCGCTTAGCACTAGCGACGTATTCTATGTTACGGTCCTTCACAGGACATCGGTTAATCGCCTCAGCAACTTCACGCGTATGAAGTGCCAAATCAGGTATTTCCTTGAACAGCCACAGGTCAGATTTTTCCACTAAAGTAAAGAGATTATTAATCACAAAAACGATTACTACTTTTTGCTAATTTTATTTCAGATAGTATTTCAGTAAGTGTTGTTAGGTTCGTTTTGTTTTAGTTTTTCATTTATTATGAATTTAATTTTATTTCAGTTTACGAAAATGTTTTTTGACCAATAGATTTTAGTGTTGGTTTCGGTTTTCGTTTATGAAAATAACTATTAAATCTCACGAGTTTGCAAACTGCAGTTGCATGTGCTCGTTTTATTGCTGTTGTGTGTTTGAGGAGGCGGGTTTGTGCTCTATTAACTTGGACTATTACCATGCTCTCTGTGTTTGATTATTAATGCCTGTGCATCACGCAAGTTGGACACAGTAGAGGAAAAGGTTATACGTTCAGTTCAGCCTCGAATCTGTATCATCATTAGTGTTAAAAGCTGTAAGGAGTACAAAATTGAACAACAATATAATTTGAATTTATGAATATCTACGGTAGGGGTGTGACGGTTATGATATAACCGTGAGACCGGTTATAGTTGAACACCGTCATTAGAACTCTATAACCGCCAAAACCGTGTTATTAAAATATATTACAGATAAGGTTACACTATCAGTGTTGGAGTAACGGAATACTTGTACCGGCGTTAGGTATTCAGAATACAAATTATGATAAACTGTAGTATCCACAGAACATAAAATATTCATTTTATTTAATTTTTCGTGTTCGCATTTATGAGGAAAAAACAATGTTATGGACGTGAGCGCTCTGAAAGCGGCACTAAAAAGATGCTTTAAAACTTTCACAGAGGCATCAAACAGAAAGCACAAAACCTTTCTTTAAAACGAATTTCGTTTTATATTAATTGTATCTTAATTTTAATCAATGTTTCATCAACCAATTGCCTGGATTTAATAAATAAGAAGTAATAAAAGATAAATATAGCAGACGATAGATAATCACGAAACAGAGGCGCCGGCTCGTGAACTGGAGCTCATCTCGTAAATGAACCGAAACTCGGCGTATAAGGTCGCCTACTCGCCTCAGTCACAGACATGTCTACTTTTAAACAGAAATATTCAAAACGAAAGAAAAAAGACTACAGACTGCTCTCTGCTTATGTAAATGTGCATTTCTCTCTGGCGCGTTCACTACTGCGAAGATCGCGAGTCAGCATCGTCGTCACCTTCATCTTTTCAGATACTGACAAAGAAAACACTTGTTTATTAATAAACAATTACAATATCTCCTTGCTATATTTTACATATTCATAATCATTATTTTTGCCGGTTCTTTGTGACAGATTGTAGGTGCTTTACTGGCAGCGCCACATGAACGCGTCACCAACGCATCCACCAGAATAGTTTTTTTTTTTTTTTTTTAGGATTTGTTTAGTGTGCGTGTTTCATTTAATGGAAAGCACGTTCACTGCTAGTTGTCTTGCTGTTAATTTTAAATAAACGTAGAGCAAGTAGCTAATCAGTGCCTGCTCGTTTATTCAAACTAAGTTTACATTTAACTCACATCATAACCGTCATCACCAATTCTGAAACCGGCACACCCCTAATCTACGGTATCCTCATTATCGCAAAATCCATTTCATGGCACAACAAAATACCGGTAGTCACGTTCATACCGGTATAGCGCCCACCCCTATATCATAGCCTATGCTTTCCGAAAATAGTACTGCATAACGTTGTCAACTAGTGAGATCATCACAAGAACTTTTGAGGAATATGCAACAATTTAGACAATCGTTTTTTTTCATATGTATTATAATAACTGCCGGACACTATCAGTGCAGCCGCTCTGTGCAGCTGGAGCACAACACAGGAGCTCGGCTTCGCGGCTGAGACACGAATAGACTATTAACTTTAAAAAATGCTGCCACACTGCCGATGTCTTTGCTGACATGGTAGAAGAGGACTGACTATGAATTAAACGCTCTCACAATTAAATAAATAATATTCAGCAAACCTTTTAGTAGCCTACTTTCTCTAATCTGTCTCTCTTCTCAAGTGGGTTGGGCTAAACCAAAAGAAGTGAAAACAAGGGTGAAGACAGACTTTTACCTGTGAAACGGGTGCTCAGAAAACAACCCCATTAGCAATTAGTGCTTTCCACCAAATGAAACTCGCCAAAACTGATGAAATGTACGCGGCAAGAAATAGACCAATCAGAATTTTGGTCGAGCTAGAACGTATCGACCAATAATCGACTGGGAGATTACAGCCCTAGTCACAATACCAAAATTGACATCAATACGATACCAGACTAAAATGCCTCTATAAATACCATGGCTAAAAAAGGAACAATTTTTAAATTTAATTTTAAATTATAATATAGATATTTAATTTAATTGTGTCTTTGTTATTAAAACTGACATACTATAAATAAATACTATATTGCAAACTGACATACTATAAAGAGTAGAGGTCGACCGATAGTGGATTTTACCGATAACGATAGCTAGGTTGGGCCGTACTTGCCGATAACCGATTAATCAACCGATAGTTTTTAAAATTGATACTGGATAAAAACAATTATTCACGATACAGCACAGCCTCTGGAACCTTATTGCTTAAACATAACACTCCAAGTAAAACAGTGCTGAACTTTATATACAGGCCTCTATATATATATATATTTATATATATAAACTGTATGAACCATGAAAACATGCTAAATTAAATAAATATATAAATATGAATAAATATTGAAGTCAATAAAGACATTAATTCCAACTGAAACAAAAAGTAATACTCTAAATAACAAATAAAACCAGTTACATTGCTCAGTCAAGAATTAATAAAAATGTAAGTTAAAAAAAACAGTTACATTCAAAATTTAACTGTTTAACTCATCCAATACAAGATGATTACAACATTATCAAACTCTGTAAACAATAAATCAACTCTGATTTCATGTTAAAGACAATCAAAAACGCAGACGCAAGACAGCAAGTTGCATTTGGATGAAATGAGAGCGCGCGTCCGTTGTGATACATGGATGTGCGCTGTTAATGCGTTGCTATTGATGACGGTAAACGTCACAGAATCTTGCTTTAAAAAGTTTTTCCACTTCAAACACTGAAATGTTTTTATCAGTTCTTTTTGAACACGAATCAAATGCTTTTCTGATTTGTTTATATGTTTCTGTCGGCTGTATATTGAACATAGCCTATCAGTTTACTATTTTACGTCTAGCTTTAAATATGCAACGCTGCATAATGAATGCATAAAAGTGACCAGCAGCCGTATAACGTAATAATCTAATGCAAATATATGGTAACAATTGTGACATTAAACATTCGGGTCGGAGTCGGACTTAGGTTTGTTTTTGTCCGTGTTTTAACCGCTTGAGGTACTAATGTTAGCGTCCTCTCAGCCTCGAAGGCAAACAAACATGCGGTTCTTTCTCTACTAATGCAGCATCTAGTCAACAAGTTAATCACTTTATAATGATATGACAAAATGTACTGTATGAATACCTTTTCGCTGTCGGTGCTTTAAACGCGCATCTGATGTCAGGCACTCCACGCATGCAGCGTGTGCTCTCAGTGCAGCGCGCAGCGTCACGCGTCGAAATAAACACGAGGCATGAGTGATAGTGTATTACACCTCTAGAGGCCACTCTTGTACTGCATGATGCCAGTAGACCCTTCTCTGCTCTCTAGTACTGTTAATGAATGACAGCGCGCACTTCTCAGCCGCTCCAGCAACGGACGCAACCAGGAAAAACTATCGGTATGGATTTTTGCCGATAACGATAGTTCCACCAATCAACTATCGGTGCCGATTAATCGGCAAATCCGATGAATCGGTCGACCTCTAATAAAGAGTCCGGCCTCCTGACACACACACACACCCGACGCACAGAAAGACGCTCGCCAGTATCACACAGACAGCGCGCCAGTATTGCGTTCTCTTTCGTGCTTGAACGAACAATAACGCGCACATTTATGCCAAAATGTCCGTTTTGTCGAGTATCCTCACAAGAACAGTCTTAAATGAGTTAAATAAAATTTTGAATGAAAGTAAATAGTAGTGAGAGAATGTTATGCGTGAGATCCTTCCTGTCAGCAGCGGCAGATCTTAAAGTGACAGCAGCCACTGTTCTCTTTGTTCTTTGGTTAACTTTACTGACAGAGAGAATTAGTTATTCAATTTCTGTATATTTCATTCCTGTGAATGAAATGAACAGGTAAATATGACATTTATTATGGGTTTAAGTGAGGATTGGTTTAAGTTCACTTGAATTAAAAGTTTTTTTTTTTTTAAGCCTAATGTTTAAAATTTGACAAATCATTTTCATCCACACATCAGTAGCTATATAAACATCAGTGATACTGGCCTTCATTCATAAAAAGTTGTCATTAACATACAGTATAAGATGCAGTCAAACACGTTTTTCTGCCCCCTTTTGATTTACAGGATATAATTGGCCCTGACCACCATCTGTTGTTTTTAAACTGTCAGCTGATGACCGATAGTGAAAATTGCTTTATCTGCCGATACCAGTTATTGCTAGTACATTGGTGCACTCCTAATTATTATTAAAGATACTATAATGTGCAATAAGAAAATTATAATAAGGAAGTAGGGTCAATTTTGTTTGTCATTTATATGTACTCGCTAAAGCGGCAGATGGTAATCAACATGCCATTTAATTATTTCTCCAGTGCTGGAGTTTTAAAGTCATGTTCGTCATTTTCCATATGCTCCGTAGCTGTTATTTCCTTGGTGGAACATCATCTGCTTTCTGCAGTATTATGGCAATAAATCTAGGGTGCCTGTATACACCTAATGAAAAACTAGCAGAAATATTAAGCTAATGTGGCTGATCGCACTGAAGGTAGGATCTGTCTTCAGCCTTTTGTGAACAGAAATAGAGCAGAGCACTGTATTAAATAATTTAAAGTGAATGTTGAGGAGAGGTGCACTAAGTGATCATATTTTTGCCTGGCAGATGACAAAACTGGCAAACATAAGAAAATTAAGATGTTCTACAAATCAGGTTAAAGCGAAACTGCACGATTTGATTTGCCATCACTTGTCCACTAGCTAGAAATCCCTTGTTTTTGATGTAACAAATTGTTTTCCAACAAAAACTTCTAAATTTCCACTTGTTCTGGTCTTCTTACTACAAAACGTTAATTTAGTGGTTTTATTCCAGCTTCTCTACTGACATTTATCCATTCCAGCTCATAAACATCGTAATAAGTTGCTGAGCCTTTGGTCAAATCTTTTTTAACATTAGCACAAAAAAGTAGCAATTTATACAAAATAATAAAGATACAAATAAAGAGAAATGAAGAGAAGTTTTTGGGTAGGTTTAACACTAGTATTCGGAAATAATACAGAAAGTGAATAAAGTTATCAAATGTAAAATGACACTGGTTTGTCTTTTAGTCCTGACTAAATTAAATACATAGGCTATTAGTCCTGATTCCTTACAATTAAAGATATCTTTTGTTGTTTTGACATTGACAATAGGGCCGGGTATTGGCAAGGGCCTCCCGATACGATACGTATCACGATACGATACATATTGCAACTTATTTATTTTTTTTAACCTCCTACTAGAGGTCTGCACTCGCACCCGCGGGTCGCGACGCAAAACAGTGCGGCGCGGGACAAATTTTGAAAGGTCATTGCGGGAGCGGGCGGGATGAATGAGGTGCACTTGCGGGTGCGGGCGGGAGGGATGATACGCTGCACTACCGCAAATTAAATATGAGTGTAAAGTAAAATATATAAATGATTCAAGTAGCGTAGATAATTTGTAGTTGTGAGGGAGATTCTGATTGGCAGCAATAAAAATGTTTTAAGCAGCTTAAACTTGTGAATGTTGTCGGGTAGGACGGGGCCTAATCTCACGCACACTTGTTTAGAGACAATTCCTTCCAGCTGCTCCTTGTTCGAATTCGAAAGCTAGTTCAAGTTCAAAATAGACAGCATGGACGAGGAACAGAGCGTCTCATACTGCTTCAGTACAGATATTATTTCATTACCGGTATTAAAGTAAGGAACATGCAAAGCTACAAAACCAAACAAAGAAAAGTTTGATATTTGGAAATGTTTTTTAGTAGCCTATAGGCCAATGCGACAGCAATGGAAAGCACCTTCCTTTTGCGAGCTGTTATAAATGCAGCAAAATACTCACGTACAAGTCTGTAACTTCAGGCCTGAAGTGTCATGTGTGCACCGTTTTGAAAGGCAAACTTCCCTGACGTTTACGGCAAGTCAGTCGAAAGTGTCAAGTGCACTAAAAGATGTAACAACAGAAAAATGTGCATTCCAGCTTCCAGCACACCATCGGAAAGGGCTTTCAGTATTTGCGGTCGCTCGCATACTGGAGCAGAGACGGATTAATTTAAAGCCCTCATCAGTGAACGACATGCTATTCCTAAAAAAAAAAAACTAGGCGGGATTTTGCGGGCGGGAGCGGGACGAAACTTGATTGTCGCGGGCGGGAGCGGGAGAAAATAACATATATTTTTGCGGGAGCGGGACAAAATCTTGCGGGAGCGGGCGGGAGCGGGACGGAGAAATCCGTCCCGCGCAGGTCTCTACCTCCTACGACCTGGTGTCCACATACGTGGACATCACATTTTTGGTTGTGTGGAGCATACTTAATTCTGTTTAACTGGAACATGTTTTTCACAAACGCGGACACTTACACTGCCATCTGGTGGTGTCAGGAGAGAAAAAAACGTAACATAATTTAAATAATGTCAAGATTTACACAGGCGACATGGCACGCAGCCACACCAGACCAAAACGTCCACAAGGTAAAACAATTTATAACATTTCATTGTTGATTCTTGTTAAGTTATGCATTATAGGGTTGTATGATTAAAATGACATGCACATTTGACAAACTTTTGTAACAGTAGAGATTTACTATGCTGCTAAACTTGATGTCCACATTTGTGGACAAGGGGACTAAGCTTTGTTGAAACTGTATATGAATGTTAGCAAAAAAAATGTAAATTTGTAGCTTCATGATGCACACTGACTCACTCTCTCGAGCGCGCACACACACTCTTGCTCACGTGATCGCACAAACACTTGCGCTCACTTGCGATCGCGCACACACAATCTCACTTGCGATCGCTCACTCACTCGCACACACACACACACACACACTCTCTCTATTGCTCACTCGCTCTGAAAGATGCAGGCGTTTTAAAAATATTCCGCCATTTTCGCACTCCCGCTAACTTTTGAGACATTGGCCGTATATGAGAGACAAGACAACTGGACGCGTCACGGAGACCGGTGTCCGCGCGAGAGAGACCAAGTGTGTCCGAGCATTAGTATGCGTGCGCTCTTTTACACACTCTGATTAAAAAAAATATATATATATATATTGATACTAGAGGTTGAAATATCAATACACTATCGAGAGAAAAAATATCGCGGTAGTTAGCTGTATCTATTTTTGCACAGCCCTATTTGACTACCAAATTAATGACATGGCTGCTGTCACTTTAAAAACTAGTACAAGGATCCATTACTATTTTGTTATGCTGTCTGTCACATGCGTTTATGCATGTTTTTTTCCTGTTAAAGCTGTTAAAATCACTTGAATGTTTAAACTGGTAAGACTGTATTGTGAAAAGCGCTATATAAATATACTTGACTTGACTTAAAAGACGTGAAAATGCTCCATGTTAGTTACGATGCAATGCTGGCCTTATTGTGCAAGTGACAATTTTGTCATGTCCCGATTCCCGAAAACGCAAGAGTGTAGTATCATCACCTGCTGCGCGCTTGACGCTTGGCTTGTGCAGAGAGAGAAGACGCAGTGCAGCTGAACACTCACACTGTTTGTGAAATTGTACCTCAAAGTTTTAAAATTAAAGATTTGATTTTATAATCTGTGTGTAGGTTTGGGAACCGAGTAGTGTATTTCATGATTCCCTGCCGTCATTATTATTATTATTATTATTATTATTATTATTATTATTATTATTATTATTATTATTATTATTATAATAGTGTAGTGTTTTAGGTAGTGGGTAGTGTGGTTTAGGTAGTGTAGTGGGTAGTGTGGTTTAGGTAGTGGGTAGTGTGGTTTAGGTAGTGTAGTGTGGTTTAGGTAGTGTAGTGTGGTTTAGGTAGTGTAGTGTGGTTTAGGTTAGGTAGTGTAGTGTGGTTTAGGTTAGGTAGTGTAGTGTGGTTTAGGTTAGGTAGTGTAGTGTGGTTTAGGTTAGGTAGTGTAGTGTGGTTTAGGTTAGGTAGTGTAGTGTGGTTTAGGTTAGGTAGTGTAGTGTGGTTTAGGTTAGGTAGTGTAGTGTGGTTTAGGTTAGGTAGTGTAGTGTGGTTTAGGTTAGGTAGTGTAGTGTGGTTTAGGTTAGGTAGTGTAGTGTGGTTTAGGTTAGGTAGTGTAGTGTGGTTTAGGTAAGGTAGTGTAGTGTGGTTTAGGTAGTGTAGTGTGGTTTAGGTAGTGTAGTGGGTAGTGTTTTTGAAAAAATACCGGAACCGTGCGAAATTCCTAAGTTTCGGTTCCGAAAACGGTTCTGGTGCGATATGTGGGCGAAGTGCTGGGAGTAGATTATCCTTTAATAGCATCTCACCTCAAGGTGCAAAGATAGAGAGTAGAGCTGCATGATTAATCTTTAAAGTCCTGAGTGTTCTGAGTTTGTCATATCACAGAAAAAAATTTATTAGCCACCCAACCAAATTTGAATGATTAAAAAAAGCTGGCAAGTACATAAAATAAGCGATCAATTTTGAAAAAATTAGCATGTCCGCTGGCTGCGCTGAAACCACGCCCACTCGCGGTAAAGCTGCGGTTGCCACACTCAACTGTCACCCGCTACAGCCAGAATGGATGCTCCTAGCAGCTTTTTAGGTTTTTAGTAGTTACTGTGGACTACCAACTATAATTATAACAAGCACACAAGGCAACTTCCACTCATTGGTGGCACGCACTGCCGATGATGGCACCAGTTGTCAGCACGACGGGAGGATGAAGGCCGAGGCGGGAGATAGTCGGTGCGGCCCATTCACCAGTAACAGCGGATTATCAGTAAATCCTAGTTGTCCCCGACGAAAGTTTAGAAAACTATCACGTGTAAAATGATCACTACAGAGGCGAGTTTTGGCGGTGATCCTCAGCTCTCCATCAATGTGCCTCTTCACAAAATTAATCCACCTCTTCTTGATGTGATCGTTTTTAGGAAATTTAAATAAGGACACCGATCTGTGTTGTACATGATCGCATCCAGGTAGTATGCATTTCTGTGACGAAGACATAGCTAACTAGCAAACTGTAGGCTGTAGTAACTAATAATAGTACTGACAGTAACTTGTGATTGAGCGCCAAACTGATGCGAATGTGCTCTATGTTGTTTGGGGAGGGGCCAGCCTCAGGGGCTCCAGTGCGTCATTGAGGCCTGTTTTAGACCCGCCCAAAAAAATCCAGGAAATAGCAATGGTGAAAAACTGTTTAACGGTTTAACTCCACAATTCAGTAGTTCAGTCTTTGTAATATGTTTTAGCAATACATTTCTAACATTTTATAATGCGTTTAGAAATTTTTTTTTTAAATTGCCTTTACAGGGACTTTAGAAGATTTCGATTCAAACACCCACGCGATCTGATTCCTAAATGACAACTTCACCCCTGAAGTTGTGGTTTGTTCTCACACGCGCTGCATTTATAGTCACACACGCACAGTCACTCTCGTACATTCAAATCTGTTTGCGCTGTGAGAGCAGTTGTCCATATGAAACAGCTTTACAATCTCACAGTATCTATATTTCTGTTACAAAAATTCCAATGATTAACGTTACAGATGCACTGAGATAAATGTTTACAGTTTGAGTAAACATTGACGGTAGTAATCAAAACAGACGCAGTCTGTACCTTTTCTGTGTTCAGAATTTACAAAATGTACACAATGAGCGAATGCATCATGAATGCCTTTTTTTCAAACCGTGTTTTTGTCTTATCCTGAATCACTACGTTAGGCCTGTAATAAGCGTTAATGCTCTGACTTCTTGTTTAGACTGGCCGGCGGATCGCAGGCGCTGCGGAGTAGCCCAGTGCCTGCGTGACTCGTCATGGACATAAACAGAGAAGTAGCTCCGGCAACACAATGTTTTTTTTTTTTTTGCAGTAATTGCTTAATATGTTGAATTTGTTTACACTACCAGTCTGTTAAACTCATTTGACAAGTACTATAATAAATAAACACAAAGGATTGTGGATTTTTCCCTAACTACTATTGGGAACCGGAACTGAAACCGGAATCGTTTGGTGGAACCGGAAAATTTCTTACGATTCCCAACCCTATCTGTGTGGATTAATTTACTCATACGATCTTCATGCTAAAGGGAATCAATGTTTGTGGGAATTTCCCGCATAAGTGGGAGACCTGCAGGAATGATTCAAATTATTTTAAATACCCGCAATCCCGCGTCAAAAATCGAGCCCTGAATTTGGAAAAAAATTGATTTGTGGCCTTTGCGAATTGATTTTGAATCAACCACATAAAAAAAAGATAAATTTAATATTTTTTTTGCCCAGCCCTAATATCGTTCCTGTGACGTCCTTAAAGCTGTGGTGGACTCTATTGTCATAGAATTAGAATGATTATTAAATATTTGTTTATTGAACATCTTTGTGTAAACAAAGCTTTAGTCAAATGAGCTGACTTTATGATGCTCAAATGGAATTTTGGTCCTTTATGGTTCTTGACCCCTGTCCCTTTTCACCTTTGTCTTTATGGAAAGGAACAGCCTGAGCTTTCTGCTAAACTTTTGTGATTCACACATTTTTCTGCTTTTGGTTTTCATGCATAGGCCATTGTCAGATTTCCTGAATTATTATACAGCTGAATTTCCCTTTTATTCTTCCACTTTATGTTCAGCTCTTTCACCTTTGACCTGTTTTCCATGCGGCCATGCTGAGTGCATTGGTTTCTGTGGTGACAGTCACCTGACCGGCCCAGGTGCTGTCAGTCAGTCAGCAGGTCATTCTGGAACGAGAGCGAGCTGCTGCCTTTTTCATATGTTAAATGTGTGTACCACGTACGCCGCAGGCTGCAAGGCATTGTCACTTTTTGTCATGTTCCCCATTGCTTTGGAATTAGTAGGGGCTTTTGGAAGTTAATTCTCATTAAATCAGTTGTGCTCCCAGTTACATTTCCCAGGTTTTAGGCAAGTGTTGGATTGGCCTCCCTCATGGGAATGAGGCTCCACTCATGTGTAAAATGGCCAAATGATGTCTAATTATTATTATTTTTTTTTCTAGTAATATATAATCAAGGCCTTAGCGTCTCATTGTCTTTGCTTGTTGAACACAGTTCCACTTATACAACAGGCAACCATTCCTGACGGAGTCATTAAGATTATTGCTGCTCTCAAGTCTCTCTGCTCTAATTATGCATGTGTTTTCCATAGATTAGCATATTACTGGGTTTTGAAATGCATCGTAATCACTCTACCCAAACCAGAGTACTGTGCTCTTCCTGGTGTTTTGTGTCCCCTTCCGCTCTCCACTGTTTTATTCTGTTGACTTGTGGAGGTACAACTGTTCTTACTGGTTAGACTTCCCTCTACTGTTGGACATGTTCAAAGTAGTGTTGTCACGATACTTGAATTTCTAACTACGATACCTTGAAAAATATCGATATTCGATACCATGGAGAAAAAAACTGCCACAATATTAAGGGGGTATTTTTATTTTTTATTTAAAGCTAAATACAAGTCTAGAACATGACAATGAGGATCATTTTACATGAACAAATGTCCTGAGTTCTAGCTGTTAATAATTTTTCATTGGACCAGAGCTAACATGATCCGTTGTATTTTTATTACCGTTATCAAAGATTTAAATATACTGTAACAAATGCATTGCTCATCGGTCATAAATGCTGGTTAATACATTAACGTTATTTGATGAACAGATTTAAATGCAAACGTGCGTGCATCACACGAGAAAACAATGCTCACTGGATCGACATAGTCACCTTTATTTTTATAGTGCTTTTTAACAATACAGATTGTGTCAAGCACTTAACACAGTATCAAATTGGAGGATAGTGTGTCATATAATAAGATTAAACATTCAATTTTCAGTTAAAGTCATTCAGAGATGTCATTGTCTAGCTCAGTTTAGTTTAATTAGTATCTGTGTACCGGTAACCAAATTGATGATTATTGCTAATGAAGGCAAATTGAAGAATTAAATAGTAATTTTTAGTGGTCGGCTGATATTTGCCTTTTTTTAAATCTCGGCATCGGCCGATAAGTTTTTCCGATTGGCCGATGTGTTGGAAGCGGGACTTTTATTTTGACGGGCGGCGCTGAGAAGAGAACCAGCACCTGATCACAGCGCTCTCACATTCTCAGTCTTCATTAGTTTACGATCTCTGTCAGTCATATCTAATACTTTGTTAGACAGAACTGGTGGCTACAGAACTGGTAATCAAAGAAAGTAACTAATAAACATTTAATTTCACAAACCTTGCAGATTTAATCGAATCCAGCTGTGATATCTTTTGAAGTGTGCATTTGTAGCCGGCATAAACGTGTTACTACGAGTGATGGTCCGAAGTGAGTGAATGCGAACAGAAGATCGGCTTCACTGGAGACTTGATCGAAACAATCCTTCATTTTAAAATATGCTGTGCAATATCCAGTTGCCCACTGTGTCATTCATGTCGTTTTCACTGTTTGATGTAAAATTACGGCCGTTTCACACCAAAGAATGAGTGGCGCGTCACTACTCACACTGGAACCGTTTGTACAGCGGTTCCCAGGCTACATAAGCAAGCATTTATTCTGTGTGAAATCATATAAATTTTTTAGGATTGCAGATTCAATAAGTTGCCATCTAAAGAATAGGGCCTAAGCATGTTTATTTTAAAGATTTTTTTCTAATTTATTAAATATTGATTAAAATATATATATATAAAGTATATGTATGTGTGTCTGTGTGTGTATATATAGATATTAGGGCTGTGGTCAAAATATCGATACTGCGATACATCGTCATGAACTCCTGGCGATGCGCGTATATCGATACAGCAGCTTCCGTATCGATACTGTTGTGCTTTTGAATGTAGCCAATTCAGGGCTCGAATTTCTGCGCGGCAGGCTATTGTTTTAATCATTCCAGCAAATCATGTATTAGTAAATGAATCCACACAGATTATAAATCAAATCAGTAATTTTAAAACTTTCTGCGTGACGCAATTTCACAAACAGCGTGAGTTCAATGGTGCTGTGTGTATCTCTCTCGTCTCTCAAAGCAAGGGCTGCTCAAGGCAAGCGTCAAGCGCTGCAGCCGGTGAAACTACACGATTTCAGGAGTCGGGACACAATATTCACTTGCATATTCGGGCCAGCATTGCATCGTGAATAAAGTTTACCATTTGCACGTCTTTAAGTCTTACCAGTTTAAACATTCAAATGATTTTAAACTATTCAGTACTTGCGCGCGCTCTCTGAGAGTTGTTTTTCTCTGCGTGCATAGACTAGTAAAGCCGCCTCACATACAGCTCGTGAGATTATATCGCTTTAACAGACTAAAACACGTAAAATTATGTAAAAAATTTTGGTCTCAGTAAGTATTCTATAAACACAGTTGGTTATGTCTTAAATAAGCATAAATGTTTTTAACAGAAACGGCGATTCCCCGGTTGTAGTCAAGCGAGATATTCTGCTGTCACTCTCTTACCCATGAGCATGTCAATCAATTGTTTCTGCATAAAAATCTGAAAATGTAATCATTTAAAATGATTTCAACGTAGGAGAAATTACTTTTTGTTGCACATTCCAACACTTAAGACCAAATTGTTAAATAGGTGTTTAAAAGAGTTTGAGAAAACTAAGTTAAATTTAGGTTGTTTTTTTGCTTTTATGAAATGTTTTAAGTTTTGTTCAGTCTAGGGATGGCCATGATTAATCGACGATCGATTATTGATCGTTAAGAATTTGGTCGATCATGTTAATTTGTTATCGATTAAACTAATATGGTTGAGTTGCGTAGTGTGAGCCTTGAAGCAATGAACCGCTGGATTGCACCACTGTGAACGGAATAAGGTTCCCAGGGCTGGTCAAGTTAGCGCGGAGGTACCGGTGCATCCCGGCAACGTCAGTCCTCTAAGAGCGGGTGTTTTCGGCGGCTGGACTGAACAGTTTGTTTACACTCAACGCGTCCGCACGAGCGCGAATGTGCGCGCGGCAAAAATGACTTAATTGCGGTATTAGGTGTTTCACAGGCGAGCGCATCGAGTATAAACTAGAGATGCACCGATTGACCGGCTCGTGACCGGAACCGGCCGATTTTCACGTGATCGGCCATGACCGGCGATCGGCCGGTCAGTCTGACATATGCCGATTTTATGCCGGTCAAATGCACTCGGGCGCCGCATGATTAACATTGCGCAACATCAGCATCACACATACACACGGAACGCACATGTAGCCTCGTGAATTACGGCCGTTCAGACCGCAAGCGCGTATTTTTTTGTCGGCGTGCATGTTAATCAATGAGTGCATTCACACCGGGAGCGGGAGCAGCGCGCGAGCGTCAAGCAGCTGCAGAAGTGTCGCGTGAGCAGCCGTGAAACGTTTCCGCGAAGAGTCTAGTATTTGCTGAAAGAACACTTTTGATGGACAAAATAGCCTAAATATGATTTCACACAAAAAGTGCACAAAATGCACAGAATTTACGTGTTTTATCAAGAACTGGAGTAGGCTATGTCAGAAAAAAAAACGTAGACTCAAAAATATTTATAGAACATGATGAACCCATTTAAACTTTAAACCCATTATTCAGTTTGTACAAGTGATTGCAATAGGCCTGTGTGTGTGTTTTGAGAAATATCTTTATACTGCAAGGCTTGTTTATAAAAAAAATATTTATATATTTTATTGCATTACCTGTTTTCATACAGATGTTTAGTTTGCTAAATATATAATAAAAAAAAAATTTGAATATTGGATGTGAAAAGGAAATGGTTCTTCCATAACACTGCACTTTAGATGTGTGTGAGTTTCCCACACCAGGGGTAATTTATATAGTTCTATTTTATTGCGATTATCTGTTAAAAACATTGTTCTATGCAAATTGTAAAATGTTCTATTAAAGAAAAGCTAGAAAATAAATATTTGTGTGTGCTGTAAAGTGGTTAGAAAAAATGAAATCGGAATCGGCTAAAATCGGTATCGGCAGGTCAAACTCAATGAAAATCGGAAATCGGAATCGGCCTAGAAAATTGTAATCGGTGCATCTCTAGTATAAACGCCTCGTCTGTTTGCGGAGACTCGCGCTGCAGAGCCAGGCGAAAGTATAAACAAGGCTTGACAGTCCCAGGTTGCGGTCGCGTCTGACCCCAGTTCATGTCATCAACATGCTTATCTTTCTCAACAAAAATCAGTAGACTGGTGCAGAAGTTGTATGTGAGTTACTAGTTATTTTTTATGAGGCTTTGTTAAGTAGCCTATTTGTTGTAGGCTAATTTCTCTCACACTCTTTCTCGACTCCGTGCCTTGGATAGTTTTGAGTTACATTTTGAGTAATATTATGTTTTTGGTTAAGTTATTGTTTAACATGATTTTTTTTTATTATTATTTTGGAACAAACGATCGGGTCTCTGTTTGAGAACGCCAACTCGCAGCTGCAGGTTGGTTCCGTTGCTTTAGACTAGAGCACCGCAGCGCATACTGTATATCTTCAAGTTTAGCCGAATGTCCAGTTTAACTGCTAAGTTGATCATCTTGTAATAAAGATCTCATAGAGGAAAAACACACTCTATTTTTGTATTTTCATTGCATTTTTAATTTATAAAAAGTTAAATAAATTAATTTTAATATATAAAAAATATTAATTATTAATCGATCGTTAATTCTCCCGACGATCGACTAAGAAAATTTAATCGAATGCCCATCCCTAGTTCAGTCATTGAGCAGTGTAGATATGCTTCAGTGTCACTATAATTGTCAGTTATCAGTTTTCAGTTATTGAGGCAGACTTTAAAAGCAGAAGGAAGAGACATTCTAAGTTTTTTTTATTTATTTAACTCATTTTTTTTTTATGACAAAAACTAAATTGTTTTACAGTTATCACAACTGTTATAACATTGGTTATTCAATAAACAGATATTACTGTTACTAAAAGCTCAAAAGAAATTTTAATTCCAAATTGATCCATATCGTGATACGTATCGTATCGTGGCTTTAGTATCGTGATGCGTATCGTATCGTGACATTGTTGGTGATACACAGCCCTGATATATATATATATATATATATATATATATATCTATATCAACAACAAAGGCCATCTTGGTTAATGTTTCAGAAATGTTAAAATTAGAAGTTACAGTGTTTCCTTTAGGATTTTTTGGGGGGGGCAGGTCTGTCCAAACAACAACGGTGTGTTTTTTTACGCGCGTCCGCGCCATTCTCCAACATGCCCGCTCGCGGTGTGAAGCGCTCGTCATCTTTCCATTCATTTCACTTTTGCTGCTATTTAACCAGAGCGAATGAGATGAGTGCGGTCATTTGTGGTGTTTGTCAACGCGCCATTAAAGAGAAGTGAAAGTGACAGCTCAGCTAGTATCGCTACTTCGGGAAATTAGTATTGGTATCGTTCAGATATTTCAGTATCGATATTTATCGAAATATCTATTTTTGACAACACTAGTTCAAAGTCATCATGCATGTAGTTCCATATGATTGTTTCTGAGTAGAAGCAAATGTCCCGGACTAGTGTTGTCAAAAGTATAGACTTCGGTACCAAGTCGGTACTGAAATTTTTAAAAATGTGCCGACACCAGCATTTCCCTCTAGCATTTTAAGTGCTGATGTTTGAGTGCTAAGAACAGATTCTCAAACACCTCTGGTTGGCCATTGTGTTAGGCTCAACATTTATGGCTGTGATTGGCTACAATGATCAACACTTCAAAAATGTTTTCACGGAGCGCTTGCACAGGTACACATGGGAGCGGTTGAAAGCAGGCATCTACCAGTGGATAAATTAGGAATCCGCTGATAGACGCCTGCTTTCAAACGCTTCCTTGTGTTTGGAATTGAAAATGTTCTATTTATTTCTTGCAAAGATGCAACCAACTATCTGTGATGCTAACATCAACTTAGCAAAATCCAGCCAACTCCAACAACATCCATATTATCAGCAGCTTAACTGACAGTTCTCTTTGTTTAACGGAATGTTTCACCCAAAATTGGAAATGATTTTTTTCTGCAGAACAGAAAATATATATTTGGAAGTCGATTGTAACCAAAACCTTTTGGTTACCAACATTCTTCAAATGTAAGGACAAAAAAAAAAAAACTTATCTAAATATTTTAGGGGTGACCCCGAATAGTCGAAGATTCGATGCATCGATAGGAGGAGCCTGATTCGACTACCAATCTCACGGTCGAATCTTCGCAGAGGTTATATTGGTTGCTCAAATGATTTCACATAAAACTACTGGTTTTCTGTCAATACGTTAATATAGGAGCCTATCATGATAATGCTGTAAACAAAAATGTGCAAAGAAAGAAGCTTTTAATAAATATTTTTAACGTGCAGCAGCGGGAATAAATCCAACCACCCTGTGACAGATTAAAAGTTTCACGTTTGATCCGTGACCGACAGAGACGCTCCTCTTTCGGTCACGGATCGAAAGTGAAACTTAAATCTTGGCGGCAGGGATTTAAATCTTTAAAAAATGTCTGGGATATGAACATCGAAAGTGTGGATGCACACCATCAGAAATTATATTCTTCAAGGCTGGATTTAGCATCAGGAAAACGATGATCGCACTTCTGCCGGACAACGTTAACAAGTTGGTTTCTTTATAATAACGGTTTTCTATGGGAGGAAAATTAATGTTTAATTAAACGTGTTGCGTTCAAATTCTAGGCTCATCTGCTTTTCTATAGGCTATGCTTTATTAATAAGGTGTGTACAGAATTTGATTTTTTTATATAACTGTCTTAGGACATTAAGCCGTTAAACGTTTTCACGTTAAGCATTTTAGAATGTATTTTTTTCCGCGCACTGCGCACACAATTTGAAAAGACTCAAACGGACACAGACTGGATTTTTCTCTCTCGATCAGGTAGGGTGAGTGATCTCAAATCATTTCAGCCGGTTCTAATGAGATGTTTGGATGCTGTAAACATTTTTAGCTAAACTGCCACTCCAGTTTAGCGTGTAGCTATTGTTGTTTCTGCAGTTAAAAAGACAAAGTTGACAATTCTGGCTATAGTTTCGTTATTTTGATAATTTCTTTATTTTTACTTTATTTATGGATCACTCAGGGTTATCTAAATTAACTATTTATTGCTTGTGTTTTGAATATATATTCCCCTGCACTTTAGGCACTTTGCACACATTTGTTCTGCATCTTGTGACTTGATTCTGACTTATTTCGTTTTGTATTTTATTTATTAGAAAGGTATATTCTGTTCTTATTTAATTCTGTAAATTAATTGTTGATTATTTTTCGGTGCCTTGATGTTGCGCTCTCTTAGAGCCTGCTCGCACAGGCAATTTAACCAATTTAATTTGATTTGCATGTGAAATGCAAATCCTGTCTGCAGTGTGGCCTTTCTGCAGTTATTTCATAGTTTTATTGATCCGAAATGTTTTTATACATTTGCTTCTATATCTTTGTGTGATGTTCTGTACATCGCGGCATTAAAATGTTAAAGCCCCGCCCCCTCCCCAACATGATTCGACTATTAGTCGACTATAGGGAAGAATTGGCGATTCTAATTCGACTATGAAAATCCTTAGTCGGGGACACCCCTAAAATATTTGTAATGCTCTGCAGAAGAAAGTGTGTAAATTAAGGGATAGTTGACCCCAAAATGAAAAATCAAGTCAGTTGCTATATTGGGGTGACCTCATATCTAAAAAAAAAAATTAAATTGATTTATTTTCCCCCATAGCTTGCTCAGGGTCAGGATTGTAGTTTTCGACGGTTTGCAGTGCTGGAGTTCTCCACACCTGAGATGGCTGAAGACGTGCAGCGGCTGACTGATGGAAGATCTCTGGGTGGGACTCGTATACGTGTGTCTTTCTGTGCCCCTGGACCACCTGGAAGGAGCATGTTAGCTGCCCTCATTGCCGCCCAGACCATGGTACACCCCCCCACTACACACACACACACGTGCTATTTAATATTTTATTAAATAAAATAATTCGCACAAATAACTGTTCTGCATTGTGCAATAGAATGATAGCTTCACTTGACTTTTGTTAAAAGCAATTGCAGTGCGTGATTTGTGTTGTAAGTGTTAAAAGCTTATTCCCTGCCAATATTTATTTAACACTTTTTTTTTTACTTTTTTTTTTATATACTAATAAAACTTTCTTTGTTAATCTTATTTCAAATTGAGGTCTAAAACCCTTTCAAAGTGTGACATGGTTACCAAAGCACAAACTAAGCGTTAATTTAGTGAAAGTTGAAATGTTTTGCATTTAGTTCCCTCTTTAAAAAAACAACAACAAAAAAAGCCAATTTAATTTAGTAACGGTTCATATAAAACCGTCATTTTGTAGTTTCATGTTGAATCCTTGTATCAGAATGGATTAAGTGCTAGGGATTGTGGTTTTACATGCTCATGTAAATGTCATCCTGTACATCTGCAGGCCTTGAACCGAGGGAAAGGTCTCCTTCCTGAACCTAATGCCATACAGATTCTTACTGGCCTCAATAACCCTGCCACGCTGAAGATGATGATGGCGTCTCTCAACCCGGGACATAAACAAGGTGCTTATACTCATCGATTGTGTATCCTTGTTTGTATTCTCATCTAGACAATGGATTTGATTGTCACTCTTCTCTCAATATGCAGGCCTTCTGGGAGCTGCGCCCGCTGTCCCTCTGCTGGCCAACCCTGCCCTCTCTGCTGCCCTCATGCAAATGCTGCTCCAGAACCAAGTCCAACAGGTACTGTCAATCCTTCCCTCATCACCTGCCACTGTCCCAGCAGCATGTGTTGTAGCCCTCTCACTCTCTTCTTCTCCCCTCTCAGCAAGCTCTTTTAGGGAATCCTCTTCTTTGGGCACATATTCTGCACAATAAAGAATGCAGTCTCCTTCCTTGTGTGAGTGGTTGCTCTGTGTGGGTGTGAGGTGTTTTTTTTGTTTGTTTTTTTTTTACCGCAGATTAATGCTTTGAGTCCAAGTGAATAGTTGGTAAAACCATTACCTGCATCAGCCAGAATTTATAAAATATTTTTGCCTTTTGTGTGCTGTTTACATCCTTTGCTTTTGTTGTAACTGACTTAAGTGTCTGTTTCTGAAGAATTTTACTGTATAAAAATGTCAAACTAATACATTTCTTGTCTCTCCACAGGCTGGATTGCTGAGTGAAAATCCTCTAGGTGCTCTTCCTCTCCAACAAGGCATTAACATGCTGGGAGAGATGTCTCAAGGTATCACACTTTTATAATGGTCTGTTTGTGCACTTATTTACTGGGGCAGGATTCCCACAGTAAATAAAGGTCTTAAACCATGGAAATATCAAAGGTGCTGCACTTTTAGAATCATCCAAGTTTGTCTCCATTTTTGGGGAAGCTTAACTTGGTAGCAATCATTTTACTTGGCTTCAGTGCAAAAGAAAAAAAAACTTATAAAACTTATAAAATAAGGTGTGGGACTTCATCTCCATATTTGCTCCTAAAGTAAGACATAGCATATGTGGATGTTTTGACCTCACAAAGATGCACTTTTTTTGTGATTGGATCATGAGGTCATTAAATACATGTGTACATGGGGTCTAAAACATTTTGTGATTTGACGCACTGAAACCACATGGAGGTAGTAAAAAAAAAGTTGTAGTGGAAACACTAATCCTTCCTGATGCATTCTGACTGCAGTGAAGTGCAGTGACTTGATTAAGATCCGAACCCAAGTGGTCCCAGAACTCATTTGAAACGCATGGTAATGAGTCTTTGCTGGCCGCTAGTGATCACAGAAAACACCTGGTGTTAGTTCAGTGAAAAATTTATTCCATTGAGATTTGTCATTGTCATTGATTTCTTGCCCTCATGTCGTTTCATACCTGTATCTTCGGAGCACAAATGAAGATCTTTTTAATGAAATCTGAGAGCTGACTGTCCCTCTATTGACAGCCTACTACTTTCAAGCCCCAGAAAGATATTAAAGACAAAGTAATTCATGTGACTCCATTGGTTTAACCTCAATTTTATGAAGCGACTTACGATCATCTTTGGATGTCAAATACTTAAGTCTTGAGGGTTTGGGGGGAAAAAAATTGGTAGAAACCAGGCTGATTTGTTTAGATGACACATTTTTATATTGGTCTTTGTGAGTGCTCGATGTTTCGTCTTATTGGCGATGTTTGAGTGCCAAGTAATCTTGTCAATAATTCCCAAACCTGGTATTTGTATTTGACATACAGATGAAAGTCTACCACAGCAATCTGATTTTTCAAATTCATTGTCCAATAATCCTAATCAACTGGGAGAACTAATGGAAAATCATTTGCCAAGAAGTCTGGATACCGTGTAGGGTTTAATGTGCTTTGAATTTCTTTTCATTCAGGTGCTATTGCTCCAACACTGGGCTTGCAGAATGAGCCTCTTGGCCCCATCAAACAACCATCCCTGAGTCGGCCTCTTGGGAGAGAGACCGAGACCCCAGCCACCACGATTGGCTTTCCCCCAGCATCCTCTCCTGCACTGCAGGGATTGAGCATGTCCCTCCTGGCTGGGATGTTAGGAGCAGATGGGCCTACTCTACCAGGGGTGAGAAGGGTTACTAATGGCTGCACTAATTTGTGCACATTTATTTGTGATGTAGCCTACACATACTGCCATGATCTCCCAGAGGAGAGCTTTGAAATTGCTTCAATTTGCTGTTGCTTCAGCATAGGGCTGGGCGAATTATTATTATTATTATTATTATTATTATTTATTTTTTTAAATTTTTTTTCTTCATATTGATCGATAACGATATATAAATTAATTCTGCCAGCTTTAAAGGATTAGTTCGCCTCAAAATGAAAATTTCCTGATAATTTACTCACCCCAATGCCATCCAAGATGGCCATCCATGTCTGTCTTCAGTGGAAAAGAAATTAAAGTATTAGTTCACTTTTAAAAAAACTTTTGCTGATAATTTACTCACCCCCATGTCATCCAAGATGTCCATGTCTTTCTTCCGTCGAAAAGAAATTAAAGCTGCCGTCTGCAACTTTTTTTTGATTATATTCAGCGAGTTCGACACTATATTCCGACAGAACAACATAAATAAAGTGGTTTTAGAAAAAAACCAGAGCTTCTAACTCCACCTGGAGCGTGTTATTTGTTTTGCAAAAATCCACCGCTCCCGGTTCACTGTGTCCAATCAGCGCAGGGGGGTGTGAGATATAACTGTCAATCACAAGTCGTGCACGCACTCGTCAATCACATGCGTGTGCCTGAAGTTCGCGCAGTAGCGAAGAGTGATGGCGCACTGACGAGCACGAACTCGGTGGGAGGGTATTCGTTGATAGTGGGGAGGGGCATGAGAGTTGTAAACAATAAAAAAAATTTCCTAAGTCCACTCAATCAGCCAGAGTTGCAGACGGCAGCTTCAAGGTTTTTGATGAAAACATTCCAGGATTTTTCTCCATATAATGGACTTCACCGGGACCCAAACGGTTCAAGGTCCAAATGACAGTTTCAGTGCAGCTTCAAAGGGCTTTAAACGATACCAGACGATGAATAAGGGTCTTATCTAGCGAAACGATCGGTCATTTCAAAAATAAAATTTAAGTTTTATAAGCACAAATGCTCGCCTTGCTCTGTTCTGTGATGCGCATTCGTGACACTACGCAATTACCGTAAAACTTCAAATAATAGCCGAATCCCAAATAGACGCCTGTCTCTTTTACACGACTGGTGTGGTGACAGGTTTGGATAAATAAAGGCCGGTCTCAAATAGAGGGCTGGTCTGTTTTTTAGTTTCGGGTTGTATTTAATCTTCTAAAACCCCGTCAGATCGTCTGTTTAAGCCAGTTATATGGTGCAGATTGTGCACGCAAGAGAGCCCTGCGCATCTGGGCGGGAGCTGTTAGCGCAAGCAAGGCAGGGAGAGTTAGCGGAGCCTGGAGAGGGAGAAGTGGAGTAGGAATTCACCAATGAACTTGTAGTTGAGGATCGCAGTGATGATGATAGTGATGAATAGGGTCATTGTGTATCACATTATTGCAGTTGTTTTACAGGGTAGCCTTCATTCATTCTTGTTGATGTGTTTCGGGCAACAAGTTCATATGCCCGATGGAAATTACCGGTAACTTGTATTGTTCAGCCCATGGCTGTCACACACCGGACGAGAAGCGAAGCGCCGCGCACGCCTCTTCTATGACAACTCAAGGTATAATGATATTCTCAATTCATTCAGTTAACGGACGGTCTGAGGTAAAGTGTTCAGACTGCAGACTTAACAACGATTGTATTTCATTTTACAGTATTTTCATAACGTAGTACAGACATTATCTTAATTTCATAATGTAACATAACAATATTGCTGGCCATAAACTGAGTGCGAGTCCGGTGTGCAATACCTCGAGCTGTCCTAGATGCGCTTCTTGTCCGTGTACGAGCCCCTTAATTCTTACATTAACTGATTTGTTAAACACATTCGAATTATAAAACATAATATATTGTGGTAACCTCCTACTGTCATGCTTTCTGTCTATCAGCCTATGTTATTTGGATCGTTATCTCTAGGCTTACACTCAATGAACAACATCTTAACACTAAATTAAAGGCCTGTCTCATATAGACGCCTTTCTCAAATACAAGCCGGTGCAGTTCGGCGATTTGGGAAAATAAAAGCCCGGGCTATTATTTGAAGTTTTACGGTACGTTGAAAAGGTCACACTTCTGTCCTGACAAATTTTCTTTTAGCCTTTTTAATATTAAAACACCCAGGATACGCACACGAAATGGCCATTTTAAACGATAAACTGACACAAAGACATTTGAATGTGTATATGGTCCTCACATTTGTAGACACTGACTCGGTACTTCCGCCTACGCGTGACCTTTTCAACGTAATTGCGTATTACGTGACATTGCGAACGCGCATCACAGAACAGAGCAAGGCTAGCATTTGTGCTTAAAAAAAGTTTACGTTTTTTATTTTTGAAATGACCGATCGTTTCACTAGATAAGACCCTTATTCATCGTCTGGTGTCGTTTAAAGCCCTTTGAAGCTGCACTGAAACTGTCATTTGGACCTTGAACCGATTGGATCCCATTGAAGTCCATTATATGGAGAAAAATCTTGGAATGTTTTCATCAAAAACCTTAATTTATTTTCGACTGAAGAAAGAAAGACATGGACATCTTTGGATGACAGGGGGGGTGAGTAAATTATCAGAAAGTCTTTTTAAAAGTGAACTAATCCTTTAAGTTTGAGGAAAACATTTCAGGATTTTTCTCCACACGATGGACTTCAATGTAAACCCATATGTTGAAGTCCAAATCAATGCAGTTTCAAAGGGCTCTGCACAATGCCAGCTGAGGAATGGGGTCTTATCTAGCGAAACGATCGGTCATCTTGTAAAAAAATGTCATTCCACAAAACTGGTACGATTTGGACTTACACATTTTTGGATTTTTTACCAATACAGTTACATTCCTGAACACCCCACAACATTAATAATTACATATTTAACTTCCAGAAAAACACATTTTCCCACCTCAGGCATCAAATCCCTATTATTATTGGTAATTATTTTAAGATATGGGCACTATTAGTCTTCAACCCCGTTATGGACACTGAGAGCTCTCTGAATATGATTATAAAATATATTTCCAATGAAATCAACATTTTCCTATTAATCAGTTGTCCCTCACACCAATTCAGTAAATGGAAAATTTACATATAATTATGCACTTATGTTATGCTAAAGCCTGAAATGGGCACTTTTTGTGACCGCAACCTTATTTTTGATGTGGCTTAACTTCAGAATTTGAACTTCTTATTGCTCTTAACATTTCACACTAAGTTCAGCAAATATTAAATTACTTATTCATAAACTTAAAAAATAATTCATAAAAATGTAGGTGTGACGGGGTTGAGACTAGGGTAACGGTTGAAGAGACAAATACAGCTTAACATATACATAGTTGTTGTTTACTTAAATTCACTGTAAGATTTTCTATAAGCACTGTATTTCACTATGTAACCACGGAAACCAACAGATATAAATTGCAAATGCAACTCAGTTTTATTAACCCGACTGCAGGAAAAACACAATGTTGTTCACAAGACTTGTATGATGTTGCTTCCTGTTATTGATGTCACAAGGATCTGTTCATTGTTTTTATGAGGAAGAATGATTTGTGTAACAGGGTTGAGGGATTACTGAGGGACGGAACTAAATGTGATTTTTTTTTATGAATAATCATGACCTTTACCAGAACTTAAAAAAAAAAAACATTACCAGCAAAAAAGCACAGATAGATATTCATGGGAATGGCAAAATGTATGGTCTTTTGTCTAATTGTATTATTCATATCCCAAGTACACTTTCATAGAAGGCCATGAGGGACATGACAAAATAGGTGGTGTCAACTGATACCAGATACAAGAGAATATCAAATATAAAGATAATATGTATGTAATTTTTTAAAAACTTTATTAAAGGAGACATTTCAATTGATACAAAAAGCTTCTAAAAATAGATTTTAGTGACCCAATCGGTAAAATACACTTAAAAGTCAGAGGGATTTAAGTGTGTGTGTGTGTGTGTTCGTCTTGTGCTGGGTCTGAGACTCGCCAGGCATTACGTAATAACGTTAAAGGTCACGCTGGATGTTTAAAGTTCCATATATAACTGAATTCGTGCTACCTTTTCTGTCGACAATTTCATCTTTGGATAATAACGCAAGGCGAGTTTCACTTTCATCACTGCTTCAACACATTTTTTGTCGTCCTCGTGTCGAGTTTGCTTTGCAAAGTGCAGTAGGAAGTGGACTTTGTACTTTGACGCGCACATTAAAAGCTGCACGCTGATTGGCTGTTGTCGCATCTTTCTGCTGTGAGATTGGCTCTTAGATTCATCCAATATCGAGTAAAAATGTCCAGAGCTTATCACCGTTATTAACATTTTTATCGCGATTCGATATATTTTTTTTTTAATCGGCCCAGCCCTACTTCATGACCTGTCGTTCAATGTGATGCTAAAGAGTATCTACAACATGTTTGTATATTCAGATCTTTTCTTTTCCTGAAGGTGTCTATATTGGGTGAGCCTCCCAAAGAAGTTGGAGTCTCCCAGAACCCCTTTCTCAGTGCTCCTAGCATATTCCCATCTTCAGGTCAGTATACCTGTGGTGTTTTGTGCACCTTCACTTTTTTTTCTTCCTTTTTATCTTTTTGCATTTCTTAAAGAATTATGTTTATTTAGGTGCCAGCAACAGGGCTCACCCCTACAGGAAGAAAACTGTGATTGGAAGCGCGACTAACCAACGCACAAACCACAGCATCCACTCGAACTACAGCCTGCGCTTCCAAGAGTCTTGCACACCAGAGTTTCCTCTTCTGCACCAGGTTGACTTATGTGTTAAGAGGAACTTCACTGAGTGAGTGACCGCCTCACTATCCCTTTCTAATTGGATGTTGTCAATGTTTGTACCCCATCCATAGGACCCTTTGTCGCACTTGTATGAACAGCAGGAGGTTCTGGAAAATGCAGCGATTCCCGGCTACGGTTTGCAGGTACAGCCCCTCCTCCCTGCATTGACACTAACAGAAGGATTCTGTTCCAAGATTGGACTCGTGTGAAATCGTAATTGTCTCTGTCACTCAAGCTCTCCAGGCACGCAGGCTTTGGTGATGCAGGGTCTCCTTTCAGCTATCCACCCAGCCCCCCACAGTCTTATTTCAGCTTTGGTGCCCATACCGGCATCCCCTCCACCCAGCTCAATAAGGTACTCAAAACAGGCCACTATTGTCAAAACAGGATATTGTGTTTTTTCCTGCCACGACAAATTTCTTGGAACCTGTAGTAAGGTGGGTTTTTTGGGAGTAAAAAAAAAAAATGTATATTCAATTCTGGCCAATAAAAAGTGAATTATTTTCATGTTATTGTTTATAATTGGTAAATGGCACATTTTAAAATTCTATACCATTTTTGTCTGCGAGAAAACATCTCTTCAGCGAGGCATTACAGCATTGTGTACTGTATGAACGGCCCGCAACTAATGAGGGATCTACACTTATCGCAACCAGTTAATCTCATAATCCTTCAGAAATCATTAAAATATGCTGATTTGGTGCTCAAGAAACATGTCCTATCAACACAACTATTTTCAACACGGCTGCTTAATTTTGTGAAAACCACAATTTTTCCTGGATTCTTTGAAAAGTTTAAAAGCACAGCATTAATTTGAAATGGAAATCTTTTGCAACTTGCTTCACTGTCACTTTTAATTAGTTTAATGTGTCCTTGCTGAATAAGGGCTGATTCACATCGCGTCTTTTGCGCGCTCTAGTTAGTTATTTCAAATGTAGGCGCGCGGTATGCACGCTCATAATGGAAGCATTGCGGTGCGATGCGCTTGTTTTTTCCAAGCGCGTCCGCTCCGCATCGAGATAAAAACATCTCAACTTTTCAGAATGCCGCAAGCACACCGTAGGTCACGTGACAAGAACCTTAACAACAAGCTTAGCAACGACAGACGCCTCCGGAGCGCAACCGCCCTAGCGCTTTGGTAAAAGGTGAACACGACGCGCCTAGCGTTTTCTACGCGTTTTTAGGCGCTAAATGTGAATCGGCCCTAAGTGTTAATTTATTTTTAAAAAAGAGCCCCAGAAATTTAGTCTATGCCATTGTGATCTGCCTTCGGAATGAAATTTGCAATACATTTCAATAACTTGAGATGGTTGTAGTCAATTCAGCCGTGATGTATTAATAATCCTTTCGTTTCGGCGGTCAGATTGGCCATGCAGCTAAACAAAAAGAGCGACACTTGTTTGATCAGAGTTGGACTTACTTCAAGAAGACTTGTCTTCATTATGATTTTTATTTGCATAGATGGCCAGAACATATGTAAGCCGGTCCAGAAAGTTAAATAAGTGTTTGTTTCTTCAGGCTGTTGGAATGCCTCCAGTGACTCATTCCAGCCTTTTTCCTGCTGCGCCTGGTGCTGGTATGAAGGTAGGCCATCTTCAGCCCTGATGTCTAGCATCTATATTTGATCCTTGTCGATTATCGTGTAAGTGAGTGTTAGGAACGTTTCAACAGGTATTCTTCTTGATTTTTCTGTCCGTGTGTAGACTCCCATCGGCGGGCAGAAGCGCCTGTTCTCCCGTCTCATCCCGTCTCCAGAGCCCAGTCCAGAGGGTGGCTATGTAGGTCAGCACTCTCAGGGTCTCGGGGGACACTATGCTGACTCCTACCTGAAACGCAAACGCATCTTTTGACCAGCACTTGATGGCTTCCTCTAAACCACCAGCTTTTAAAGGGATTGCTACTTTAATACCACCTTAAGTGTGTGTTTGTTTGTGTGTGTGTGTGAGAGAGAGTGTGAAAGAGCGGTGGACCATCATTGAGTTCACTTGGGGAAAGAAAACAAACAGGAACCATTGGAGGACCCTGAATCTCCGATGATCGGTCATGGGTGATTGCCGAAGTTTGTGTATAATTTCAATGTGTATGTAAATAGTTTTTTTATTTATTTTTTTTTAATTTTTTTTTTTTTTAATTTTCCTTTTTAATTTAGTTTTAATTTTATTTTTGTAAACCCAAAGATGCCACAAGCACCACAATGAAAGGAAAGGGTTCCTGTCTAGTTCATCTAAATTTTGTAGGCTTTTTTTTATTTATTTTGAATTTTAAGCAGGACGATAGCCTTTTTCTGCTATGCCTCTTGTTAGTTGTGTATATAGTTGTTCAGTGGTCTAAAAAGGCTTCTCCACTACAAACACTTCCTCTCACACACAAGTGCCAAGCCTTACATGCTTTGAATATCATGTATCTGTGCAACGGATATGGTAGCTGTCTGTTCTCTTCAGTGAGTCACCTGTTTGTGTCTTTATGGGGAGCTCTGGGTTTGTGTTAGTCTCGAAATAGTTTTCCCCCCACCACGCACCGTATTTGTGTTGCACTACTTTCCATCCTTTCATCCCATTTTTACAGAGTCAAGGTTTTCTGAGCTGATTGTTCAGCGTTGCACTTGGAGGAGATGGATCATGTATATTCATCCTCCAGAATCTGTCCTTTCTACACCGTAATGGTCGTTCACGCTCATTCTTGTTTTTCTGCCTGCTTTCACACCTCTTTGACCTTGTTCAACCTGCACAGTTTTGCTGTTGCAAAGCGTTAGCGTCTCGGCCGTCACGTTCTGAAGCCCCAGCTGGTTGGAGATGGAACATGGGCTGCCGTTCTCCCCTCTCCAGGCTCAGTGTACTGCTGAAAGCACAGTATGCCTGCTGTTGCTTCTGTATTTCCACACACACACACATTCTCCTCGTGTCCTCCGTTAGGTGCCTCTCCACTGCAGACCAGCAGAGGGAGCCAGTTAGCTTTTCAGTTGGCACTGCTCCCCTTTTTTTATTTTTTTTATTTCTTTTAAAACGAGCCAACTGTGTGAAGCAGGCTGGACCTGTGCCCTAGCGTGACATTTACTTTTACCGTTGTTACTGACCATCTTTTCCCCTCTGTGGTTTTAACTGCTGTGCTCCAGAAGGGAAGAAGCTTCTGCAGACTGGAATGTGATTGACGTATGATTGAGTACTTGGTCTGTGTGTGTGTGACTTATTAATCTGGTTGACATTTTGATTTGTGATAACGCATTACCTCTGACTTGTACCGCGGCTTACGATGAAACATGGAGTTACTCGTGTGCCTAAAAACAGCAGTGTTTACCGTAATCTCTCCATACTGTAAGCCTAAACTACATTTGACTGTTTATTTGCTGTGTACATGCTTTGAGTTTGATTTATATTTCTTCTCTGGAGTCTTGAACTCGTGTTCTTATAATTCTTCTAGTCTGTAATGGTATCAAAATTGCTGCTCTGTGTTTTGTATCCATCTGAGTGAAGTTGCACAGTGCAGTATCTTGTAAATGATTTTTCATGTGCGATACATGGTAAGAGCTGCTGCTGTGTGAAAATGAACTAAACCTTTCTGATGTTAAATTACCTCTTCATCCCCAATTACTCTTTCCTTTTGTACAGCTCTTCTGCTCTGTTTTTGTGACATTTGAACAAGTAAATGTTATTTAAGTTCACCTTCATGAAGTTTATGTGGTCAATCAATTATGCACATCAACTACACTACACTAATAAAACTGGATCCATTGGATTACTCAACTACTCTTACAAGTTTGTACGGATAAAAAAAAGACACATCCAACCATTTGGACTATGGATCAAACTACACTTACAAAATTTCAAAGTGAGTTTAAGCGTACTGGAACAAGCACACTTTTGTAAAGTGCCCCATTGGAAATTCTGAATAAAAAAATAAAAAAATTTAATTCTGAAACACACCCAAATGACATTCAACAACTCAACATCAGAGAAATTTTTCTCACATATCCCTATACAGTATATGCTGAGATCAAAATCTGAGGACCATATATCAAAAGCATTTTTGATCAACGATCAAAAAAGGAACATCCATTCCTAAAAAGCAATATTTTTACAGCAGCAGCAAATGCTACCAATTTGGCATTGGACTACATGGATTATGCAACAGAGAAATTTTCTTATTACAGACTTTTAATCTGTAATTATAAGAAATTCTCTGTAAAAATTGAGCGGTCATGTCTCTAAGCAATGTCATCCTGTAAAAATGATCACACTGCACTTTTAATGATTATTTATAAACTGAACTAGAGGGGCATCAATTTAATATCTGGGTTTGTTGGGTACCTGGACTCTGTGGAATCCAAGGAAATGAAGCCGACTACCGCAAAAGAGGCATTATCAGCCGACCTCAATTTGTACAGTACCTCCTATGGATCTAAAATCAATAATTCATTTCTATATTAATAACAAATGGCAAACAGAATGGGATTAATATACTATGAACAAACCATGATATCAGCCCCAATGTTGAACGAAGTTTCTATCAATTCCAGGATGACAAGTTTTTAATACTAGAATATCCACCAAAATGTTCTTTCTGTTAAAACTCTTTTTTTTCAATGAAGCATGTTTTATTAGATTGTGCTGGTTTTAACCCTGTGAGAAATCTTTTTTTATTCAGTTAAAGGATTAGTTCACTTTTAAAAACTTTTGCTGATAATTTACTCACCCTCATGTCATCCAAGATGTCCATGTCTTTCTTTCTTCAGTCGAAAATAAATTAAGGTTTTTGACGAAAAGATTCCAGGATATATCTCCATATAATGGACCTCAACGGACCCTAAAGGGTTCAAGGTCCAAATGACAGTTTTAGTGTGGCTTCAAATGGCTTGACAATGAATAAGGGTCTTATCTAGCGAAACAATCGGTCATTTCAAAAATAAATAAATAAGTTTTATAAGCACAAATGCTCGCCTTGCTCTGTGATGCGCGTTCGTGACTGACGTAATACGCAATTACGTTGAAAAGGTCAAGCTTGACGTAGTCGGAAGTACAGAGTCAGTGTCTACAAATGTGAGGAAGGAGGACCATATACACATATTCAAGTGTCTTTGTGTCAGTTTATCATTTAAAATGCCCATTTCGTGTGCGTATCCTGGGTGTTTTAATATTAAAAAGTCAGGACTTTTCAACGTAATTGCGTATTACGTGACGTCACAAACGCGCATCACAGAACAGAGCAAGGCGAGCATTTGTGCTTATAAAACTTAAACTTTTTTATTTATTTTTTAATTGACCGATCGTTTCACTAGATAAGACCCTTATTCATCATCTGGTGTCGTTTAAAGCCCTTTGAAGCTGCACTGAAACTGTCATTTGGACCTTGAACCGTTTGGGTCCCGGTGAAGTCCATTATATGGAGAAAAATCCTGGAATGTTTTCGTCAAAAACCTTCATTTATTTTTCGACTGAAGAAAGAAAGACATGGACATCTTGGATGACATGGAGGTGAGTAAATTATCAGCAAAAGTTTTTTTAAAAGTGAACTAATCCTTTAACTCTTTTGAAAAAGTTTTTGACAAAGGTAACCCAAATAGAGTTTTTAGCAAAAAATAAATTGTAAACATTGTTTTACCATACATTTTTCTCCACATAAAAATAGCCACAGAAGCTGGCATGGCCTTAAAAACAAATCAAACAAACATAAATGATTTTCGACCAGCTTTGTTTAGTTACAGTGCTGGTAGTGGCACAATTTAAATATCAACAGTTTTTGGCAAATGGGAACGCAACAGCATTTTTCTTTTAGTCATGTATACACAGCTTAAAATGTTTGCATGTTTCTAATGCATGGCCATGTTTTATGGTATTAAAAGTCATTCTTGCTAGCAAATTCCACTTTGAATGCGGCCTCACATTATACCTTTATAATCATGATTCTTGAGTTGACATTGCCCACCTCTGAAAATCAAGACAAAAATAATTAAAGAATATCATGGCTTTCCCACAGATAATTATGACATTGTGAAATGAAATGAAAGGCTGCATAAACATCAGCTTTATGATGTGCATCTGTGCTAGACTAAGCAAAAGCTTTGTCAGAAAGAGACAATAGAGTATTGTCGCTACTTTGAGGATGGATGACTATCAACTATTATACAGTCTGCATCCAGAGCTAACCACTGCTAAAGATACCTGTCAAACTTCATCTATCTTCTAACGCTTTTATTTGATCTCTCCTGGAGGCCTTTGGTGTTGCTGATAATCCACTGTGAGTAATGTTGTATTGTTCTATGCCAAAACAATGTCTCTTCGTGGTCCGCTTTGACTTGAATAAGCCCTGAAGATACCACAATCTGTAACACTTCGTCTGCAAACACTTTCTGATGACATCTTGGCTTAAGCTGAAGTGATGCATTGTAATTTGTGGCCTTTTTGCTGCTTTTTTATTGACAAGAATAGTCAAGAAAAGAGCAAAGAAACGAGACTGGAAGATCATGCAAGACTCTTATTAAAGTCCTTTTCTCCTAAAATGTATTCCATATATTTTCTGCCTCAGTTGATGAGCTCCAAAAGAAAAAAAAAGCACACATATTATATAGACTATTTTCAAAGTCCTCTAATACCAAACAAGAGCTTTGCTGAAGGCACAGATCAAACTTGAATTTGCCTTCTGTCATCTTTCCTGTTACATTCATTTTACTTTTACAATATTAATCTTGTTCATTTCAAACCTGTTAATACCACAACATACACAAGAATCCATGAAGCCTGTGTGCAGTTTCTCCTCCTCCTTGTGTCAAGTATCAGGAGTCTAGATCCAGTCAAAGAGCCAGACAGAGAAAATGCTGAATTTGTAGCAACATCTTTTCAAATGCTGAGCTGTACAAATACAACAGAATCCCATTTTTACAATATGCTTAGGTAGCCAAAATGCCTAGCTACATAAATACCCTGAACTGAATGGATGGAGATGCTGACATAGCATTGGACACTGGCTAAGTAGCCATGACTATCCATCATAGCTTGCTAATGTTCTCAATTATGAGATGCTTTCTTGTTTTATAGTTCATGGACGTAATTCAGTTCTTCAGAGTCGTGTTGTTCTCTGCGGTTCATAAGCCGAGATTCAGTCCGACGCTTGAAGTTTTGAGACTCAGGAAGGCCACATTTATGTAGTCTCCAGATTAAGACTGGTATTAAGCTATGCTGTTTCTGGCTGAACTATCCTTCAATCGTGTCAGAACATGAGCTCTAACCGCTAGACCGTGGATCTGTTCTTCTTATGCTACCGTAATGGAAATTCCCGAATTCCCCCCTTCCTGATCTCACCATTCAGTCTTTTGAAAGTCTAAGAATAACTCACAATCATTTGGGCAAATATTCTGGATGCATTTCGGCTTTGTGATTGGAGTCATAGCTCCCGGCAGACCTTACATGTGTCCATCGACCTCTCTCAGGAAGTTATAAAAACAACTTTATCCTGTCATCAAGAAACCAAAATACACTACACCTGCCCCACTTCCAAATGTCTGGCGATTTATGTTATTCTTTTTTTCATTCCTCCTAGCCACCACCTCCTTTGCATTCAAGAGGACTCAACTGCTGAATCCAACTTGTGCATTTTTCTGTGTGATTGTCGTCATCTGACCCAACTGACGGATCCTCACCACTGGGCTTCTCAGGGATGAGTGCTTAGACTCTTCAACACCTGGAATGGTCCAATCACATCTATTCTTCCGTCACATCTCACACTCGTTTGGACATTTATTTGTTCACTGCACCTCTCTGACATTTCAAACTAGATGCTTACTGTACCCTCAAGCTTAATCAGGACTGAACTCCCCTTTCTCCCGGCCAAGACCTCTCTCACCAAATCTCTGCGTTGAAGGTCAAACCACTGTGGCCTCCAGCTTTGTCAAAGCATTCGGTGTCAAGTAGTCTCAGGCTCAGATGGACTCACGGACATGTCTTTGCAGACTTCAAAGAGTGCAAGCATGTTACTTTTCCCAAAGTTAGTGTGCATTTTCAATCATTTAGCCTATTACAGTCACACTGCCAAAATTTATGTTCCTAAAATATAATTTTATGTATAACACATTTTGTGCCGTTTTCAGTAAAACATTGGAGGGAATTGGCAAAGCCAAAAGTGTTATTATCGCAAAGATTTGAAGAATTTGATTTAAACCTCATCTTCAACCTCTTTCTTAATGTTAATGCATACGGTAATACACACACACTTTTAATTTTTCACTTGACCATAGATCTCAACACATTTATTGAATAGTAATGCTCTTAATCATATGCTCATAATCATAAACAGATGTACAACTCTTAAATTCATAGGCCTGTTGAGTGAAATCAATCTGAATCAGTTACAGAACAGTATATTACTATTATGGCACTGCTTCAAGTAAAAAATCTAGGACTACTGTACATATAATTTATAGAATAGGTTTACCATTCAGATGGATTATTGTATTAGTCTATCATTAATGAACTAAATTGTCAAAATGCATAAATGTACTTGGAATATTTGATTTAGTATTTTAGATATTTCTGTATTTTCTGTTTCTAAAACACTATGATTAATTCAGTTGGCACAGTTTTCTAAACCATTCATTCAGTTCTCAAAACAAAGACACATTTCTCAAACCGTTTGACACATTTTACCTGTTTTCACACTCATTCCAATGTTGTCAATGATTTCTGCAAAACTGCATAAAAACGTCCTCATTTTACACAGGTTTAACCATATTCTCATTCATAAAATACGAACGGATAATATAATTAAGTCGCAAACTCAAATAACACACATTTATCCATGAGTAAATATTAAGTAGCAAAAACTGATGAGACACCAGTCAGAATCTCAGGATAATATAAACAGGAGTAGCCTACATGTGATTGCAAAAATGCATCCTAACACTGGAGCGAGCTGAAAGGATCATCTATAGGGTTATGCAAATTCATGTGTCATCCAACTATTTTATGGACCTCAATATGACAATAATGCTGTCCTGTTGCTTTATACTTAACTAGAGGTCGACCGATAGTGGATTTTACCGATAACGATAGCTAGGTTGGGCCGTACTTGCCGATAACCGATTAATCAACCGATAGTTTTTAAAATTGATACTGGATAAAAACAATTATTCACGATACAGCACAGCCTCTGGAACCTTATTGCTTAAACATAACACTCCAAGTAAAACAGTGCTGAACTTTATATACAGGCCTCTATATATATATATATTTATATATATAAACTGTATGAACCATGAAAACATGCTAAATTAAATAAATATATAAATATGAATAAATATTGAAGTCAATAAAGACATTAATTCCAACTGAAACAAAAAGTAATACTCTAAATAACAAATAAAACCAGTTACATTGCTCAGTCAAGAATTAATAAAAATGTAAGTTAAAAAAAACAGTTACATTCAAAATTTAACTGTTTAACTCATCCAATACAAGATGATTACAACATTATCAAACTCTGTAAACAATAAATCAACTCTGATTTCATGTTAAAGACAATCAAAAACGCAGACGCAAGACAGCAAGTTGCATTTGGATGAAATGAGAGCGCGCGTCCGTTGTGATACATGGATGTGCGCTGTTAATGCGTTGCTATTGATGACGGTAAACGTCACAGAATCTTGCTTTAAAAAGTTTTTCCACTTCAAACACTGAAATGTTTTTATCAGTTCTTTTTGAACACGAATCAAATGCTTTTCTGATTTGTTTATATGTTTCTGTCGGCTGTATATTGAACATAGCCTATCAGTTTACTATTTTACGTCTAGCTTTAAATATGCAACGCTGCATAATGAATGCATAAAAGTGACCAGCAGCCGTATAACGTAATAATCTAATGCAAATATATGGTAACAATTGTGACATTAAACATTCGGGTCGGAGTCGGACTTAGGTTTGTTTTTGTCCGTGTTTTAACCGCTTGAGGTACTAATGTTAGCGTCCTCTCAGCCTCGAAGGCAAACAAACATGCGGTTCTTTCTCTACTAATGCAGCATCTAGTCAACAAGTTAATCACTTTATAATGATATGACAAAATGTACTGTATGAATACCTTTTCGCTGTCGGTGCTTTAAACGCGCATCTGATGTCAGGCACTCCACGCATGCAGCGTGTGCTCTCAGTGCAGCGCGCAGCGTCACGCGTCGAAATAAACACGAGGCATGAGTGATAGTGTATTACACCTCTAGAGGCCACTCTTGTACTGCATGATGCCAGTAGACCCTTCTCTGCTCTCTAGTACTGTTAATGAATGACAGCGCGCACTTCTCAGCCGCTCCAGCAACGGACGCAACCAGGAAAAACTATCGGTATGGATTTTTGCCGATAACGATAGTTCCACCAATCAACTATCGGTGCCGATTAATCGGCAAATCCGATGAATCGGTCGACCTCTATACTTAACAGCATAATAAAAATAAAGCCCTTCCTCGACCAACAGTCCTGTGCTCTATAGCATTTGCCCTTGAGCAAATCCTTGCTGCTGCACAACTTGTTTTTTTAACCTTCTCTTGTTACACCTCTGCTCAGATCTCCACACTGCCACTGTAATATCTGCTTGAATTCAAGTCACACCAGTCAAGGGCTTGCGACTGTGTGTTTTCTTGTGGTGCCTCGTTTAAATTCTAGTGTCCCTAATAGACAGTTGACAAAAGGCAGAACCTACTGGATTACAGAAAGTGTTTTCTGTGCTAATTTACCGTGTCTAAGCATTCAGAAATGAAAACTAAATACACTTTTTGTCCTGAAATATTTCTGTCCTCTACCAAATCTAGTAGAAAAATACATCCAGAAAGAAACCGGAAATGTATATTTGATTATACGTCATTATTATTGCACGCGCAGGACAAGTGTGTCTGAATTATAGTGTTGTTTTTCACTAATGCATGAGGGGAACGAATGTAGAGTTAATAATTTAATGCTACGCATGTTGATATGGCGTGTTATGTTGTGTGCTTCAAAGAATTCCTCCACTGACGTGAGTGAAAGCCCCGTGGAATTATACAGTCGGATTTGGCTGCCGAAAAAGGCCGTCCCTGTTGGACCTGGCTGCCTGGAAAAGTCACTCTGCACCCACTCTGTCAGCGCCAAAGGTTAAGATTTGAAGATTAGGATTACTCATCAATAAACACAAACAATCTGTGATTTATATCTCTGTAGAGTACAGAAATGTCAATACAGGCCTCACCGGGAGACGTTAAATTGACTTTTCAGAGAAGGGGTTACTCATAGGGTGGCTTGACATTATCATTTAGAAATAAGAAAATGAAAATGTCAATATTTTCCACTCCCTTTTGTAGGGGGTTAATGTCAAGGTTCCCATCTCAAATTCTGTTTAGGTTTGGAATGTTTGGCACAATGACTTTTGCGCTGAGGAGGTGATGGGAAGATATTTCCTTCTTCATCGCACACTGCTTTGAGCCACGTTTACCTGTCTCTCCATTTTCAAAAGACCTATTTGTATGTTCAGCATTCTTTGTTTCTGTGCCCTTCAACCCCTTAGATCACAGCAGAAGGACAAGAGCGTCTCCGGGAGACTCAGCCTGTCCCAGTAATTAGGTTAAAAGGCTGCTGTGATTGGCTGACCAGTGCTAAGCCTATCTGTCCCTGCCCATTTGGCACTAAGCTGAAGATTTGGAGATGCCCAACCTTACTAAATAAACAAAATAAATACACTCACGAAACCAAAGGGCGTCCAAATTATAGACTGCAAACCCTAATAAGAAAGCAGAACTCAAAACTTGAGGCAATCAGCTTATTCATTTACCAGCTTACCGGTGTTGGGTGTAATGCATTACTAAGTATTTAATTACTGTAATTTAATTACTTTTCCCTTAAGTAAGGGATTACACTTTATTTTTCTGTAATTTAATTACAGTTACTTCTGATGTAATTGCATTATAGACTATAGAACAATTCAATATAAAACAGCAGATTTAACATCAAACGTTTAATGTTAAAATGCATGTTTTAATGCAACCTTCTCCGTTTAAATACTTCGGTCAGTTCAAGAATGATTTCTGCAATTTTATATTGTTTATTTGAAAGAATTAATAGAGCAGTTTCATGTCTATCCTTGTATTGTTCAACTGGCAGAGGTTGATATGGGATTTAGAAAGTAATATGTAATGCAATTCTTTTTAGAGAGAGTAATTGGTACAGTAATCTAATTACACTGTTGAAGATGTAATTAGTTGCTAGTAATTAATTACCCGTTAGAGTAACCTACCCAACCCTGAACTACACTAACGTGTTAGTTACAATTAAATTGAAATATTAGCTTAGTTACCTCATACAGTTTTATTTCAAATATGAACTAAAATCTTTTGCATTGAACTGCTGCCAGCTAGCAATAGTAAACTTCCATGTTAATGTAATTAACAAAGAGACTGTTACTATATACTTGTATGGACACAGATATCCAACATAAACACATGCAGGCGCTACTCTATCACAATGGTAACCCCTATAAATCCGTAACATAACAGAACATTTAACGCTAACTCTACCTTGTGCAGAAACAGAAAGTAACACTTCATTTTAACATTCATCCATACAGTCAGACACAAAGTATACTGCTGTGAAATGGAAATCTGCTCCAACTCATTCAGCTTAAAACCCTGCTTAATATAAGTTATTGAGTTCTCATTTTTTCCTAGTTAATGCAATGAACTTTCAAAGGAACTCATTTCATTTAGTTAATTTCACTGCTGGGTTCTAAAGTCTATCTATAATGGTGGATCTAAAGCAAACGATGACATGCTGTTATGGAACATGTGCAGATCAAAAAGAAAAATGGACCGCTGAGTGCACTAATAAGCTCGGTCTAACTGGATATCTTTGAATGCCGCCGCAGATGTTAATAGAGAACTGCACTACAACTGATCCCTGTTATTATGTTCTGACGTACATGCACTTGTGCTCTGATTTCCATTTTCTATAAAGGTCTGTAATTCTTTCTGGACGGACAAGCTCTGCTAGTTACCTTCGAGCGCTCTAAAGGGAAACATAGCGGCGGAGTGGACGATATGTCAGACGCATTTACAATTCTGCCTTTCATTTTTCCACCCACACAGTCCCCCTGCACTGTTGGTGTTGACTCTGCTGTAGAAACCTGTGATTTCCCAAAATGCTGAACAGAAGAAAGGCGAGGATAATAAAACATGCAGGAGGTGATTTAGCATTAACCCTCACTGCGCCAGAATATTCTGGAACATCTCGGGTTCTCGAGGGGGGTAAACAGTGTCTGGTTCATGTATGAATCATCGTCTAGTGGGGCTTGACATGTCATCGTCTTCCTCCAACAGCTGGAATGGAAATCACATCTTGCGGGTAACGGAAATGCTGCCGATATTGCTGGCATCTGAGATAATGGGCGCTAGGAAATGAGAGTGGATGGTAATGGTGCATGGTGAACAACAAGCGTGAGGTCACCCTGGCCGGCCGTGTGCTCTAAATGACACTCAACCCTGTCTCCGGGCCCATCTTGACACTCCCCATCCTCTGCTTTCACAAGTTCTGCAACTCACTTAAAGTGCAATTATGCGGTTGGAGAGAACTTAGTTGATTCTTCCAGAAAACCACATTGTTCTCATGTGTTCGCCTTTTCCAGAAACTCATCATTAATGTCTTTGAATTAGGCTAGCTGCTGCTGAGTGCTTATCTCAATCATTTCTTTATGACAGTGTTGTTTTTACACAGTTGGTAAAAAGTGATCAGTTGACTTAACTTAAAAAATGTGGGAAACCTGTTGCCTTAAAATGATTAAGTAAATAAACTTCATGCTTAATCGAAAAAATAAAGTAATGTGGAATTGTCAAGTTCACATAGGCCTAACTTAATTTTTTTAATTAAGCATTCAGTTTATTTGCTTAATAATTTTAAGGCAATGGGTTTACTAAAAAAATTAAGTAAGTGAACTGAACACTTTTTACAGTGTGTGTAGTCATAGTTTTTGTCTTTCAGAAAGAATATCTGTAACACATGTATTACATAATGTATTAACTAACATGAACTAACAATGAGCAATACATTTGATACTTTTTAAAACATTTTGTTAGTTAATCTCTGTTAATGTCAGTTAATAAAAATACAGCTATTCATTGTTTGTTGTTAGTTCACAGTGCATTAACTAATGTAAACAAATACAACCTTGGATTTTAATAATGTATTAGTAAATGTTTAAATTAACATTAAGATTAATAAATGTTGTAGAAGTAATTAATGTTAATTAAGTAAGGTAATTAACTAATGTTAACTGAACCTTGTTGTAAAGTGTTAAAAATATATTTTACATTCTGTTAGGGACTGAATTATTTTAACATTCAACACCATTCAAAGGTTTGGGGTCAGTAATATTTTTGTTTTTCAAAGAAAACTATTCAGCAAGGATGCACTAAATTGATCAAAAATAGAATTTGAAGACATTTGTAATGTTACGAAAGATTTCTATTTCAAATAAATGCTGTTCTTCGGAATTTTCTATTAATCAAAAAAAAAAAAATCATAAAAAAAATGTAGCAGAGTTTCCACACAAATATATAACCATGCAGAAAGAAAATTTATTTTGATGGTCTCTTTAAAACATTCAGTTGACTATAAGTAACATTGCACCTGCATGGCTACTACATCTCATTAGAGTGTTAGTATCACTGTAAAAAAAAAATAGTTGGATTAACTTAAAAAAGTAAGTTACCTGGTTGCCTTAAAATTTTGAGTTCATTGAAATTAAAAATTTGAGTTAATACAACAAAGGAGATTGGTTTAATAAATAGAAACTATTATGCTATATGAACTACATTAATTATCTAAGTTGATTTGACAAAATATAGAAAGTTGTGAAAAGAAATCATAAAAATTCATTTTTACAGTGTAGTATTAATAGACTGGTAGGGTTAGGTTTAGAATTAGTTGACATCTAGTTGCAAAGTTACTTATAGTCAGTAGAATGTCTGTTGGAGGAGCATCACAATAAAGAGTTGGCAGATATTAAGCAGACAGTCTACTAATACTCTAATGATTGCTTTTGACATGTGTTCAAAAGGGACCATCAAAACAAAGTTTTACCAGAAAAGGTTCAACATTGATAATAAGAAATGTTTCTTGAGTAATAAATCAGCATGATTTCTGAAGGATCATGTGACACAGAAGACTAATGATGTAATGATGTACTGTAACTAAAACAGTAATGATGCTGAAAATTCAGCTTTGACGTCAGAAATAAATGACATTTTAAAATACGGTTATTATAAATTGTAAAATTATTTCACAATGTTACTGTTTTTACTGTTTTTTTTTTTTTTATCAAATGTGACCCTGGACCACAAAAGCAGTCTTATGTGTCCATTTCTGAAAATTGAGCTGAAAAAAATCTGAATAAATAAGCTTTCCATTGATGTATGGTTTGTTAGGATAGGACAATATTTGGCCGAGATACAACTATTTGAAATCGGGAATCTGAGGGTTAAAAAAAAAATCTAAATATTGAGAAAATCGCCTTTAAAGGAACACTCCGACTTTTTGGGACTTTAAGCTCTCTGCTCCTCACCACAGCGCGTCTCAGGTGCTGCGGTTATCACTCCGCCCAAGTAGCAGTGCTTCGCCTTCAGAGAATATAGTTCCCATATTTACACGGTTAAAATATGTCTGTGTCTCATGTGACTTTGTTTTTTGTACACTCTGTGACTATACAAATCACAACATGTAAATAGGAAAATGTTTGCGTTATTTTGTCACTTATTTGGATTAGTATGCTAGCTGTAACCATTTACATCCAGTCTTTGTGCTAAGCTAGGCTAGCGGTGGGTGCGTCAAACAGACTTATAGCACGCACGGAGATGAAAAAGGTATGGACTTATCTAACTCTGGGGGATAAGGTAAATAGGCTAAAGTCCCAAAAAGTCGGAGTGTTCCTTTAAAGGTTTCCATTTCTGTTGGCGATTGTGCTGCATCCACTTACAGAAATACAATTTTGATATATTTAAGGTAGGAAATTTACTAAATATCTTCATGGATCATGATCTTTACTTAATATCCTAATGATTTTTGGCATAAAAGAAAAATCGATAATTTTGACCCATACAGTGTTTTGTTGGCTATTGCCACAAATATACACAAATATACCCGTGCGACTTAAGACATGATGCAGCATAAAATACTTTTTAAAAACAATCTTACCAACCCCAAACTTCTGAATGGTATAGTGGATCTTCTCAAAAATTGTTAATATCTTGTGGTAATTAGTTTCTTGTGATCATTTCGACAACTTTAATTATCATCAAGATGCACATCATTTATTGTTGTCAAAACATGGACACTTTTTTTAACGACCGTGTTCATCACTAATTTTGTTGATGAGATTAACACTGTTCTCTGGCCCTCACGCCATGCACACGCAGTCGATCTATTAGTGTTTAAGGAAGTGGACAGTGCCAGGTAATAGACTAGTAAACAAGATGAACAAATTGCTCCTTCCAATTGGGCAGAGCTGCAGAAGAGCTGAAAATAGGCATGCCTCGTTCTAGACTAATATTCGGATTCTTCAGTAGCCAAGCGACAAAACATACCACATATCCTAGTGTAGGAGGAGGATACACATCATTTAAGTCCAAGTGCTTTTCATATTTTCTGTTCTGTGATACAGGTGCTGGATGCATGACCGCACTTACAGAACTGCACTTACATTACATTCATTAGTCCATTCCTCAGAGGATCAAATTAATATTTAATGGCCTTCTCCCAAAAGCAACAAGGTTCATATACCCTCATGTTAAGACTATGTTTGGGACATCGGCCAGACGAAAAGCTTCTCTTGGCATTACATTGAGAAATCGCCTTTCATGTTTCAGCGCTCGTCTATACATGTGTTCTTCTGAGTGGGCTGAGAAGTAGCATGCGCTCATGAAGTGAAAAGTGAAAATAGGAGCAGACAAACTGCTCGCTGAAATGCTCCGTACTGATGCACTCTGCACACTGGCCTTATTATTTTAACTAAGATACATTTCTGCGCCTGTATCAGAGTGTAAGCCATGATATTTCAGTCTAACTTATGGGGTGAAAGGGATAAGATGAGTAAGTGAGCTGTGAATTTGTCTATTCTGATCCAGAATATGCAGCATAAATTGAAAGTGCTTGACATTTCCATTAAGGTGCACATTGGGAATGCAAATGCCTGGAGCCTTTTGTTTAAGCTGTCCGGAGTCATTCAGTTTTCAGCAGTATTTATCATCAACGGTGAAGTCAGTGTGATGAAATCCAATATTCCGTCCAACAGACTCTCACACACTCACTTGCATATTTCCCCGTCTATACGCTCGGCTAACATATACATACAACTAATGCTGTACTTCGTTTACCCAGCGGTGTGGAGATGCGTGACCTTTAAAGAAGCCCAACTGAAAGAAACCTCCATTATCACAGCAGTGAGTTAATGTAAACGGGATCAATGCAGACAAAAGCAAAAGGCTTTCGTCACAGCGATACATGATTGAGTGCAATCTAATTATGAGTGAAGTATCAATATTGTCGCTGTCAAGTATACATCGGAAATGAGAGACAGATGAGACAGGCGCATAAGATATCTAGAAGAGCAACAAATATTAAAGGGCATTTGATTATTGTGTGAATACAGTCAAAGGTTGCTCAGTAACTAGAGATAACTTGAGATTAACTCAACCCAACCTTGTTCCTGTACGTTTAATGCCTGCTACAGACTGTGCGATTTCAGCAATCCTATAAGATCATTATAAATCACACTGGATCTAATAAACTTGGGTACAACATGTAGACTGTACGATGATGAAACCTAGGGTACGACTCAAGTCAGTATAGAAGAATAAAACGTCATCCGCAATTGTGTTTTTTATGTGCGCTGAAAAAAAGAGGAGGAAGCGAATGAGGAGATTATGGATGTGGTCATTGCTAGGGAAAAGAGGCCAACTTAGCATGCCAATTTTGCAAATGGAGCTTGAGATAAATAGTTTTAAGTTTTAGCGTCAAGTCGCTTTGATCAATACGCCATTTCATGCTGCATTTTTATTGGCTAGTCACCAGACCAGATGTAAGTCGTAGCAGCAAAAACACTGAGACTATCATGCTAAATTTCTGACACTGTCAGAAAATGATCGCTGGCTATCTTTGGTCGCAAGGCCGTGATAACGGCCGTCTTTGAACCTCTCTCGCTATACGACATACGACCACCGTTTAGGAGCCACAATAGTCATTTTTCGTCTGAGACAGCCCAAAATCATAGAAATTGTACCAGGAATTATATGTTTCCCTACACCTGATTCGACTAATTCACTCACTTATGACTCATCTTAATGTGTTTTGTAGGGTGGCCTCCAGGACTCGGGATGGGAATCACTGGATTAAAATATTAACTAGAGATTCTGTCTTTAGGCCAGAAAAATGTGACTTTGATTTGAAACCCAAAGGGTGGGCATGAAAGCGAAGGTTAAATATCTTATCAGGAAAAATTGCCCTGCAACAAGAGGATTAAAGAGGATGCAACATGTTGCAACAGTCCTGGTATTATAATTTGCAATTTTAAAAAACAACAAATCCTTCCTCCTAAATATTACTATGCCATTAGCCTGATGTATTAACAAACTGAAAGTATGAATTCAGTCATTTAATTGTGCTAATGAGAAAGCTGACCATTTGTGGTTTTTAAGTGCTCAAGGTTTTGCTGATTAGCATGCCCATTTAAAAGGAGCCATGAATTCAGATAAAATCGTTTTTATATTTTCAAGATATTTCAAAATGTCATTTTATTATACACAAGTATGTTTCGCTAGTAATTTTTGGAGGACCCTTATACAACGGTTTTCCTTGTCTGCAGCTGTAATTAGTCACATCATGGGATCGGATGGTTGGCTCAAAGTAACCTGGCAGCAGAATTGAGCGCCCATGAGAAGAAAATTATGTATTTCAAATATTTAATATTCTGCATCAGTCTAGCAACTGTCTTGAGATGGGAATGTGAATGCTGATAGATAGATTTCTACAGGTATGTAGCCTAGTCCTCTTAGGGGTTTTAGCAGACATCCTTTGAGAACAATGTGCTCTGCAGGTTTTGAACCATGTTGATGAAAACATCCAGAAAAATATTGCCTGAAGTAACTAATAAATATACTCAAATAGCCTAAATAGTTATCACTTTGGATAAGACTTCAGTTAGGCCTATTGTACCAATCCTACTCTGTTCAATGCGGTTCTAATCATTAGCCAACCACAGCATATTTATTTCATGTAAAATGGATGAGCATAATTATGGTGATTTGTCCTTTCCAAATGCACTGCATGTTGCTGGTAAAATCGATATGTTTACTTAATGGAATTACACGCAAAATCTATTCATAGGGGAAAACTAGTGACGACTGGAGCTGTTTGGGTCCATCTCGCCTAATTGAACGAGAAAACTGCATCGAGGCGCGGGCTCTTAAATGTAGAGAGAGAGAGAGAGAGAGAGTGAGCGAGAGAGAGAGAGAGAGAGAGAGAGAGAGAGAGAGTATAGCGGTAGTGTTTCTCAAATGCCATTTAACATCTGTCGACAACTGAATGACACGAGCGAGATAAGACGGCAAAACTAACTAAAGTGCAGCACGAATATCGGTGAACTTTGATTTACAATCATGATTTCGCAGAATTGAACGAATGCTTCAAGAAAGAAGAAAGCGGGGACGCGAAAAAGCCGCGTGTATGGATCTCACATTCAACCATCATCCCACGCGCGCTGTTCTCCAGGCAAAATCCAACATGATACGCGTAATGAAACTGTTCGCGGCGAGGTTTTAATGGAGGTGGAAGGTGATTCTCCTGACAGCGATCTTGAGTTTTAGTCGCCGTTAGTTACAGATGTACAACATTGCTCCTCATCGCAGAGTTCGCATGGCTCCAGTTGGAGACACCAGAGCTTGGAGAGACATATGCGGTCTTTAACAGCAATAATCGCGGGCAGGAAACCAGTCTGGAGGGTTGATAAAAGCAATAAATCCACACTGAACATAAGTGACCCGTCGCGCAATGAGAAACTTCAGGGAAAGCGCTTCACCGGCGACCGCGCGGATAATACGACGCCTCGTGTTTTAAAGTGGAGCCTTTCTGATAAACAGGAAGTTTTTTGGATTTAACATCGACACAGTCGCGGAGATGACAAGAAAACAGGACGACATTGCGCCATCACCTGTTATCTGAACACTGTGATTAGTTCTCACAAAAGCACTGAATCTTTATTGCCTTTGGAGTCGGACCTGCTTTCAATACATTCCGGCGTTGGACATGGAGACTAGTCAGTTACGGACAGTAGACTGGTTGATTTCTTAATGTGCAAGAATACACAGCCATATCGTTTTTATTCCTCTTAACACACTGCGTTCGGTACATCTATTAATTTTGCACTATGATGGAACCACCACCTTGCTCTAAAAAGAGCCTGTCTCTTTCGCTGCCGGTTCCCCGGGAGGGACAGGCGACCCTCAAGCCACCCCAGCATCTGTGGAGACAGCCACGGACCCCCATCAAAATCAAACATCGCGGTTACTCTGACACCGACCGACATCACCACCGACAGATAGAGCGCTCAAATGCCATGGACACGAGTGACCGGCCGGGGCTCAAGAAGTCCCGCATGTCCTGGCCATCGTCGTTCCACGGAACCACCAGCGCGTCCATAAGCAACTGCGCTGGGAGTAAGCGGTAAGAAAGCCGAGTGACTAATTACGTGTGAACAAACGAGCTATTTCTGTGTGATGGACGCCCAAAACTGATAATAATGACGCTGGAAGGGTTAATAGTGCTTTGTGTGGAGACTGGAGAGGCGGGACGCGTGGGCATCCTTGATGATGCGTTGTGCGTAACGGCTCCAGCAGCTCTCAGAGAGCGTGAGTTTGAAATGCCTCAAACGTGACCCCCAGAAGTAACCTCAAACTTACTTACTAACAATAATAATGAGCTGGATAAAAAAAAAAACTATAAAAAAAAACTGTTGAATACGCGCGTATAATGGGTTTTTGGAGAGCCCTAGCCCCCCATGATGTAGATGCCACTAAGTCTAGAGGGACTGATCTGAAAGTATTACAATCATTTAGGATCATGGCATATGCTCTTTCGCTCTTGGCACATGCAGACACCATATGCGCACGCCAAAAAATTAGCATGATCTTATCAAGCTCTTCAGTATAACATGATTAGTGACATAATTGGGTTTTAAGACGATGCATAACATGTTCATTTGTGTACAGGTTTGTGATACAGTCTCTTCTGGCTTTTATGATAATATATATTTTAATTATAAACATATCTTTTTTTTACATAATACAATACAATAAAAATTATTATTGGCATTATCATTAACATCCATCAGACCGTTTCCTTTCCAAGGTTCTTTATAGAGGATAAATGATTAAAATGTCCATCACATTAAGTAAAAAAAATGGTTCTTTTAAGAACTGTTAAAGGTTCTTCAAGGACACTTCTAGAGAAGTGGTTCCATGTCATCATATACTGTAAGTGAAAACGGTTAAAGTGGAAAAAGGTGCTTTAGCCTAGCAAAAAATTTGACGTTTAATGACCATTGAAAAGACGTCCCTCCGACACGTCCCGTGATGGTTGAAAAATAGTTCCAAAATGAAAGTTGAACTGGCCATCTATCGTTATTCGATTTATGACGTCCTACCATGGCAATTTTTGGCCAGGGACATGACGTTATTACAGTCGGACCAATGTTTGCTGGGAGATTATTAAAATGTTCTTCACACATTTGAGATGTCCAAAAATGGTTATTTTCAGAACTGTTCACTGAATCGCTGCGAAACCCCCTTTTTGGAGCCTTTATTTTTAAGAGTAAATAGAGTTCAACTCTTATTTATATAGCTCAATAAGAGCAACAGTAGGTGGCCATTGTGCTGTACTAAATATATATAAAAAAAACAAAAAAAAACAAGAAAGACCGCAAAACAAACGATAGGGAGGGAGTTTACATCAAAGGGATTCTAAAGGGAGTTTACATAAAAAACACCAATCAGAAAAATCCAACATTAAAAATCAAGGACAGTTTGAAGTCAAGTAAGTCAAAATCAAGTAAGCTTGTAAAAAGAGGTAGGTTTTTAAAGGTCCCGTTCTTCACGATTCCATTTTTCAACCTTTAGTTAGTGTGTAATGTTGCTGTTAGAGCATAAATAATACCTGTAAAATTATAAAGCTCAAAGTTCAATGCCTAGCGAGATATTTTATTTAACAGAAGTCCCCTTTCAAAGCCTACAGCGAAGGTCCGGTTTGGACTACATCCCTCTACTTCCTTTTTTAATGACGTAACTAGAACAGTTTTTTGACTAATCTCAGCCCACAGGAGTACACAAACGAGTGTGTTTGTCGCCATGTCGTCGAGACGCTGTTATTTTCATGCCGGAGTCAAGTCACATTTTTACAATAACAATCAGCGCACGCATCTCCAATTTATGGTAAGAGGCGTGACCTTTCTGGGCAATGTGCGATAAGCTGCTGTCGAATCACAACACAGGAACCGCTGGCACAATCGGAACACCTTACGTATTTCTGAAGGAGGGACTTCATAGAACAAGGAAGTCATCGGCTCGATTTTTGGACAGTAAAAACAGCGGTATACAGACAAGTAAATTGTGTGAAAAATACGGTGTTTTTTTACACGCGAAACATGAACACATGTTATATTGCACACTGTAAACACAATCAAAGCTTCAAAAAAACATGAAGAACAGGACCTTTAACTTAGATTTAAAAACAGACTCTATCTAGTTTTAAGGGTAGAGGAAGACTATTCCACAATTTTGGACCAACTATAGAAAAAGCATGGTCAACCTTCGTCTTAAGTCTAGATCTCAGATAACGCATGCACAGAAAGAACAGAAGCACTGTAGGATTTTGACTTGCACTGCCACATCACTGACTGTGTAGCGCTGTTGTAAATAATCAACTTGAATCAGTTTTATACAGAGAAACACATTTGTCAGCCTGACATTCATGTCGATTTTGTGGGTTTGCACAATTCGGTGTAGCGTACAATACACTGCTTTTACCCTCAAGAATGAGTGTGGGTGTTGCTTGCTGTGCTTGTGCGTGGATGTGCATACAGACTGATGCTAGTGCTGGAAGAGATGAAATGTGGCGTCCCTTTGAGTGGCGCCTGACCAAATTGGGTGATTATTACAGTAATAATCTGCTTCTGTGAGTGCTGTGAGCCCCAGGGGAGGCCGAGAACCGAAGGCCTGGTTTCCTTCCTGTCAACTTTTTTGCCTAGGCCACAGACGGTCTTCACGGTAGGCTCCTGGGAGACAGGCCAGCTCGGACTGACTGTATAGTAAAGCCTGATTTGTATTCCCTTCCCCAGGACACGCTCACAGCCAGACCAAGAATTAGTGCAGCAGCACTGGCTCGGACTGTCCTGTTTCTACTGTGGGCGGGTGGCACAGTGCGAGAGATAGAGAGCGAGAGACAGAGAAAGCTGCCTGTGTGTACGTGTGGCTCTGGTGATGTCACAAGAAGCAGAGTGAGATGTCCATGCCTATCTGGTCACTTTTCTCACTCATCACAGTTTGTAACATGATCTGCCATGCAAAGGCATAGGTCTTAATAGGCCTTCCAGTATGTGTTGTGTAAATGAGTGTTTAAATGGATTATGCTTAATAACTTGACAAAGAACGGCCATGTGAACAACCTATATAGTGTTATTTTATTGGGTAAAGGTCATAGTCAGTGTAAGCAAAACAGATCTTTTTTTGTATGTAAATACATTTACTGACATTTTGTTGGCTTATTCTTACCCGCGTTTCTGTTTACATATTGATGAAAAACCTGTGGTTTACAAAATGTTTTCTTATGTTGTATGGTTTTTATGATAAGTCCATTTTACCTTTTCACTTATGGATGGATACGATAACGTATATGTGCTTGTGTGTGGGTGTGTTGGGGCATGTGTTGCTGCAGGCTTTAGAGAAAGCCATGGATGATAATTAGCAATTTGCATGTACGGTCACATCACAGAGGTGGTGGTGGTGGGAGTCTTCATCACAGGGATACATTTTTATTTTCATTCTTTTTATGGAGATGTCCCTGGCAGTCCTTTAACGGGAGCTCTAAGCATGGCGTCTTGCCTCCAATGCACATTTATTGAGCTTAAGTAATATACTGCCCAGAGGACCCCCTCCATGTCATCTGTTCCTCTGAGCCTGCGGCTAAACTCAGATCAACCTCATACACAGCTGCATGCCCAACGATACACTGATGCCTCATGTTTTGGCGTGTGATGCTCTTGAGAAAGATGAAGTTCACTTACAGATTGGCTGCAAAAGAGTGCTATTTAAATGTGATGTCTGCGTGTCTCTGTGTAAATGAGCAGTGCAGTTCTGTCTGCTACGCATTGAAAAGAACGCATGATGTTTTCTGCATCTGCCATCTAAACACATGCACTTCATCTCCAGAGCTGCTCTGAGAGTCACTTCCCAAGAATTTCACTAATTTCATAAAAATAAAAAAGATTGTCATATCATATACACAGGGCTGGATATTAACACCCGCCTATTTGGCAGTTGGATTTCAGCAATTTAGTGTTGTCAAAAATATAGATTTTTCGATACATATCAATACTCAAATGTCTGAAACTCTCCGGCAGGATACACAATACCAGCTGTGCGTTCTCGCTCTCTAATCTCTCAGACAGCGAGATGATGACACACAAACCCGCGTCCCTTTTACTCACCTGTTTCATTTGCTCCGGATGAATATGGTGTTACAGGGCTTGAATTTCGGCGAGGGATTGCGCATATTGAGCTAAATTTTACTCATTCCCTCAGATGTTGTGCTCACACCCAAAGTGCGTGCACATAAAGTCAAATATATTGGCTATATAAAACAGTATAATGTGTGTCAGGTCTTAAAGTGACAGCAGGGTGACAGTTTGGTTTAACTTGAAGAATTTGTGAGAAATATATTACTTTTGTACAGTTGTCATGGCTTGGCTCACACAGGGAGAGTAGTGGATCTAATTGCAAGCAGTAATTTTATTAAACGGGTCCTTGATTATGATTTCACTTTTTTAACATTAGTTAGTGTGAAATGTTATCTGTTTGAGCATAAACAACATCTGCAAACATACGGCGCTCAAAGTTCAATGCAAAGGGAGATATTTTCTTTTATAGAAATCGATTTTTAAGGACTACATCAAACGGCTGGTAGGGACTACAACAAGCTTCTTCCTGGGTTGGTGACGTCACAAACCCTAAAGTTCAGTAACCCCGCCCACTGACTCGAGCACGACAAGTAGTAGTAGGTAAATAACAGATGTGACGCTAACAGTGTGGATCTAGCAACTAATCATAAACATGCCTTTGAAGAGTGCAAAATGTTGTGCAGTGCCAGGTTGTGGAAAAACACAGTAGCTGCATTGAATTTGCAGAGAGCCTGAAATTAAAAAACTATGCTGCGTTGTGCCTTCTGTATTGGATCCGACAGGAACGGCGCAACACACTTAGGTGAGTAAAAACGTTTTACTGTGTCACTATTGCTTTGTTACAGATCATTTGATATGTACGGATTATGTGTACATGTCTAACCAAAATAACCAGTGACCAGTGATTTCTGATATGTAATGATTCATGTAGGCCTAAAGTGAGATGTTTTTGTCTCAAAAAATGTTTATTTGTCAGTAAATCAAACCAGTGACTAAACGGTCAGCTTCACATTTCTCTTAGTTGGATGAAAATAATCTGTTGTTTAAACTGTGATTAAATTATATCTAAAAAGTGATCAAAGAGCGTTCCTTTTACAATCGCTGGAACTGTCAATTAAACAGCTCGAGTGTTCTGGACTCTCGCCAAAACTCCAGTTATAATCAACAAATCCCTGATCAAAAAATAATTTTTGCACTGTTAGTTATGATGAAAGCATTCTTTAGTGTGCAGAAATCGAGTTACAATGACGTGATCGCTGCATTCATGCGCTCAACAATGTCTGTGATCGCTGATCGGCTACATGTGCATCACTGCAACCTTTCATTCCACCATCTAAATATAATTCTATAGATCTAAATATAATGCTATAATCAACACTTTTCACGATTAGTAAACCTTGAGAGCTGTAATAGTAAAAACATGTTAAACGTTTTCGAGAGAATTCCACATGTAATACTTATCTATTTCATATGCAAAGCTGTCAGCTAATCACAGCGTTTACACTGAAGTCTCACAGCAGACACACCCCTTAAAACAGAGCGTTCAAATCAGAGGGCTAAAAAGTGTATTTCATAGGACTCTAATTATGACACGAGTTCTGTCAACTGAGCTCAAATTATATTAAATTTTCCTGTAAATAAACACTGTTGGAGCATATGGTCCAAACCATTTCCTGGTAGATGTTTGGAACAGTCTTATCTTATATTAGTTTCCAGGAGACGTTAAGTAAAATGGAAAGTGGCCCCATAGGGGCATATCTGCTCTCTGTTCAATCATCAGAGGCGATGTGACTGAGCACACCAACTAGAGAAGTAATCAGGATCTTCAACGTCTCAGACCCTTTGGGCCAAAAGAAGCCAATTGTTCTCTGATGCTGGTATTTTTTAGACCTATATACAATTTCTTTATAGACCAATTTTTAGAGGAAGCATGGTGGCTGATTTATTAGAAACCCCATAACTACAAATAGAGTTTCAAACACATTTGGTGTTGATGATTGATCATTCAGCTTTAATCATGCTTTCTTTTTTGTCGGTGTTCAGTATTTTTGATTTACTATCCAGTGTAATCACATCCTTCTATTTACTCCCTCCCAACCGTAGCTTGTTGTACTTTTTTTTTTTTTTTGCCTTTTAACCATAACTCCCACTGAAATATTCAACTGTCACTCGTAATTCACCACCTCTGCTTTCAGTCATTAAAACTTGATAGGACGCCGTGGAGTACCGTTTCTCAGATGACTAAGGCAGTTTGGCAGCTTTTATTTCTTTCGCATAAGATGAATTTGTGAAACTTATTGCAGCCTTACTTTGGGAGGAAAGTGGCCCCTACCCCAGTGCACTCTGGAAAGTTACCACTGAGGAAAGAATGACCGACACTGAACAGAATAACAGCTTATCCTGCAGTTCTGTTGCCATGGTTACATTTTGAGCTTGAGTAAAATAGATACATTTTGCCCAAAAAGGCAAAAGGAAGTTTCATTCCTAGATGCACAGTATGTCATTTTAATATTCAAAGGCAAATATGCTGCTAAATGTGTACTTACTTAGGCCCATCTCTCCTCTTGGAGCATATTATAGGCCATCAACAACAATTCTCCAGCGGGCACGGTCTTGGGCTGTCTTTTCTGTTTGAGTCCAGGTGATACCACTCTTCTTCAGCGTCTCAGTGTCTTGCCTCCAGCTGTTCTTGGGCCATCCCGTCTTTCGTCTTACTTGAGGGTTCCACGTGAGGGACTGGGGTGTCACATTTCTCGTTGGTTTACGTAATGTGTGTCCAATCAAGCCCCACTTTCTCCTCCCTATCTGCTGGGTGATAGCTTCTTGATTGACTCTTTGCCAGAGCTCCTCATTGTTGGTACGGTCATGCCACCAGATCTTGAATATGCACCTTAGGCATCAATTGGTGAAAGTCTGGATCTTCTGCAGTGTCCGCTTGGTCATTCTCCATGTCTCCGACCCATATTGGAGAACAGACTTCACGTTGGAGTTGAAAATCCTCATTTTGGTTTCTTCTCCTATCTCTTTGGATGGCCAGATGTTTTTGAGCATGATGAACACCGCCCTTGCTTTGCCCACCCTGTCCACCTTTGTCCACTACACTCCCAAGGTAGACAAAGAAGTCCACTTCCTCAAGAGGTTGTCCATCTAGCATGACATGACTGTTGTTTGCTGTGTTGATCTTAATCACCTGCTAAATGTGTAGTGGATACTATATACTTTCCAGTAAGCTGCTATCTCTCAGAACCCACCAGTGATATGTCACAGATTTCCCGTAAGTTACGTTGTTCCAAGTTGTTGTTTATTATTTTTAGTCACCGGATTTTGATTATTCCCTCTTAATAATTTGTTACATGTATATAGCGCTTTATCTGGGACCTCAAAGCGCTTTACAAGGAAGGGGGGAATCTCCTCAACCATCACCAATGTGCAGCATCCACCTGGATGATGCGACGGCAGCCATATTGCGCCAGTACGCCCACCACACACCAGCTTACTGGTGGAGAGGAGACAGAGTAATGAAGCCAATCAGTATATGGGGGTGATTAGGAGGCCATGATGGACAGATTTGGCCAGGATGCCGGGGTTACACCCCTACTCTTTTGAAAAACATCCTGGGATTTTTAATGACCACAGAGAGTCAGGACCTCGGTTTAACGTCTCATCCGAAGGACGGTGCTCTTTGACAGTATAGTGTCCCCATCACTATACTTGGGCGTTAGGACCCACACAGACCACAGGGTGAGCGCCCCCTGCTGGCCTCATAACACCGCTTCCTGCAGCAACCTGGTTTTCTCATGAGGTCTCCCATCCAGGTACTAACCAGGCTCAGCCCTGCTTAGCTTCAGTGGGCAACCAGTCTTGGGCTACAGGGTGATATGACTGCTGTCTTATCTACCATTGTCTCTAGTCTGCATTGTTGCACCTAGCATTGAATCTATAGGGAAACTACACAGTAGCTGGGTTTTCATCTAAACATAAAGCGAATATTTTCAAAGTTCGCAAAAAAAACCAAACAAATGTGAATTAGGTGCATTTCCATCAAGTTGTTTGAGCGGATGACGGTGATATTGGTAACCATAGTAGCCAACAATAAATAAAACACCATCAACAGAAACAGACGATTAGACACGTGGGTTTGATGTTCGCTACGTCAGAATTTATTCAGCAAATGCGTTTCCATCTCCCATTATTCGCATTAATTCTTTTTCATCAAAAACCACCTCAAGGGAGCGTAATTATTTTTGTGTGACTTAAAGGATAATTTCTTTTCAAAATGTGCCGTTTCCATCACTCCGTTACAATCCATTATGATGCGATACTTCAAAATGCGCATAAAAACAGGGTGATGGAAACTAAGGCTACTGTTAATTTGACAGTCTGTTGTTTGAGAGCTGCCAAGCTTGTTAAGTGCTTAATTAGATACACCTGCAATCAATTACCTCAACAATTGCATTGGTGTTTCAGATGTTACACATTGTGTAAATTTGTACCAGTCCACAGGTACATACTAAGTGCCGTTATTATTGTTCATCTCAAGGCATGTGCTTTTCCTTCCTTGTCGCAAATTCGTTGTTGAAATTCAGTCTTCCCTCCTATCTATTGCTTACCTAGGCTCCACATTTATTTGTCTTTGCTCCCCTCTTGATTCTCTGAATTTCCATACTTCAAAGCACTCAACATGCTCCTCATCCTGTGTTTGAGTGTTTTTTTCTGTTTCTTTCAAATGTCATCTTTGTTGCCCCGACGATCTCTCGCTGATTTATTGAAACCCACCGACAACGTCTCTGATATCGTCTGGTGTCTCTGGCCCCTCCTTCCTCTTTCGACAGATGAGTGTCTCTCACTCATATCTCTGGCTCTGAGCATATGTGTGTGATCACCAGCCTGTGTTTCCTCGTTTTTCAATGTCCTCCCTCCACATCACGCAGTCTGTATGATTCTTTGTGCGTGGTAATTACTGACTTCGAACTCAGCCGTTCACTCGCTCACTGCTTTTCTCTATCTCTCTCTCTCTCTCTCTCTATCTCTCTCTCTCTCTCTCTCTCTCCCTCTCTCTCTCTCTCCCTTATCTTATTTGTCTGGTTTTCGCTCCATATCCCTTGCTTTCTCTTTTCTCCAGTCGCCTTTTGTGCTCCCTATTGTGCTTCTCTCTTCTTAGGGCCTCGTATGCCACTTACATTGTCTCTCACGCACTTTGCTCATGCTCACCGCTGAGTTAATCACACCACTGGCCTATCTTTAAATCTATCATTTCTTCCCACTCCCGTGCATGTCCGCAAAGATCATCAACTCATCTAATTCTCCCTCTCTCTCCTATTTCCTCAGTGTCTGAAAGAAGTGCCCGCCATTAGACTTTCTGCCGTCACTTATTGCTTCTCCCATTCCCTGCGGGTACAGCCCTGTAAATGATACTGCTGCCTTTCACAAAGCCCTTGCATTTTCTGTGCCATCCATCACTTCCCTACAACACTTTTACAGTAGAGCACCAGCCTTTTATTTCACACCCAGACATGTCCGCCTGCTCTCAAGATACTAGCGGTTTCCCTCTGCTCCATCTCTGCTCTGTGCAATTAGTGTGGCTGAAATCTGAAACCTGAAATCTACACGATCATTAACAAGTTAAAACCCCTGAAAATGTGTAATGGCATTATTACATGCCTGCAGCATGAGACCCTCTTCAAATGCCCCTGCTACACTCCAGATGTGGAGAAATGGGGCAAAACCAAGAAGATAATAGGCTTATAATACCTGGAGGAAACTATCCATTTGCATTGCTATTAATCTCACATCTGACACTGGTAAAAAGTCTACTATTATTGAATATTGCTTGCAATTTTGGAAAATTAGTTTGAATATATTGCTACATTTAAATCCCTCCGTTTGAGAGAAAAAATGCATGTTTGGAAATCATTCTTGAGGGTTTGGTTTTTTGTTTACAAGAAGTTTGCTGCATGTAAACAGTGCATGCTTTAGATTGTGACATCCCTTTCTGGTATCCTTGTCTGGTTATAATTCGAAAGTTATCTCTGGCTTTACATGATTATGATTATGGTTATGACTGCATACTGAAGTGTCAAGCTAACATATAAACTTTTGAAAGGGTGTGACTATTATATAAATTTCATGCTTATTCTGGCACTGTAGAATTTCACCATTTGCATTTTGCCAGGGACAATTCAATATTATTTGCTGTGGAAACCAATTTGATGCCACATATGCTGTAGGTTTATGCTAATAGTTTGGCAAAAATTCTATTTAATTTACTCACCATCTTGTGGTTCCAAATCCATATGAATTACTTCCATGGAACATGCAATTTTGAAATCTCCAGTCCGCGTTAATTTGAATTATAATCAGCAGAAATGGTTTGGAACGACATGAGGGAGAGTGGCAGGATTTTCATTTTTAATTTCAACAACTCCCTTTATGTTGCATTCAGCCTGGAGTGTTCCTTTAAGGCTTTTGTTTCCCATATGAGAGACATGACGTGCTCCCAGCTCATCTAACCTTCACATTACTGTAGCTCAGTCGAGTGCTTCAATGAGCAAGTATTAAGCATCCAGCTTCACGGATAACGTTGGCCCTCAGGTTTGGGCACGTGATCTCATGGTTAGCGACATCTGTTTTTCCTTTGTGCACCAACAGGCTAAGCTGCACCATGCTCACCCTTTTTTGACCTGCCCATACCTATCCTCCTAAAGCCTGGAGGAGTGAAACCAGGAGCTCTTCCATAGTACACAGCAGCAACTGTAACAGATATGATTAGAGGATTGAATTCAGCATTATTTAGGTCTGAAGTAAATGTGCTAGATGCTGATGGGGTAAATTCACACAGCTGCTGAACACCTGCTTTTGCATTGAGACTGTATTTAGATACAGTAAGTATACTTATAAGTATAACTGTAATACACACTATTAATCTTGTACATTGTAATCGTTTTATTTTTAATATTTGGCTATTTTGTGTGCTGCTGCGCGTCCCTGTGTGCGTGATAAACAGTGTACGCACGTTGTGCACCCGCCTATAGGCGCATATTACTGAGGCACCCTTTAAATAAAAATAAAAAATATTGGGCATTTTTGCTCTGTTAAATACTTTTCTCTTTATTTATCCTAGTCTGTGCTGAAATATTTCCCGTTCTTCTTTCTAGATTGCTTAGAAAACAAATCCGGAGGGCTTCAGGAGGTTTACAATGAGTTAGCGCTGGTCAGTAAAATTTAATTGTCATATAAATGGAAAAAAATAAAAAAATAAAAAAAACAAAAACAAATGGATCTCTATTCTTCGACTGTGATAGTTGTGCAAATACATTTGCATGTGTGTCTGTACATTTTTATATCCTATATTTGCCTCTGTCATGCAGCTTCAATGCCAAGTAAAGTCTAACCATAATATAATTGGCTCAAAAACGCCCCATCCCCCATCCTCACTTTCATATGCTAATATGAACAAAAAACATGATGCCACAATGTTTCACTGACAGAGTAATTTAAAGAGCCATTTTAGATTCCCATGGTTGTCTGCAAAGGGGTCAGTTCTCACATCCCTCTTTGCGTCTGCTGTTTAGCATTAGCGCGTCAGTATTCCGCGAGGAGCGTGTCGGATATGTGTGGAGGTGTGAGGAGTCCTGAATTTTGCCTGTTATCAGACAGACAACCTGAACCAACCTGCTCCACAGCGGCAGCCTTCATTCCCATTCTCACATTTTGATGATAAGCTCTGTAGTGACATCCGTCAAGGGATCTTGGACCCTCTCTGAGTATGTGAGCATGTCTGAATGTGTGTGCGTGAGCACTGCGGACTCTCGTCTCAACGGGTGGCAGTTCTGAGAGAGACCGACATACTTGTGTCACTGAGGTGTCAGCCGCACAGATCCTCGCATATGCATTTACACACTCTCTCGATCGCATGCGCACACACAACTACAGCAGAGACATCAAAAGACAGTTGTCAGAGCAATAGACGGGTGAGATAATGTAGGTTGGGCAGCAGAAAGCACACCGGGGAGAGGCTAGTTCAAATCGAGGACAGCAAACAAATCAAAGCCGAGCCGAGTGCATTACCACACCTGGTGTTTGAGAGATATGAAGAGCATCCCTCAGTTAATATGTATGCGATCCACCTGTTATGTTTGAGGCAGGGTTTCCTGTTGTCCTACCTGATGTACGATGTCACCAGGGATTTGTAACCCATAGATAGTCTGGCTTCAACCCACTGGATAATTATGAGAAAGTGGCAATCCTACTCACTGGGGAAGGACAGATGGCTGCGGTATCAGCAGAATATGGCTCTGACTGTCACACTGAACCATGATCCAAGACAATATTGCGTTCGCTTGTACTAACCTATAATGAATTAGCGTGCAAATACATGCTAAACATTAGTCATTTAGACAACATTATCGCCTGGTCCAACGAATCAACTCACAGATAAACATAATTAATGTTTCCTCCTCTGTTAATTTATTATGCAGTGTTTTCATGTTTGCTGGTTTGGTATGTCGTGATTGTGAGGATGCACACGGTTTCGCTTACAACATGAATATCCTTTGAGAGAAAGAAAGAGCAGGAGGATGCGTCGGCCTGCTCGGTTGGAGTCGGCTGTGGTCTGGTCATGTGTGAACTGGACTGGAAACTGCTGTTTCTGAGTCACTCGCATTATGTAACCTGCAGACAACCAACATTTTGTTCAAAAAAAAAAAAATAGATTCAGGGTGGTACCAGGGATTCTAAAAGTGGTACTGGCTGTGATTGTTTAAAATGTCTCTCAGCTTCAGTCAAACCACTTCTGTGCTGTGGAGCATCAGCATTTAGCTGTATTTAATACACTGTAATTGTTTCTTACGGAAACCACAGCAGGTAATTCACGGCAAACTGAGAACGGACTCTTGCATTACTGATGCCAGTCCACTGCAGCTATTGACAAATGTCTGACTGATATGGTGATTACATCACAGTGCTGAGTTACTGTAATGGACACTGCTTTGGTCCTTTGGGACCATCTTTTGACCTCTGTGAGACTGATTCAGGAAGCCCTGTCTGTAAGCGGAACAGTCATGGGATAAAGCTCCTGCCTCTCGTGGCATTTAAAGGCCTGAGATTCCCCATGTGCCCCGGGAATCCCTTCCATGCTGGGCCTCCATCTATTATCCTCAGATCCGAGACCTCAGTGTGTCGATTCTGAATGGGCTTGTAAGGCCCGTCTAAATCGATCCAATGGCGGCATTCGATTAGTGGGGAAGGTCTCACGCGTGTTCCGTCTTTTCTCACGGCAAATGGATTTTTGATTAAATGCAATACATATTCTCCTATTTGCCTATCTTCCTTTGTGTGCCAGTTTCTATAAACTTCTAAAAACCTTATTACCTTGTGTTTTACTCTTTGTGAATGAGACATTTGTACCACTCACTTTTGAGACATTTTAAATGATACTAAACATAATACTGTAATCATAATGATAATCATTCACATTAAACCATATATAATCTTGTGTGAGTTTTAGGTATCCCTGAGAGAGAGAATGAAATGTAGATAAGGTGAGACTTTTTGTCTCAAAAGAGGGGACGGGGGGAAGAGGGGGGGGGGGGGAAGCCAAATGTTAATTTCCAGCAAGGTCCTTTTGTCTCATAGACCAGTGATCATTCTTCAACCAGTTTTTCCAGTCTTACAGTCTCTAGGGTTAGAGATTTCCCCGGCAGCGTCACGCTCTGCTGCTCTGTGATTGGCAGCAGGGGTCTGGACATCTGTAAAGGAGCAGGAATCGAAATTTCCTGTGATGCAGGGTGCGGGCCGAGAGCCAGTGATAACTCCAACGAGGGTAATTCATTACCATCAACACTGAGCACAGCGAGACCTTGTTTCTCCCTCTTAAATTCAGATTATCGCAGTTGGCTCTTTCACTTGCCCTACTTTTCCAGCTTCTCCTGTCCCCTCTACACTTGTTTACGTGTTTGCCTCTGTGTGTGCGTGATCCGATTGCTAAGTCAGGCCTTATACGGTCTGCAAAGGCTATCGGACAATTTTTTTCAGCTGTTTTTTTTTGTATCCCATGTTGTTCTCGCACAAAACACGGAACACTATACAAATGGTAAACACCGTAAATGAACGGAACGCAGTGGAATGTGATGTTGACGCACACATCACTGGCTCACCCCGCCCCCTCTCCTTCTGCTCTTGAGATGCTTATCGCCCGTGACAGATTAGGGCACTTGTCGTCGTCTATGTTTAAATCCAGTCGTCGTGATGGGAGTTGACACTGAAGTCTAGGCATTCTGTGGAGAGAGACAGGTGTACCCAGGACATGAAAGAAACAGGGAAAGTGCAAAGAGGGAGAGAAAGATGGGGTGAGAATAGAACAGAGAGATGGGGGAAAGAGAGTGAAGGGGATGGATAGACGAGAGGAAGCAGTGGTGCCAGTGATGGCCGCTGTCATAAAGAATTTACGGCAATCTTCCATTTAGCCAAATCAAATTCTAGGCTGGATCCAGCTGTGATTGGCCCATGTTATAATATCACTCATGAGGCCACAGCAGCATGACCTCGTGGGTCCAGCCCGCCTCTTTGTGAGTGCTATAAATAGGATAGGAGGCCTCAGGCTCCCACTTTAATGAGATTAAATCAAACCAGCCTCAACATTGAGTGTGAATTGAGCATAACCTCTGGTATCTTGCTTTGGAAAAAAGAGTAGTTTGCATGGGTAAATGCAGTTTAAAAAATGAAAACGAGTTTGCATGTTTGCAACTTGCAAGTTTGCATCTGTTTTTTTTTTTTTAAGGTTAGATTTTAGGTGTTTTGAGTGAACTTAAAATGGCAAATTGCCGTTACTTAAAAGTTGTAACCAGTGTAGCAATTACCTATTTTGATCAAGTTAATTTTAACACAATTTCTTAGGTTTTATCAGAACACCGCGTCTTCTCGACATGATGCTATTCAGCTGAAGTATTTGAATGTGTTCAAGACTTCAAGTTTACACTTGCGTCTGCGCGCACAATAACTGGGCGCGGCCAATATGCTAATGTTTCGTATCTACATCACTACGAAACGGTTAATGACTCGTTTCAAAAACAATTCATTTCATAGACTCAGAGTCGACTCTCACTTTTGAAACACAATACCTTTATATACGGTGCACTTTCAGATATAAAACTTTGCAGGATGTTTTCATTCACTTAGAGCTATACTACACACTACATGAACAGTCATTTTCAAAAATCCATGACAGGGGCTCTTTAATTCCATATCTTTTTGAGCTTGTAATTTTTTATCAAAATGTCAACTCAATCTTTTGATGAAATGACAGAATGCTGTTTTGCATAACTTCTCCAGTCATTTCATCTTCATAAACTCCACCCCTTTCTTACAAATCACTGCAAGCTCGCATTCAGATCTGCCTCCATCCTATCAACAAAATCCTTGCCCTTTTTTTGTTCGAAAATATGTTCCACTTGGATTAATATTAAAATACGGAAGGAAAGATCTGTCACTACTTTCTAAAGTTGCTGGAATTTCAGAATAGTAAGTAAATAACTAAATAAAGCATATTTTGTAAATTATTTTTGCAGTAATATTTTCGTACAGAGAACACAAGCCACGTGCACTCCACACAGCTGCATGCCACCTATATTGTTTTTGTAGTATCAATGTTTATGGATTTGATAAGGTGTTTTACTTTTCCTGCAATCTCACCACACCTCCGCTCAGGGTGTGTCGTTTTTTTCCTTGTGATCTGTCTGTTATCTGGGCAATGTGCTTTACACCACAGTACCATAAAAATTATTCAGCAACCTGTGTTTTACTCTAATGGCTCCAATCAGCTTTTCAGGCTAAGTTTTATGCCAGACGTTGTTTTTTAGTTTTTTTTTTTTTTTTTAAGTTAGATGGCTCTCTTCATGTTAAAAGGTCCAACCAAAATGAGCCAAGTCTCATGACATGAGCAAGCCGAATTCTGGTGCTGCAAGCATGTGTTAGCGTATGTGTTTGTGAGTATGTGCCTGCATGTGCGAGTGTCATTGACTGTTTGCATGTGTCTGGGGACAGAGTGGGAGACGACCAGTCTGTTTGGCCATACTGCTGGTCGGCAGCCCATACATGCTCTCTGCCATACGCTATAAGAGCCTCCAAGAGCAGACGCTCTTAAAGCACGGCTGCAGCTCACTAGGGGTGCTCGCTGTTGGTGCTCTACAGGCTTTTAACCCTTTTACTGCTTAGGGCTAGGCGATATGAACAAAATCGTATAACATGATCAATAGAAAAGGAATATATATATATATATATATATATTGACTTGAAGCTTCGCTGCGCATAACCGACTAAAGTACAGCATGATTGATTATACTGCAAACGCTCTCGCGGTACGTGCCCCCTCAGATTTTTGAGCTAAATTAATTTAATGCAGCTTCCAAAAGACAAAAATAATATTTGATGCAAAAAGCATTTATAGTTTGTAAAATATACACTGATGTCTACGAAAGCTGGAATAATAATCCTTTCAAATATAACGTGACAAAGTGTTTTATTGATATCCGATAGTGTACACATTGAGTAGGTAACTAAAAAGTTTACTCTATTCTTGCAGGTACAAAATTAATAGTGCCCTAAATTTATCATCTTTTGATGAATTTCTATGGTTTGGATCTAAAATATGTCACACAACCTAGTCGATTCATGCAAAACCATCTAGTGTGGGTGGTGGGGGGAATCCGTCCACGATTTTACAGAATACAAATTTTTAACCTTCTGTTAATTTTTTTTTTTACTGATCGATCGAAAGGTAATGAAGGATTTCAAAGAACAGCCTCTTATTAAAAAAAAAAGCGTTGTACAATGCCGAGATAAAGGTGCAGTTTGTGGTGTCAGTGCTTATGCTTTAAATTCGTTTGTTTCTATAAGCTACAAAATATGTGATAGACTAAATCAATGCAGGACTTATAGGCCTAATATTCTTAAAGGGGACCTATTATGCAAAATTCACTTTTGCATGCTGTTCGGACATAAATGTGTGTTGGCTGTGTGTGTACACAACCACCCAATAGTGATCAAAATCCACTCACTTCTTTTTTATTAATCCCCATAAATCATAGGCCTCGTTTACTCTGCAGGTCTTGATGCCCAATTCTGATTTGTTGCCTATAGGCCTATCTGATTTTTTTGATCGTCCGTTTACACGTTCTTTCAATTGTGACCCATATCCGATTCATGTGTTTACACTTGACATACTATCTGAAACATTGCACATGCTTAAAGGGGGTTCTTGGACAATCATTGCAGCCTGCACATATGCTTCAGTTATTGTGTGCGAAACGAGAGAGAAAATAGTTTTTGCGTGCATGATACGCACTGTAAACCCCTTGGGTAAGATTAGGGGTGTGAAGTGCGTGCGTATTACACGCCATAAAGTGCATATTGAAATTACAATTGATTATTGAAAGTGCTATATATGCCTCATTCATTTATATCAAATGCACGCAAAAACTATTACTGGCGTAAATGGCACGAGAAATAAAATTTGTGCTATAGAAACGCACTTTCATGAGATTGTGGTGGGCTTTAACGAGGAGCAGTGGGTCCGTAATTTTAGGATGAGCAAGCCAACCTTTGATATGTTGTGTCAACGTGTGTCCATATTCCTCTCATACGACATCACAACGTTTCTAAATCATCACATCACTCGACATCACTCGTCATTAAACCGCAGAGACGTAGCTGTACAATAAAATTGATTAAACTCATCAGTATATTTTTGATCATCACCTTTTTAAAGTAATTGACCTATGGCTAAGCCACGCCCCCTCCACTCACTCAGACAAACAGTCAACATTCGGTGACAGGCGCTATGGCAGATTTCACAGTAGGAGACATTTCACAGGAGGCAATTGATGATTTTTATATAGCATTTTATTAGGAGTTATTACTCACACTAAATCAACACAAATCATTGACCTTTTGAACATCATGACCTCTTGTCTATTGACACTGTATGTAAATAGTTTGAATATTTAGTTATGTGGAAGAGGAGTGAAAAGGCTACATGTTTTGCTAAAAAAAAAAAACACTGAGTTCCCCAGTTGTTTTGGTATAAAGTTGTATAAAATATTGTGCTTCAATATGTAATTAATGGTTCATGATCAAATTAAATATGTATAGGTCTAAGTTGCATAACGTTACGTTTCCAGGACAAGCCTTTTTTACCATCTTTACCAAGAGGACCTCTCTGTTAGTTTGGTGCTACAGTATTTACATGAATCATTCAGCACAACATTGCTAACATTTGTTATCTCGGTTATTTACAGATACGTTAATGAAGCTAAGTGACATGATGTACAACGCAGCTAGAAGCTAACGTTGCCGTTTTCTAATGTTAGGCTAACGTTAGAGATGTTAAAGATAACGTTCAAATACGTTGTTGACTTACATTAGAACAGATGTAGACATCCTTGTTTAATTTATCCACGTTTAGTTGGTGTTGTGGTCTTTATCCAGAGCAGACACTTATCTCGGTTAAAATGTGGCTTGGGAAAGAGTAAAAAATACACACCGCCGCCCAGCCTCTCGGGATACTAGTGTCGGAGTTGCATGTACCCCATGCACACCGTTTGACCATTTTAAAATTAAAATGACAAGAAAAAAACATATAAAAAACGAGTGAAAACTGACTAACTGCAATGCATTTCAATGGACGTGGAAGCAAAGAATGTCCGAGTGTATTGGGTAAGCTGCGCACTGTGATTGGTTCATCGCATTTTGGGGCGTGGCTTAGCCATAGGTCAATTGCGTATTACGTGAGTCACGAACGCGCATCACAGAACAGAGCAAGGTGAGCATTTGTGCTTATAAAACTTAAACTTTTTTATTTGTTTTTGAATTGACCGATCGTTTCACTAGATAAGACCCTTATTCATCGTCTGGTATCGTTTAAAGCCATTTGAAGCTGCACTGAAACTGTCATTTGGACCTTGAACCGTTTGGTACCCAATGAAGTCCATTATATGGAGAAAAATCCTGAAATGTTTTCATCAAAAACCTTAATTTCTTTTCGACTGAAGAAAGAAAGACATGGACATCTTGGATGACATGGGGGTGAGTAAATTATCAGCAACAGTTTTTTTTTAACGTGATCTAATCCTTTAAAGTATCATTTCATAAAAATAAAAAATAAATCATATTTTTGGAATAGTTTGCCCAAAAATTTTAATTCTGAAAATGTATTTACATTTACTCACCCTTGTGTCGTTTAAAACCTGTATATGGCTTTCTTTCTTTCTTAGAACAAAAAAGATATTTAGAATGTTGGTAGCCAAACTTTTGTCTGTAAATGTATCTAAATACCAATTCAGATTCTGAAAATGGCCGTTGTAGCATAAAGGTTTGTGTGTAATAAATTCTATGTTGAATCAAATAAAATATTTATTTCTAAAACTACTTTTTGTAATGTCTATTTGATGCCTTTCTCAGCCAACACAATAATGACTTTAAATGATCTTTTGGGGGTAATTTCTCAGTCAAATTCGATGTGCGATTAAGATTAGATTAAAAATTGTAATCACTTGACATGTAATTGCTAACACACAGACACACACACACACACACACACACACACATATATAATGGCTTAAAATATAAAAATGGCTTAAATTTCAATCATATTTTTTTCTTGACTGTCTAGTGAATTAAATAATGTATTTAACAAAAGATACTTCATCTCATTTCATTATTTTCTCTTTTTATTTGGAACTTGATTGATGCCATCCAAAACATGATTATTCGTGACAAATGAATAATAAATCTGGCATCAGTGCCAAAACAGCTTTATGTAACATGAGTTAAAAACAAAAATAAAGTAAAAGTACAAAAGTACAATGAGCCACTTTCAAAGCCACTGCACATCAGCTGAATTTCATATAAATGCATCAAGTTATTATGCTGCTCTGCAGCCTAAAGCAATTAGGCACACTTCTTAATAATACGTTTCTGTTCCGTTGATTAGTTTGAGAATCATTCTGCTTGTTTTATTTATTTTTTTCTCGCATGTATTCCATTTTTTCCCCTTAGCTTTCAGATTTAAATCGTGTAACGTGTTTCTTCCATTGTATGTAAAGCTTTTCTAGTAGTCTATTTTTCTGCCCTTTTTTATCTCTGTCAACCAATAACAGCTTCCTCTGCCGTCCACTCAATCCACCGCCAATAACGACTCCCAGTGCGCAGTCAGTAACCACAGTGCTTCCTATATGTCTCGCCTCCAATTACCGTCATAAATATCAGTTGAAACATGATGTCTACGTGCATTAATGTATCGCTTGAGTGAGCACTGATTGAAGTCCATTCATCAGAGGGTTTTCAGATGTGGACAGAGAGAGAGAGAGAGAGAGAGAGAGAGAGAGAGAGAGAGAGAGAGAGAGAGAGAGAGATTTACTTTCTGTGTACTGAGGAGTGACAGAATAGATTGTGAAAGATGGAGTGCTAAGAGATACACATGAGAAGAGGTAAGAGAAGCTGAAAGAGAATGATTTTGCTCATGAGAGAGAGAAAGAGAGAGAGAGAGAGAGGACCAGATAAGACAAATGCAGCTGCAGAAACAAAGAAGCTGTCTAAGAATAGCCCATTTTTTTAGTGCAAAAGTCTAGATGCACAACTTAAATGGATCGTTCAGCATTACCAGCCTTGGACCCAAGTGTCTAAAATAATCCAGGCACTTTTCTTATTGAAGATAAAATGACAAACTCTCACATAAAGCTCTTTCTCACTGTGATGCAGGCCATTGCCTTAAAGTAGCCCGATGTCAAGCACAATCAAATCACATGAACTATAAAAGTGTATGAAAACACTATAAATAAAAGCCAGTGAATTCGATAAAAAAACATAACGTCTCTGAGCCAGAGTCTGAGCTGTTCTTTCTAGTAAAAGCAAGTCAGTGTCAACCACGGTTGATGCCCGTTTGCTGATATAGGTCAAGGCTGCAAACTTTCAGAGAAAATTGATTTTAGAGGGGCTTCACAGCTGGAGTGACACGGCATATTCACAGATAGACAGACGTCAGACGCCATCTCTGCATTGTGAAAAAGAGCCTGACACTTCCTCCGTCTAACCTATATTATTTTTCTGTCTCAAATCTTTTCAACTTTTTAGCTTTGACAGACAGTCTCCAAAAACGACACAATGTGAGTAGCGTGCAGCCTCAGGGTGAATGTGGTTCATGCGGTTTAAACAAAATGCTCCATGGAATAGATTTCTCCTCTCTCCCACTAATGACTGTTTTTGCCTTTTCTATCAATGAGCATAATTATTATCCTCTCAGGATAACTTAATTAATCCAAAGAAATATAGGTGTAATACCTTTGTTGGAGTGAATGTACCCTCATAAGCTTTTGTTTGAATCTTTTATTGCTTTCCACTGTTGGTAATTCAATGCCACTCATCTGTCTATCAGGGCTGTTCTGCAAGGTCAACCACTGTAACCTGAAGATTGATTTTAAAAAGGCATCAGTGAATAATCAAACACAATTACCAAAAGAAAACAATGCTCAAATTCTTATCCTGTTTCGTACAATTAAACAATTGTCACTTCATTTTCCCTCATTATACCAGTCAGCATTCATGATATGTTTTTCATACATAACATATCAGCGTGTCTTTATAAATTTTGTGTGAGAAATCGATTGTGAAGGTTGCCATATAAGATAAAATCTCATTAATAAATTGCCTGGCACAAAGAGGGAAGAGATGAACTTAAGATTTACTACACCTGGGAAAGAACACAAAGCGAAATCAGATGGATGGATGGGTGGGTGGGTGGATGGATGGGTGGGTGGGTGGGTGGATGGATGGATGGGTGGGTGGGTGGATGGATGGACGAAAAATGTCCTGGCCAAATTTGCCCCTTAGCCTCTGTCCATCATGGCCTCCCAATCATCCCCATATACTGATTGGCTTCATCACTGTCTCCTCTCCACCGGTAAGCTGGTGTGTGGTGGGCGTACTGGCGCAATATGGCTGCCGTCGCATCATCCAGGTGGATGCTGCACATTGGTGATGGTTGAGGAGATTACCATAGCAAGTTACCATACTCAACTCAGAGCTGTATTTTTTAAATGTATGAATGGAAATATGCAAGAAGAAAATGCCACATGTGTCCATCCATTAATACTCAGCAGTGATTACAAATAAGTTGAATTTGGTGTGACTGATTAGGGAGGCATCCAAATTGTGCAGTCATTCCTCACCACTTCAATTAGTGACCATGTGTTGCATGTGAGAAGCAGAGCTTTTATACAGTGATTGAAAGCCCAGTGTCCAATGAAAAATCATCTCACAATGTCCTGGAAGGACCCCAAATGACGTGTTTAGAGCCTCTTGTCCAGTGAACAGCGATCTTTGGTCCATTAAAATCAATATAACAGGTATCTGCCATAGACTCCCAACAAAGCACGGCTTCAATGGGGTTCTCCGGGCCATCTGTTCATGAAATCCTGTGCACAGATTCATTTAGATTAAAGTGGATTTAGATAATCGCCAACAATGCAAATTATATTATCCACTTTTATTTAGTACAATATGATGCGCGATAGTTAGATAGATAGATAGATAGCAATGATACGAATCTGAAATGTAACAGATAGATTGGTGCAGATGGAGAGATGAGGGTGGCGGAGAAGACAACTCTACAGTGACACAAAGGTAGCTCTTGATGACTCACTCCCTCCTTCTTTTTCTGTATCTCTCTTTCTCTCTCTCCAGTCTGGATTAAAATAACAGAACCCCAGCAGCCCCTGCCTGCAGAGGGGGAGTTATGCTTTCCATCTCAGAGACAGGGTGATACGCTAAAAATACCCCTCTGTGTGTGGGCTGCACTAGGAGATCGGGGCGGGGGTGCAGCTCTGGAAGCCGGTTTGTACATTACAGATTTGGTGTATGCAGAATGAGAGTCTATGTGCCGTCTAAACGCACATGATGGTCTTACTGGATCCGAGTCACTATCAATATCCCTGATTGGCTCATTGCACGGATTAGGGTGTTAAATGTATTTCCAGTTCAGTGGCGATGTCTCTGATGGTGTCTCTGATGGGCCTTTGTTAGACAGCCAACTGACACTGCTCTCTCGATTATGGAATTTCTTCCCTCAGTAACTTCTTTGTTTTGATCATTACACCAGGAAATTATGTTCGATTGGTGCTATTAACAAATCAATATGTCGTCATGCAGTGAAATGGAGCATCGCAGGGTCTATTTTTGCTAAGCTAAGGACAACATATTTTTCAGATCAGAGAATGAAACCGTTTTGATTGTAAATTGTCGATTTTCCTTTGTGTATCTTCCTCCCAGTCCATTCATATATTCATATATGATGTGCTATGAAGCAAGGCATCCTCCACCTGAAACCAGTGAGGATGGAAGTGCTCAAATATTGAAAGCAGACGGATGGTGATCAGAGGCAATCCTCATTAAACCAATCACTTGTTCTGGGCTTCCCCCTGACATTTTAGCTCACTAAAGCTTGTTAAAAGATGTACATGACTTTTAATAGTTTCCCATTACTCCACATGGCTCCTAGATTCCACAGGGACGATTTCCATATAAAAGGTTATCGAGTTGAGCCGCTCTAGGGAATGAGAGGAGTGAACGTAGCGGGAGGAGTGAGCCTTTGGGGTGCTGATGGCTGTACTCAGAAGGAATTAGTCAGGTTTCAGTATTTGAGCAGGGAGCTGGCAGGCTTGGCCAGTGCCAACACCACTGAGCAATGTTGGTCAATGCTGGTTACTGTGGCATGGCAGTGGGGTTCACTGGGTTAATTTTGCTGTTACAGCTGGGTGACACTGCAGGATGGGATTGAGAGGAGATTGCTGCAGGGTGCCGAACAGAATAATTTATTGCGCACATGATTATTACACCTGATATTTTAGGCATCATTTTTTTAATATTTAAAGGAAACTTATATGTCTTTCTTTGTTCTTCAAAAAGATATGCAAAATCACTGAAGAAGTAATGAGAAGTTGTATGAGATAGCCTACAGTTTGAAATGTACATTGTTATTCACTAATAATCTTCAGTAAAGTAAATCAATTATGCACAGTTATTTTTTAACCAGATCAACTCATTTAAAGTCCCCCTGTGTTGAAAATCAAGCTTTTACTGCTGTTTATATGTCTATGTGGTGTTTTTGGTATGCTTTAAGACAAACCATGTGTAAATTCAACACCAAGTCAACACCATTGCTGAGTATTTTCTCCTTAAAACTGCAGTGAACTCAAAAACGCGGTTTGAAATTGCTGGTGTTTCTGACGTCACAAACTACATTGTAATCAATCAGGTCAACGTGTGATCGTCAACAAGTGGATCTCTGAGCTGGTGTGAGTGAGTGGAGGCAGGACTAATTTGCATATTCATAGAAACCGCATATACTAAATGAGGCAAGGGTGTAGAGTTACATTCAAGCTATTTTAAGGCATGAAGAAATTTGTTTTCAAAGATTTATTTTTAAAAAATGTAATTTTGGTGATCAAAGATTCATTTTAAGGGATACAATTGACTACAGGGGGACTTTAAAAGGACTGACTCAAACAATTAGTTCTTTTCTCATGAATGCACCAAGGAGAGTTGGGGGGATGTCAGGATTTTCAGTGGACCCAATTAAGAAAATTAAAGACTTTTGTTTATTTTAAAGACCCAATTAAAGACTTTTGTTTATCACAAAAAGCTACCGTATTACCTCAGAAGCCTTGGACTATAATGTACAACTGTTATGATACTTTAATGGTTTTGTGTCCTTTTTAAAGCTTCAAAGCTTAAGTCTTAAAGCACTGTCTTCTCTTTTTGTTTTCTGTGGAAGAAAGAAAGTGACACTTGGAATGACATGAGGGTGTGTAAATGTTGACAGATTTTTCTGGGGTGTATTTATAGCAAAGACGGGGTACTGTTCTTGAAGCTAGGAGTGTGCTGATACCATTTGGCTAATATGAACTGATAGGTATCCCATGAGGATTTGCATGAAAATAGAGAAATCAAGCAAAAGACAAATAAGAGCATGAATAACTGATGCAGTTACTCAGGGAAATCAGAAATAGACACTGAGCAGGATGGTAGTAAAACAAGTTTGTGGCAGCCAATCATGTCTTAACAGGACTCTTACTTAGCACACCACAGAAGAGTCACTCCATGCGCAAAGCTGAGGTTTATATGAAATTTGGAAAGGCATCCAGGCATAATATAGATAGTAAAAGCAATCTTCTCAATGGCTCTCACAGAAATGACTGTACAGTTGAATCAATGGTATCAAGGCTTTAAAGCCTCTTCCTGAGGGCAGATGCCTGGCTTGTCTGTAATGGTTGAGCTCTCACTGTTGGGACACTTTCAATAGGGTGCTTCTGATCCAGTCTGTCAGATAATCTGCTGTAATCCCCAGCTCTCTTATCTGACTGGAGCACGGTGTCCTGCAAGATGACTTCACGCCAGGAAGCGCAGCATGGCCAGCCTGTCTCTTTCAGCCCTGCCTGCGTGTTTGTGCGGGACTGTGACACAGGGCACAGCCTCCAGTGCAGATCACAGCCGGCTTTCAGCTTCCATGTTTACCTGCCCTCAGGGAGACGGTCACTCGCCTGTCTCGAGGGAAGAGGTGGAACGTCGCGCGGGGGAACATCAGGAGCCTTGCAGGTTTCACCAAGACTCTAGCGGCTGGAAGAGAGTGTTCCACACTCCCTTAAATACCTCTGTGAGTCAGAGCGGGGACTGATGAGACACAGTTTGCTGTAATGCACTGCCAAAGGGACAGAGCGCCAAAATAAAAGCTCTATCACCCGGCATCAGCTGCTGATTAAAGAGCCAGCTAAGTGACAGCATCATATACAGTCACCACTGATTTTATGATTGCCCCCCCACTCCCCAACATCTCGCCCCTCCTCTGACCCCCTCCTGCATGCTGCAATCAACCAGGTGCTAAATGCCCAGGCAAGGAGAGGGGGAGGCAGTCGTCGGGGGTGTTGGTGTGCACATGGTGCACAGGCAACAAGCATCTGCGCTTGGCAGCAGAGAAAGAGGAGGCAGGAAATAACTGTCACTCTCGATTCAGGCTGGGAACGGGCGAGTGGTGGTGGTGGTTGGGGGTCGGGGGAGGCGTTAATCATTAACTGTAAGGGAGAGAATTAAGGTTTTTTTGGCGAGAGGTCTTTTTTTTTTTAAATGGCTCTTCCCATTTAAAGAATTCACTCTGCTCCACTGATGGACTGTAGCGGGAGTGCTGGAGCTTGTAGATCAGAGTTTCCAGGGCCCCAGGTTTTGTTTACTGGCAGGAAGGAATCAATAAGAGGGCCATTGGATGGAGTGAGCCTGTAAATCCTCCGTGCTATCCCTTACATATTTTACAGCAAGTTTTAATTAATTCAATCAGCTTCTTAACTCAACCTTCAAAGCCTTTTAAAACCCAGAGTATTAATGGAACATAATCAAATTCCTTTATTATTCCGCCATAAGTGAGAATGTTCGGAATCAGCTACCGGAACACTTTGTATCAGTAAATGGGGAGTAAGTGCTACAGTTTGTACTCGAAGACAAGCTCTTCAAATGAAGGTTGATGGTTCACATATGAATTTGTGATTAAGTTATGATTATGCTTACGATTGTGATCTTAGGAGGGACAATAGGAGGGTAGTTTTAATGTATGCGTTTATTTTGTAAGTTGTCTTTTAGTCCTTGTGACTCAAAGCTACTTCTTTTAGAGCATTACACGCTCCATTACTCATAGGCCCAGATTTATATTCAATTAATTTCAAATCTGCCACCCCGAAAAGCTGTGAATAGGAAGAATCATGCCTCCACTCATACACTGGACCGCATAGAGGACGGTACAACATTTATCAAATTACTTTAATTGTGCTGTCACATTCAGGCAGCCTCTTGGAAGTTAGTAAGACATCCTTATTGTGTGAAGCCTTTGGGGGGCACACGTGTGAGCTATTATGAATTTTAATTCTTCCCTCTGGACTTCAACAATATAACCATTTCCTTTATTTTTAGACTTTAGGCCCACATCATTTTGAGAATTTTTGTATCTGAAAGCAGTAATTGCTTTTCTTGTCTCCTGGAATTATTGTCAGGTTGCAGCTTGTTACAGTTACTCCAATGTCATTTAGCAGATACATAAACAGCCCAACTAATGCGCTAGGGTTGGTTTTCAGAAGCACAGGGATGTGCTGACATTAATGTGTTATCTTTTAAAGGAAAGACTCACTCAGCTGGCACAAATCCTTTCCTCTGTGCCCCCTATGATCATCATGTTGTTGTCCAGAGTGCTACTCTTCAGGGGTTCTGTTATCATCGAATGAAAGTGAGAGCTGCCAATGGCATATCCTGCAATCACTGCGTGCAAAGAAAAAAAAAAAGAAGAAAATTGTGTTATGTGTGTGTTTTGCGAGTGCATTATCTATGATGAAAGTTTAATACATTTCTACCCTTATTGATTACTGAAGCAAGATCATTTTGGCTGCTTCATCCACAATTAATTTATGCAAATTAATACACTGCATTTGCACATTTTCACACATACTTGTGCAGCTCAATGTAAGTGCAATAATTATTAAAAAAGACAAATATCTGATTCCTTCAATTCTTGGAGCTCAGTTTTGACGAGGTTTAGCGACGAGGTGTTTGACATGACAGGTCCACACACACACAAAAACGGCCTTTGATTGTGTGTCTATGAGGGTATAGTGAGTGTGTCTCTTGTGCCATATAAACAAATGAGAACTCCAATATCCCAGCATGCATTCTGCTTGCTTTTTTATTCTGGGCTGAGTCACAGCTATAGACACAAATTACAGAGAAGGAGGCAGTGAAAGGCAGAGATCTTTGAGAGACAGAAGACAGAGACTGGTAAAAAGCCAGAGAAGCAGAGAAGGAGATAGAATGAGGGTGAAGGAGAAATAGAAGAGCTCGAATCACAACTCAAGAAAGGGGAGGAGAAGGGGAAACTGGTTGACAAGGCTTCTCATTTCTTATTGTTCACTCCTTTGTGGATAGTCTCTGAGTAGCACAAATGTCACATGACTACAGGAGGCATTAAAGTGAAGCACAGACAGAAAAGCAGGAGCATTCGTATGCGCCCACACATTCACTCTCTCGCGCGCACACACACTACCTTCTACAGGCATGAATACAGTGCAAGAAAAGCAACACACTCTGAGCGAAAGGCACCGTGTTAATGCTGAAAAAAAAGAGCTTGTTCTCCATAAAAATAGGAATTGGGTTTACAGAGAGCTGCTATTTCTACTGCGCAGTAAAGCCAGACTGATGTAGTTATGCAGATAGTGACAGAACTCTTTAAGGTCAACCGTGTGTTTTCAACTGTAAATAGTGTTGCAGTTGTTGCTGGAAAAATAAAATGGTTTTGGATGAAGCTGTACATGCACCTAGGGCAAGTAAATATTTAGATAGGCCATGAGTCACCTCCCTCCCTCTTGCTCTTCCTCTTCTCCTTTATGTTTTTGCTCTCCTCGTTCCAATTTTCAAGTACTCGTGCACTCCATTTTCTCCTGTCGCTCACGTCGCTTGGTTTTCCCATCGCTGTGAGAGGAATTCTGTGAGCTGCGAGATAAGGAGTGTGAGAACAGGAAGCAACTGTAAAAAGATAGGATTTAGATGGAAAGCAGACTGATGGGAGAAAGAGAGAGAGATGTAGAGGAAAGATGAGGTGTAGGTCAAGAGCCTGAGGCGGTGTTTGTCTCGAGGGACATGTAGAGAGGACAGGTAGGGCCTGTTTACTGTGAATTCACATCACTCAGGATCTCTAGAGAGAGTGGACAGCAGCTGCTAGAAAGAAGGAGCTCAGGCACGTTTCGAGTACTGTTGCGCTTGACATCCGAGTGATAAAGAAAAGAAAACAACCGGAACAAATGACCTAGCCGTAGTTCAGATCCAGCTCACCAACAGCAGCACAGAAACAGAAGCCCTTCATAGCCACAGGCTAAAACTACCTTCAGTTCTGCAGTTAGGGGCAGGAGACGAGCCGAGGTGCCTTATGCGTTGTGTGTGGGAAGAGGGGTTTTAGTATTTTGTCTGTGAGAAGCAAGGGAGTGAGGGGGAGGAAGAGTGACTGACAGCGCGAGAGAGAGACTGAAGTCTTGGCAGGCACCGAGTTCTGACGCTTCACTTCTGAAGTGTAGGCTTTGGTTTGAGGTTTCTCTGGTGTGGTGTACCCATAATTCCCGGCATGACTCAGAGGAGGCTGGAACCAGAGGAATTAGGAACCATGCAAAAGCCTTCCCTTTCTTCTGCTTGGCTCCTATCACACCATGCCCATGACCCCTGTTGCTTTTTTAGACGTTGGAGGCTCCATCGCAGAGTACAGGAGCACAGGTGATCCCAGTCAAATGGATCCTGGCCTCCAGCTGAGCTGTTCTTGGTTTTCTCCCTGTCCGTTGTTATATATTCTATTGCAAGTAGGATTTGGTGGCATTATATGTCTTGTTTACAACTGGCGAATGACCTGCAATAGGTTCCATGCTCACTTTCAGCTCTGCAGTCATTAGGCTCTCCAGATGACTAGTTTTCATTCGTTGTCACTGTGTCATGATAACTGAACAAATACAGTATGCATTATAACCCCAGATGGGATCAGACACCGTATCCAGTACTTTTCCACTAGTCACGTTTAATGCCAAAACTGTGCGGATTAGTCCGTCCACACATGTCGACATTTAGTGATAAGCTTAAAGGAGTGGCTTGCCCAAAATTCAAATTATAGATTCATTTACTCACCCTCATGTTGTTGTTGTTCTTTTGTGAAACATAAAGGACAAAAAAAGCCATAAAAGAAATCCACATCACCATTTTCATATGAATTAAGTACAACTCTCGAATTTCTCAATTTTGCATATTTTAACTGACATATCACATTAAGTTACCAGAACCAACTTGTGCATTATCCAATACCACTTATATATTTTTATCAGTTCATTCACTCCCTGGGAATCAAACCCATGAGCTTGGCGTTGCTCTACTGTTTGAGCTACAGGAACGCAATTTTGTTTTTGTGTCAGTGACATTAAACAACAGTGACAGAGAAGGGGAAGATTGATTGATTTATTTTTTTGTTCTCAAGATTTGGAATAAACACCCAAGTCCTTTGGGTTATTTTTATGGTGTTTTTGTTCTTTTTGGAGCTTGACAGCTTAACTTTCTCCTTGTATGGAAAAAGATGTGAGTAGGGTGAGCAGGTAATAACAGATTTTAAATTTTTGCGTGAACTGTTCCTTTAAACCACAAAGTGCCTATAGAATATAAATTGTAAAGTGGCGGCTTAAGATTCTCCTCTGATTAGGCTGGTGATTTCCTTTAATGGTTCTTCAGGGTGACACAGTCTTCATCAGCTCTTTATACATTCAGAGAGCGTTTGCTTTCTCTGGAGTAAGAGGGAATCATGATTGTTTGTGTTCTACATCTCTATTTGCGCTGTGTTGGCCAGAGACTGGAAATCTAATGCAGCCACTTGCAAATCATCGTTCAAGCTAAATGACAAGACATTTGTTTTAACCTTCTCCTCCATGTCTTTTTTGGTTTCTCTTTTTCCACAGTTATGATGGGGAGAACGGGCCATCTCCTGGCCGCAGCCCTATGGATTCGCAGGCGAGTCCTGGGCTGGTGCTCCATCCCCCCTTCCCTCAGAGTCAGAGAAGGGAATCTTTTCTCTATCGCTCTGACTCTGACTACGACATGTCCCCCAAGACCATGTCACGAAACTCCTCCATCAACAGCGAGGGGTAAGCCGTCTCCCTCAATAAACAGCACACTTTCAGTGTTTACTGTCTTCGCGTTTCATTTCTAAAAGGCCTCAGAGGAAGTTATTTTATCCCAGAATCACCATGCAGCATTAAGCACATCAACTAAATCCCTCTTTAGCCGTCTCACTATAATGCTGTTAGTTACACCCTCAGAAATGCTCACGCTCTCAGTGACCACCGTGACTGCCAACTTCTGGATGGCATTTTTTGATGTTGGCTAAATCAATTTCCTTACACCTGGGGGAAGATTCCTTGCCTCATCTCAATACTATAAAAGACCATTTGTAAACATTTACCAAGATGTATAGTATTTTTTCCTCCCCATTTACTGGGACTGCTCTTTCCTCTTTTTGCAGTCATGCTGAAGATCTCATAGTCACCCCTTTTGCTCAGGTAAGCCTCTGTTGTGTCTGGCAAACAGTATATAATGAGTGCTAATTGCTTGTCATGACTTGCTGAGTTGGAGTTGAGTGATATCCTGCTGTTCCCTTGCTCTCTCTCGCTTTTTCTCCTCTCTGCCTCTTTAACGCAGGTGTTGGCTAGTCTACGAACTGTCAGAAGCAACTTCACCATTCTCGCCAACGTCACGACTCCCACGAACAAGTCAGTTTTTAGCTTTGATGCAACAAGTGTTTCCTTTCCAATACAGAATGGTATTGTTTTATTCATGATGAATAAATAAAAACTATGTACAAAAAGAATGCATATTCACACAGCTTAACTCATAATCTTAACATAAAATAATCTTATTTTATGTGAAAATAAATATATTAAGATTTGACATTTATATAAATATGTATTATATCATATGTGATTATATATAAATATATAAGATATATTTTGAAAAAAAATTTGTGTGTAATATTTTTCTTTACTTGCTCGGTTCATAACATGTGCAGCTGCTTTCCCCCCAGTGAGCAATTCTAATTGAGTTTATACCAGTAGAGGGCGATCTCTACCACTATCACTGATGTAATTATCTTTTTGTCCACAGGAGGTCACCAGTGACCAGCCAACCAACGGTTCCCCCAGCAACGCTCTCAGGTATGTTTACTGTACTGTAACTTAGTCACTGGTGAGCTTTCTATCTCCCACACTAGCACTCTCCCACACAGTGTCTCTCACATTATGCATACACTTCCTCTTGTAGACACTGTTGCCAGTAAAATACATTACAGCATCAGAAATAGTGGAGCCATATGGGAAACGGGCTGGAATCTAACCAGATGTTTTAACTAGCCAAATAACAGCCCTCAGCCGCTAGTTAAAATAAGAAACTCTGAGGCATATAAGCAGTGAAGGTGCTGCAGATGTTGATAAAATAAAATAAAATAAATTGGAATTCTTTAGAATATAACTTTTATCAGATATTGGAATGTACATTTATATGACTAAAAGTATGTGGACACTCTTCTAAATTGCTCGCTTTTAACTCTTTTTTTTTTTTGCAGCAGCAGCAGTCAACATCATCCCGGTGCACAAAGCAATGTCCATAGAAATGGTTTAATATGTCTGTGTAGAAGTTAAATGCACAACTCCCAGATCTGAATGTTTTTTTTTTTAACAATTCGGTGATCAAGTGGAATGGTAATAGCAATCCAGGCCCCATTACCTGGAGCCAGTCGCATAAACAAAGTCTATATGCTAAGAATGTGTCTTAAGACCTAGATTGACCAACTAGCATTTAGATAAGAAATCAGTCTTGCTTTTCCAATTCCAATTAGACCAATGCACCTTTTTATGCTACTGACTTCAAAAAGTTAGGACAAGCAGTGCCCGGTTGCATAAACTGCTAGTCATTTATTTGTTTTCTTCAAGACTTGTATAACTAAAAGTCAATTACATAAAAAGGTAGATTGGTCTAATTTGAATCCAAAATTAATGATTACCCCTCGGTGATGCAGATTCATACATCTATAGGCTAAAACTTCTTAGAAGAGTATAAGCTGATATAGCAGCAAAAGGAGTGGTTAATGCTTTTGAAATTAATGTTCAACAAAAGCATTAATCAGGTCAAACACTGGAGTTGGGTGATGTCGCCTGCCTTGGCTTTGTGCAGGCCAGTCCAGTCCAGTTCCTTCATGCCAGACTTCATAAAAAAAAAAATTATTTATAAAGGGGTGTCCACATACTTCTTGCCTTATATTTTAGCCATTCGAATTAGACCCATCAGTTAAGTGTGACTTCTTCATTATTATTTGCCTATGAGCAATGACTATACTTATTTTTCTACATTTGATATATTTGTAGTGTTAAACAACATGGTTCCTATATAACTGATGTAACAGTTCCTTTTTGTTGAGCTTTCTATGATATTTGTATACATTTATAAATTGGTATATGTCACTTAATTTCAGAAATGTAGCCGCTGTAGACTCATTCCTCTAGTTTGAGAAAAAATATGATTATTCATTCTTACGAGTAAAAAGATGAATTATCTATGAGGCATTTGAACTCTCCATATGAAGCTCTTGAAATATTCATGCTTGGAAGCTTTTTTTTTTTTTTTTTGAAGACATCACTCAGACAATTCTTTATGTCCTCCTGTCAGGAAACAACATCCCCACTGTTCACAAACGAAGTTCTCACAGTGAGTGTTAAATGTATGCGACAGTGCTGTTGTGATGTGATACTGACGGCTGTCTAATATCCTGTGCAGATGAGACATACCAGCAGCTGGCTCGGGAGACTCTGGAGGAACTTGACTGGTGTTTGGACCAGCTGGAGACCATTCAGACCCACCGCTCTGTTAGCGAGATGGCTTCCAACAAGGTGTTTCTTCAATCACTTACTGTTGCATATGTGCTGCCTAGTTTGGTTACCGTATCGCCCTACCTTCTCAAAGACCAATTTTGTCTACATACAGTCTACCATTAGTTTGTGGCCTATCACACTAGGTATTTTCTTTTCCATTTCAAGTATCCATTCATGGTTTATAATTTCCACCCTGTACATTTTACGAAACATGTAACATGATTTCCTCAAGAAGAGGTTTTTCAAGGTCTGCCATTCTGTGAATTATCACACATGAAGGACTACATCTATGCGTATGCGGAGAAAGATTCTTGAGCAGGTTGTGTGTGCCGGATCTGATATGGTCCCGTCTGAGTGATGTTCCTTTCTTTAATGTATTTTTAATCATCATCCGTAACACGGAAGCAAATAGCTTTTGTGTGCAACTCTGCCAGCCTTGTCATACACGCTGCTCTGGTTTGAGAATTGTAGAAGAGAAGGAGAGAGAGGGAGAAAAAATAGGGTTTGTGGATGGGGAGGACATGAAGGAGGGAGGAGGGGGCTGCAGTTTGGTCCTGATGCCAGTGTTTCTGCTGTAACCTTCGTTGCTATCGAGCTGCAGCAAGGTCTACCGTGCCAGTTTATCCATTGGCTCTTCGCTGTGGCCATGAGGCATGTGATTTAGATGCTGGCCAATGAAAAATCGGTTGCTCTCTTCCATACCTTGCCTGTTTAAAGAGACAGTACCATGACTTTGGATGTGCAGCTTTTTGTATGGTTGTTTCCATGTACCATATTACTGGTACTTCATGTGTTTTGCTATATACCTCATAAGATGGACATCAGTATGAGAACTAAGCAGTGTTTGTGTGTGTCTATAATACAATATGTGTGAATTGAAGATTTCTCATATATCTCTCACATAAACACACACACACACACACACAAATTCACTCCCATATGCATATTGGCAGAATCATTCATGCAGAGATTAGCATAAACACTAAAGCCTAGATTATTTACCCTTCTCTTTGTCAGACTATTAAATACATCTCACACACATACACACATGTACAGACGTTTGTCCATTTTCTACGCTCTTACATGCCGTCTGCCGCACATGCGCTCTTAGGGTGCGTGTACACGCACACACACACCCAAGCACGCGCCTCCTGCCACAGCGGCTGATTAGCTTGCGAGATCTGTCTACAGCATCCAGGGAAACAGAGCGAGAGGCAGAGCATCGGCTGAGCTGCTTCGGCGAAGCTGACACCGCATGTGGATTAAACAGTGGGGCTGCTGAAGAGAGTTGCGTTGTGCTGACAGGACTGGTATTGTGCTTCATGGACTGTGCGCTCTGAACACAACTCACTGGTAACGCTGGGCCCGGGTCCTGGAGCTCTGCGGTGGGGGAGGGGCGTCGACGCAGGGAGAGAGAAAAAGGATGTTTTTCCAGACCACCGCTCTCTTGTGTAGTTTGGCTTTTGACTAAAGGCCCCGTCTTTTCTTGTGTTTCTGTCTGCTTGTTTCCATTGTCCTCTGTCTCCTCTTAACCGTTTTCTCCGGCTGTTACCAGTGTGTTGTTGTTGTTTTCCTTCCTCGTCCTGTCCTCCCTCAGTCAGTCTCCGTTAGCTATTTGCTCCATCTCCATCTTTCTCCTTACCTCCTATAATTCCTCTGTTCTCCTTCCCTCCACATCCTCTCTGTGTCCTTCAGACGGTTCCGTCTCTTTGAATCTCCATCTTTGTCCGTTCCACCCCTCGTCACTTTCTCCCCCTCCTGTTTGATCGGGGTCAGCTCTACTCAGCTGCTGGGATGAGATGTAGTTCCTTCGGCCTGTGGATTTGGGCGGCTCCTGGCGGGCCGTTCGCAGGGGACACTTGCCTGCAAATCGCCGTGGGGCCCATTCAGTGGTTTTCAGGAGGGCCTGGTTCTCACACTGCTTGCTGCATGTAGAGAGACAGCCTTAGCGAGCGCTTGCCGCTGGACTTTTACCCCCTTGCTCCCCGCCTCTTGGGGGCAGCCGTCACTCTGGAGCACCCTGGCCGGCTAGGCTGCGGCCTCTCTGCCCACACCCTGACCACACCCACATGCCGCTGGGGCACCCGCCGCGCTTCGGCCCCCGTGCACTTCCGCGCCTCTTGCCTTTGCCAACGGTCCATGCCGTCCGTCACCCTCAGCATGGGCGTGGTGGAGGCCATTGACTCAACGCCCTCTTCCTGCCCCTCACCTGTGCCCGGAGGCTATCGGCTGGCCCACTCCTCCAGCTACAGCCCCCTGCAGGGGAGAAGAGGGTCAGAGCTGGAGCTTGAGGCAGCTGCAGATGGGGTGCTGGATGGGGGTGGTCAGGCCACCGAGCGTAGGACTCCCTTCATGGATCTGTTCTGTGATACCTGCTCCAAACCCTGGCTGATTGGTTGGTGGGACCAGGTAGGGCCAGCATGAATAGAAAAAGGTTGCTAAATATCTGTTAACAAACTTCAGAACCTGAAAAGGATAAAGGATGTTTTTGCTCAGCAGGATGATAAACAGACATGTGGGGGGGAAGAAAAGTTGCTTAGGTGATAAAACTGTAATGCTTCTGGAACAGACAATCTTATGTGATTAGACCGATGTGTGTTGTATGCTTGTGTTTCCAAATTTGTACTAGACTCCAGACCTCAAGTGTGATTTTAAACCTGAGCTCTAACTCAGGCACTTATTCAGTGACACTTTGAGAGCTAGGGAGAAAATGGCTGCCACCAAAGCACTTGGCTTACGTTGTTTTAGTGCCTAGAGTTGGACAGAACATGTACGGTTCTCAGGATACCTCAACTGCACTCTTCCCACTTCCTCTATCATTCCCTCTATCTCTGGTTTGGGAACAGGCTTTATCCGCTCAATATTTGGTAGCTTTCTTCTGCATAGTACTTTCATTCAAGACTTGTTTACTGTTAAGAGGTTTGACACAGATACGGATGATGTTGAAATGTGGCAGAGTCAGTGTTTGTGTTTTAATTCTATCCAGCAACAACACACCTTAAATCTATCACAGGTAAAACTTTTAAGGATTGTTCTTGCCGTATGTAATTAAAAACATTGGGACACAATCTGTGATTCTGTGCCACATTTCAACATGGAAAGGGATGCTCTCTGTGGTTTCAGGGAACTGTTTTCTATTTCTTTGTTCTTAATTGTTGAATGACAGATGTGTTTTATCTATGTTGCTGAATAGACCTGTAGACATTATCTCATTGAAATGCAGAAGCACAGCATTTTAGATTAGCATAATCCAAGACCTACCACACAGTATTCTTTGTTATTAATGCTATTTTAAAATTGTATATTTAGTTATAATTAACTAAATATATATACATACATTTCATACAATTATTATACAATTCCTATATATAAATTGGTACGACTATAATACAATCGCAATGTAATTTACCTTTAAAGATTTAAATGAATATGTTGCTGCCACATTTTTGAGCTCACCCTTTCATCAAACTCAACCATCAAGCTTAATCTTAATAAATAATAAAGGCAACAGATAGTATCAGACTCCCCTAGTAACACATATTTGTATTAATTTGGTCTGATTTCCTTTCCACATGATCTGGTATCATCTTGGTCCTCTAGAGGATGCATGCATGCTAAAAACAGTTGCCACTCTGTGAATGTTTAAATAATGACTCAGCACAGTACAAACAGATCTTTGGTACAGTATGTAATATGCACTTGCACAGGGAAGAGAGTTTTGTAAATGAAGCTTTATATAAACTCTGCGTGAGCTAGACATTGTGTACTGATCCCTAAGAGAAAATTCAGGAAGAATCAGGTTTAAAGTGAGGGAGTTTATACGGTGGCTGTGAAAGGAAAATGACTTGGACTCAATTAAAAGTTAGATTTAACATTGATTGTTATTTCCCCTATTGTGTTGTTGATTAGATATTGTGAATTTTTTTAAGGCATTCTCACATTGTCTTCAAACCTGATGTCAGGAACACATTATATTTTGCTAGCTATAGAAGATTTAACAACAACCATAATGATGCATGTAATATAAATTATACATTTGCGTACACACACGTCCATATCATCTAGGAAGGGAATTAGATGCACACCATGAAAGAGAATGAATAGAAACACAATCAATGGAAAAATATGACTGCAGAGAAAAAAGGATAGAATGTGGAGGACAGAGATGAAAAGAAACGGGAAACAAAAAGGAGGGCTTAAAGAGAGAGATAAAGACAGAATGGAGAAGAACAGAATAGATGGAGAGTGATACAGAGAGTGTTGACCTTGGAGGAGGTCAGAGACAGACACCTGCCTACTCTCTCAGATTGTCACCCAACCCATCGCCTCACTCCCATCATGCTGCAGGAGGGACTGTGAGGAGACAGTTGCTAAGGAAACCTGCTGGTTTCCATGGAGATTGTAATGTGTGAAGGACCAGTCAGTGGGACAGACCAGGGGTCTTATCGGAGTCGTGTTATCTGCTGAAGTTGCACAATTTCAGTCATTTGAGGCACATACGTATTTTGTTTCTTATAAACAACTAATTTTGCTACAAAACTGTTTTCTTTGTTTTGTTAAGCAATGGTTTGCGGAGATGTGAGATCATTCAACAATGTTCTCCCCCCATGGCAATTACTTAATTATATTTTAAAGACAGGCCCTTCCTCTAACCACACAATGTTACAGCTACAACATAAAAAATGCACAAAGAAAAATTTAAATAAGCACAAGCTCTATATAACCTGGCAGTACCACATACACGGCATGTTTGGGTAACATAATTCATAATTCTGTCTTATGCCTAAAGTAAAGCAAAAGTAGCACTCTGAATAATAGAGAAGAATATAAGCCGTAATTGGATAGTTCACCCAAATTCTGTCATCATTTACTCAACCACCTGTCGTTCTAAACCTGTATAACTATTTATTCCATGTTTTTGTCCATACAATAAAAGTCAGTTGGGTTTAATGTTGTTTGAAACCCCCAACATTCTTGATGATTTTTTTTTATTCCATTTTGGGATGAACTATGCCTTTTGACATGTATCTGACATCTTACTATGTGATAATATATATAATGTCCATTTCTTTTCAAATGGACTAAAACTTTACATTTTCTGCATTATTACCATCTTCTGTATACTTATAACTCTCCTCTCTTCCGTCTTTCCCTTTTCCTATCTCTAGTTCAAGAGGATGTTAAACAGGGAACTGTCTCATCTGTCTGAGATGAGCCGCTCTGGGAATCAGGTGTCCGAATACATCTCCACTACGTTCCTAGGTAAGCGAGTCCGCTCACGCTCTCCTTAGTACATCTCAGTCCTTTGCTTCTATTTTCAAAAGTGCAGAACCTAAGTTTCAACATTGCAGTAGGTTATAGTAGAGTACATGCACTGCTCTGAAACACTCAATGCTTAATGATTTGAAATGAGCTGTCATCTGTTAAAAGTCCATGCATTTGTTGTGTCCCAGACAAGCAGAACGAGGTGGATATTCCCTCTCCTACGCTCCGGGAGCGAGAGAAACCAATGTCTCACATCAGCGGAGTCAAGAAGCTTACACATAGCTCGAGCCTCACTAGTGCAGCCCTGCCCCGCTTCGGGGTCAAAACCGAGCAGGAGGACGCACTGGCTAGGGTACATACTCAATGCATACATATAGTACTCTATTTTACCATTATCAGTGTCAGTATTAAAAAGTCTGTTTGTCGAATGGATTTGTTATAATTGAATTTATCTTTACAGGAGCTGAATGATTTAAACAAGTGGGGCCTTAATATCTTCCATGTGGCTGAGTACTCCAATAACAGACCTCTAAGTTGCATGATGTTTGCTATCTTCCAGGTGTGTGGTCCCTGGTTTTTGCTATGAATGCTTCTGTGCTGTGCTTGTCGAAAAAGTCAGATGCAAAGATGTCGTTGTGGTTTTGCTTGCTCATTATTAGGGATGGGTAAAAATACAGATTTTCCAATTATCTCCATTTGAACAATCGATAAATTGATTCCTTAAAATCCCTAAATACATCTTCTACTCAATGCCTATTTTCAGTGGCTATGTGGAAATATGTTTTTACTTCCTGTCTTGCACATGCCACAGCATTCTGCTGAACTAACTCACTCATCATAGTTGTTCATTTTCGTAAAGTTAGAAGATTCGCTCAGTGTTCCTGCTGAGTTGTGAATGTGAGCCTGCAGTCTGTTTTGAATGTGATGCAATAAAAAAAATTGTAATGTGGTAAACATTGCGCTGTATAAGCATGAGCAGAGAAATAATTTCCTCATACTATATGTAAGCATAATAGACATTACAACTGTAATATACCCAACTGAATGACCCAGCCCTACTAGTTACAATAGCAAACCTCTATATTGACCATTCACTATGTTCTGTCTACGTTCTGCAATGCATTAAAGGAAAGGGATCTATTGAAGACATTTGGGATCCCAGTGGATACGTTTATCACCTATGTAATGACACTGGAAGACCACTACCATGCCAACGTGGCCTATCACAACAGCCTACATGCCGCTGATGTCACACAGTCAACACATGTGCTGCTCTCCACACCGGCACTGGACGTGAGTATATGCTAACATGGGAGAGCCAGTGCTCATTCAGAAGCAAAAAGTTTAATAATCTGAAAATCTAAAATCCAGATTTCAAAGTCAGTACCGACATACATAATGACCATTGTACTCCTGTATCTTCCCACCAGGCTGTTTTCACTGATCTTGAAATCCTGGCCGCATTGTTCGCTGCTGCCATTCATGATGTAGACCACCCTGGAGTTTCCAACCAGTTCCTCATCAACACCAGTAAGTCTACATTGTAAAAATTATGATGTTGATGAATCATCCTAGGCTGCGTTTCCCAAAAGCATCTTAAGCCTAGGCAGATTGTAGAACTATTGAACCACCAGCGGTCTCTACGATTAACTTAGCTCAAGATGGTTTTACGAAACGCAGCCCTGATCATTTGACAAGTATTATATGACAAAAAAACATGCATGTCAAATTAATATGATGTTAATTTTGGTGAGTTGGACTTCTAAGAACTGCATTAAGGCAGCACAGATTTACAGGGCTCAATGATAGGAATGTATTCTGCTTTTTCAATGGGCCACATCATAAAATAAACATCCATTTTTATTTTAACAATGTATTTTAATATTTGCTAGAAATAATATTAAATTAAACGCTTTCAAGACCATCACAAGTCATTTTTGCAATTTTGTCAAAATCTAATATGTGTTAGTCAGCTACAACCCCATTTCCATAAAAGTTGGGACATTTTGTAAAATGCAATAAAATCAAGAATCTGTGATTTGTTAATTCTCTTGAACCTTTATTTAACTGACAAAAGTACAAAGAAAAGATTTCCAATGGTGTCACTGACCACCTTAATTGTATTTTGTAAATGTGACCCTGGATCACAAAACCAGTCGCACGGGTATATTTGTGTATATTTGTGGCAATAGCCAACAAAACACTGTATGGGTCAAAATTATCGATTTTTCATCGATTATGCCAAAAATCATTAGGATATTAAGTAAAGATCATGATCCATGAAGATATTTAGTAAATTTTCCTTAAATATATCAAAATTGTATTTCTGTAAGTGGATGCAGTACAATCGCCAACAGAAATGGAAACCTTTAAAGGCGATTTTCTCAATATTTAGATTGAGAACCCTCAGATTCCCGATTTCAAATAGTTGTATCTCGGCCAAATATTGTCCAATCCTAACAAACCATACATCCATTGAAAGCTTATTTATTCAGCTTCCAGCTTCCAATGTCTCTGTACAATCCGAAAATACGTCTCCACGTCAGTGGTAGCTTCACAAACATGCAAGTCATTCGTACTATTTGCACTGATGCACCCCCATTCCATGGCAGATGTTTGCTTTTGCACCTGTCGCCCATCAAAGTCTAGATTGTCCCTTTCGACTTTGGGACTGAGAACTCAAAGTTCGTTTTTTGCAAAAACAAGCTGAAACGTGGACTCATGTGACCACAGCACAAGTGACAACAGTTTACCCGAGTCAATGTGATTATATTTAACAAGTAAAAGTTTCTCATGCACACATTTAACAGAGGTTTGGGATTGGGATTGCACATGGACTGGGATTTCTCTGGATTCCCTGAATATTTTCACAATATTATGTATGCCCTTATGAAAATTAAGAAAGAAAGAAAGAAGCTTATACAAAGCTTATACTTATACAAAGAAAGGAGCTTTTAATAAATATTTTTACCGTGCGTGAATAAATCCAAACACCCTGTGACAGATTTAAGTTTCACTTTCGATCCGTGACCGAAAGAGGAACGTCTTGGCGGCAGGGATTTAAATCTTTAAAAATGTCTGGGATAAGAAAATCTAAAGTGTGGATGCACACAATCAGAAAGGATATTCTCCAAGGCTGGATTTAGCATCAGGAAAACCATGATCGCACTTCTGCCGGACAACGTTAACAAGTTGGTTTTCTTTATAGTAATGTTTAATGTGTTGCGTTCAAATTCAAGGCTCATCTGCTTTTCTGTAGGCTATACGGTATGCTTTATTAATAAGGTGTGTACAGAATTTGATACAACTGTCTTAGGACAAAGCCGTTATTCGATTTTTGTATGCTGTAAACATGTTTAGCTAAACCGCCACTCAAGTTTACCGTGTATTGTTGTTTCTGCAGTTAAAAAGACAAAGTTGACAATTCTGGCTATAGTTTCGTTCTTTTAATAATTTCTTTATTTTTACTTTATTTATTGATCACTCAGGGTTATCTAACTATTTGTTGCTTGTGTTTTCAATATATGTTCCCCTGCACTTTAATTTTGTTTTGTATCTTATTTATTAGAAAGGTATATTCTGTTCTAATTTAATTCTGTAAATTAATTGATTATTTTTCGGTGCATCGATGTTGCGCTCTGTAGAGCCTGCTCGCACAGGCAATATAGCCAATTTAATTTGACTTGCATGTGAAATGCAAATCCAGTCTGCAGTGTGGCCTTTCTGCAGTTATTTCTTAGTTTTATTGATCCGAAATGTTTTTATACATTTTCTTCTATATCTTTGTGTAATATTCTGTACATCGCGGCATTAAAATGTTAAAACCCAGCCCCCTCCCAAACCCCACACACAACTCGACTATTAGTCGACTATAGGGAAGACTTGACGATTCTGATTCGACTATGAAAATCCTTAGTCGGGGACACCCCTACTATACTCTTTCCATTTAAAACATATTTTATTCTTACTTCATACACTTGAATCTGGGTAAGTTTCATTAAAAAAGCAACATTTTAATCAAAAAGCTGACAAAATTACATTTTTGTCAAGACCACGTCCGGATCGGATTCAGAACTAATCAAAAATAATCAAACGATAATCAAAACACTGATGGCGTAGTAGATCGAGTCCATCAACACCCCCAAAGCTTCACAGTACTTTCCTCTTCATAGGTGCGACATTTCATTGAGTAACGTTAGGTAGGTTTGATCTATATGCTGTTTAATGTTTGATGATCACGTTATCTTACATCTTCCAGCGTTTGTTTCTGCTTCTTCTTCACCTGTGTTTTGATCTGGAGATTCAGTACTCTTTCAGAAGATGCGTAATAGCGCCCCCTACCGTATTACAGTGAAAACATGGATAGCTGGAAAAATTCAGTCAATGTTGGGGAAAATGTAGATTAGAAGTAAATTCCTATGTACACTACCAGTGGACTAACCTACACAAAAATGCAGATACTCAAAAATAGGAACATATCTGTTTTCTGTATAAATCAATATTTTCAAACAATGAAAGTTTATAAGACAGTATGTAAAACAATGCGGGAAAAGTATTTAATCGGCTACTCAATCAAAAGACTAAACACAACTACAAGCTACCTAATTATACTGTATACTTAGTATGTCTCGATCAAAAGATTGAATAATAGTATACACAAAATATACTAAGACTTTTCTTTCATTATAAGTCAAGTATACTTAAGTGCAATTTTAAGTATATTTCTGCAAAGTACATAAACTGTATTTCTGAGGACATATAGACTAAAAGTGTACTTTCTTATTTTTTAGTTTAAAAGAAGAATACTAATAGCACACTTGAATAAACTTATTTTTCGTAAGGGTGGTATGGTGAAAGACCTAAGTTCGTTGCAATCTTGCATTGAGAAATGGGATTTTCGAATTGTTTGACAATTCTCTCATGAAATTTGCCACAAAGTGGTGAACCATGACCATGGAAATCTTTTCTTCGTACTTTTGTCAGTTAAATAAAGGTTCAAGAGAATTAACTAATCAAATCAAATCTTTTGGACATGGGGTTATAGATAATTATATTGATAACTTGGCTTGCCATGCTCTGTGGGAAGATGCCGGAGAAAAATATCCTGTATCTGAGAACAAAATGAGGAAAATCAGCAACCACACATATTGTATTGTTCTATCTGTTTCCAAAACGCTTGTTTTTTTGAAGTACTGTACCCAATATGTACAGTTCCTCAACCTTTCTATACAGGGTCTACTCTGCCACCCCACTTTTCATGTGTCCTTATTTTTAGTCTGAACTAAATTTCCCTTATTTTCTTAAGTTTAATTTTAATTTTATGTTAAAATAAAATAAAAATGTAATTTAGATTAAAATAATTTAGCAATAAGACAACACCTTGTGTCCAACTTTCCAGGGCATAAGAATGTATGTTGAAGATCAACAAATGTATGCTTTTCAGTATTCAGTATTGGCCAAAAACTCTTTCACACTGGCCATGGGCCTTATTGAGCCATGAAATCCACTAATAGTCTGCTCTGTTTCACAGACTCAGAATTGGCATTAATGTACAACGATGAATCTGTACTGGAGAACCACCACCTGGCTGTAGGCTTCAAGCTTCTGCATGAGGAGAACTGTGACATCTTTCAGAACCTCACCAAACGGCAACGGCAGAATCTGCGCAAGCTGGTCATTGACATGGTTAGATGCTCATTGCACTGCACTAAACATTCATTTCTGAGGGTCTATTAGGGTCTTTTATTTCCTGTGTAAATGGTGATGCTTGTCTTCTTAGGTTCTGGCAACAGACATGTCAAAGCATATGAGCTTGCTGGCAGATCTTAAGACAATGGTGGAGACCAAGAAAGTGACCAGTTCAGGAGTGCTGATGCTGGACCACTATAATGACCGAATACAGGTGATTACCAACAAACGTGTTTCTTTATAATGCAACAAAACAGTTTAAAACTATAATGTCAAAAATGACATGTGTCTGTAAGTGCAGACCAGAAAACAGAAAAGAGAATTGTCTTAGTCACAAGTGTGTGTGTGTGTGTGTGTGTGTGTAGGTCCTGAGGAACATGGTGCACTGTGCTGACCTTAGTAACCCAACGAAGCCCCTGGCAGTGTACAGGCAGTGGACTGAGCGCATTATGGAGGAGTTCTTCCGGCAGGGCGATAAAGAGCGAGAGCGTGGGATGGAAATCAGCCCCATGTGTGACAAACACACTGCGTCTGTGGAAAAGAGTCAGGTACACATATAAACACCTACACAAACATAAATTCTCAACCTTCTCTGACATAAGATGCTCCTAAATAGTCTATCTGTTGGGTTTTCTGATTTAGGTGGGCTTTATCGATTATATTGTGCATCCCCTGTGGGAGACCTGGGGGGACCTGGTCCACCCTGATGCTCAGGAAATTTTGGACACCCTTGAGGACAACCGGGACTGGTACCAAAGCACCATTCCCCAGAGCCCGTCACCACCACCTGACGGCCCAGATAATGAGCTTGAATCCTGCACAAGCAAATTCCAGTTTCAGCTCACCCTGGACGGAGAAACGGGACAGGTCGGTTCTCCCAGTCATAACCACATAGCCAACCACAGTCAGGAGGCAAACAAAGATGATGAGGAGGCAGTGGAAGCTGAGGAGGACGAGGCAGAAGAAAAAATGGAGGATGGGGAGGAGGTGACAGAGGTAGTGGTCGAGAGGTCGGGACGGAGGAGACTACAGGTTCAGTCAGTAGTCGAGGAGGAGGACGAGAGACAGTCTGATGAGAGCCCTGTAGAGGAGACGGAGGAGGAGAAGTCGTCCTCTCCTACAGATGACACGTAATACGTGCGACTCAAGGAACAGCTGTCTGGCCCAGAGGGCTAAGTAGGGGCCATCCTTCAGAAACTCTGCCCCTACGCTCTACCGTTCACATAGGACTCTTCTGTTTCTGATAGCTAGACCATAAACAGATTAAGTCTTGTGTACCAATCCAATAAGACATTTTATTTTATTTTTCAAAAAGGGAACAAAATAATATTGATATCAGAGAAGTATTTAACACAGCAACTGTAGATTACGAGTGTGAGCTGGAGTCCATCCAGCAGTGAGGGTGAATTTGGATGGAGGATTTGGTGGGGTTTGTAAAGGGCCATTACGTCAGTGTAGCACTCTGGAATTTCCACACATACGCATACACACATTCACAGACGTGCGTGAATTTCGATCGAAAATAATGAAACCACATAGTTCATGCAAACACGCTGCTGTGTGTCTGTGTATGTGTTCAGGGGGCCTGGATCTGAAAGGAATCTCTTTGGGAAAAAGCCATCTCAAGAAGGAGCATCAGTGTCAATAATCAGCTTTTAAAGCATTCCAACAGGGACTTAAATCCTCAGATTAACGTGTTGAGAGAAATCTGAGAGACTTTTTTTCAATTTCTGTCATAGCGAGAACAAATTTGCATCTGCTGGGAGAAATGAGAGAATGTCTGCAGTCCAAAAAACTGTGGAGGAATGAGGATGTCGGAAATGATTTGTTAGTTGGTCCCACCCCCTCTTACCCTTTACCCAGGAGTGCTACCAGTGCAAGATGGCTGTGTGCCTTTCTGAACCACCAGCTTCAACTCTGGAGCTGTTGTGAAGCAATGCATCATGGGACAGGAGTGTCTGCTTTTGTCTTCATCTTTGATTGTCTCTTTCTCTTTTTAAGCAATCTATCTCCATCGATTATGGTTTGTGCCGGCATGGAGCGTTCGCATTGTCTTTGTGATAATTCCTGCTTTCATCCGTCAATCTTCCTCGGCCGCTTTCAAGCCAACCGAGCATTAGGATTTATCACCGTCACTGCTCACGGACTGCCCTCACTTTCCATGCGAATAATAAAATGATAGTCACTTTCCGAGAATAAGCCATGTGACGCTTTGAAACATATGTTTTGCCTTCTTTTTGTTTTGTTTTGTTATATCCATTCCTGCCAAATTTGTAAAAGTAACAGTCTCCTCAATTGCAGCACAAATACGCACAGACTCTCTCACCTTCACCCACTCGCACTGGTAATACATTCTCTGTCTACACCACAACACACTACATTATGTTTTGCCAAAGGAATGAGTGCTTAGCTGATAAGTTGGAGAAGCATTGATCGAGGATAGGGAGAGAAGGATGAGAGAAAGACGTTGGTGGTTAGATGCTGGAAAGCGATAAACGGAGTCACATGCAGCCATATTGAGTTTAATGCTTTTTGCCTTAATGTCAACTGCAGGGTTTCTACCTGTCACATTGTGGAATAATAAGATGTTGGCATTATATCCCAGACTACTTGTTTCATGTCTATATGCCTTGCTAAATGTCTGTGAGTACACAATAGCTCCATCTGGAGGTGTAGGGTAGGTTTTTTCTGCATGGCAAAGTTACAATAGCAGACGGTTCAGACAGAGGAAGCAGGTCATACCACTAAAATAAACTTTTGCTCTAATGTATTTCATGTCCGCCATCTTTTCGTGATGTCCATTTGACTTTTCACCAACTTTTAAAGGCAGAAAGAGAGAGACAGAAAGTAAGAGAATGAGAGAGTTCTCAGGTTGATGTCTGATTTGCAATATTGCCTCTCTCTCATCTCAGAACTTTTTAGTTTGGTTTTAGTTGTTGCTATAATTGTTGCTATATTGAGGGGCAGCGTTTGTAAGCATTCCTCTTGAAATATGATAACAAGCTAGTTTCTGCTGGTCAGTAGCTTAGCTTTACTCAAGCCTGTGTCTGTCAGAGCAGTGACTTGAGGTCATACTAGTACATATATGAAAACTGTACTTGTCTGTGATGGGATTAGAGGATGTCATGGAATAAAGTTTCATTTGGCGGACCACAGGAGGAAAGCCAGAGGTTACAAGATTGGTTTGTGCAAACTAATGTCATTCCCATTCCATTTGCCTGTCTTACCTTAAAATGCTTTGTTGTGTTGCTTTTCGCTAATGTTGTGAGCACTACGCTAACAAATAATATTTGCCATTTTAACACGACACTGTAGCAACTGTTTCTTATTAAGAAATTATTCAAATTAATTCCTTGCTGCCATTCTTTTTGGATATCTAAAGGAAAAAACAAGTGTTTTCTTTGAACAGTTTGTGTACAGTTTTTATTTTTGTATCATTCTGGTTTGATGGTTTAAAAATCAAAACTACTAATATAAATAGTAGACGAAATCACTGCTTGTTTTGTATATACTGTAATGTTGAATTGTAAATTTGAGATCTCTCAGAATCAATCACTGTCGCAATGAGTCACTTTTAGTTGTAATGAACTGTAGTTGAATTGTGGAATTTCATAGGCAACCCCCGCCTTCCCCTTTCTTTCTCCTGTCATTCATTTGGGGGATTTTAGTCAGCCTCCCATCACTTCTAAATGTGAATATTTGAATTGTATTGGAAAACAGACTAATCATCAGTTATTTCTAAAACTTGTCTTTACCAGCACTTTATTTTGTCTGTAGAAAGGTGTTGTGAGATGGCTGATATCAAGGGGAATGGTATGGCATGGCACAGAGTGAGCACTTTAAATGGCTTGGCCCAAACGTCCTCTTTTTGGTCCTCAACACCATTTCCTGCTGAAGCTCTGAACAACATCAGCCACTCTGTGTCAATAATCTGCACTGTAAAGGCTTTTAATAGGGGTTTTAAATACTTCTGTGAGGTTAATGACCAAGAGACAGTCAGCAAGATGACGTGGCTTAATCAGAGAATAGTTTTTCTTTGTACTTTAAAGTCATGCCTCATGAGACTCTCCAATGAAATTATTCTCTGGGCTTTAAATAATGTTACTTGTTCACAGGTTATGGTAATAATATAAATGAAAAAGAAAACACAGGAAAATGATTGTAATATTTGTACATTATATTGCTGTAATGTGTATAATGTGTCCAAGTTATTTTATATTATATTATTTTTATGAAAGGTTTTCCTCTGAGAGAACTGAGTTGTCATTTTGTGAATAAAATGCATTTAATAAGCAAACGGCTATATATATAAAAACACAAATATATAAATATATACCAGTATATTTTTTTCTTTCACTGTTCAGTACTGTAAAGTGTGTTGAAAATACAAATAAAGGACGATTTTTCTAATAAATGCAATATCTGTATTTTCTGTTTTCTTTTTTTCCATGTTCAGCCTCATATTACAGTAATAGCAGCATGCAATGGGGCTGATTTGTGTGTATAATCATTACACAACTCATGACAGTGAACACTATTTAAAATATTTAGCAACCATCTGCTTCTAGAATGAAATGGTAGTACTGAGCAAAAATGGCAGTTATGATATGCAGTACAGGCTGCTTTGCTCAGTGACACTTTACTGACCCCTACAGACTGACATTATTTAGAGAAAAACATTCTTATTAATATGCAGTTGTTAAATTACTGTATATTATTGTTAAAAATATACATAGTGGTTTTATTATTTTTAGTTCAACATTTTATTAGCTTATTATTTTATACAATGTGAAACTGTATGTACTGTGACTTTTTTCATTTAAAATAAAACAATTACCATATATTTACTAGAATATTAATGTAAATGTATGAGTAATGGCATATTTAAGACATGTAATCTCACTATTTATTTATTTAACTATTTTAAAAGATAAGAGTGTGTTGTGACTGTGAGTGTGTGTGTGTGTGTGTGTGTGTGTGTATAATTGAACTTTATTACAATGTGATCTTTTATTATAATTGTTACATGTTACAACTGGGACTAAACAATGGGACTAAACCCTAACCGTTGTATGCAAGGGGTAGATACTGCGCATGTATAAAATCCATCCAATATTTCTCTTACCATAAATGTCACTCACCTGCATGTAACTGTTCCTGTTCCATCCTCATGACCTTCTCTTCTCTACCTTTGACCTGACTGCATTACTGTATCAGGTCACACAGCCAACTGGTAAATGTAACTAACGTTAGCTAATTACCTGCAAGGTCCTCGAACTGTGGGAGATACTTCCACAGATATGAATCTCCCGAAATATTAAAAACTTATATCCTTATAAACATTATTTTTTTGTAGAAAAAAATCACATCTTTTTATACAGATATAACAAGTTCAGTCTGTCTCACTCATAGAATAGGTATCAAGAAAACCGCGCGCCTTTCGCTCGTCACGTGAACACACTTGTTTTCAACCACGCAGTCCCTTTAGACTAGCTTTTTTTTTATTTTTTATAACATTCCTGTTTTATCACACCATATATTTTAACATGATAATGTTTAAAATTGTGTAATGGGATTTATTCCTGTCAGTGTTGGAAGCATAATGTGTCTGTATTTAAATACTGGTGGGACGTTTTTGCCTGTATGCATATTGAAATATTATGAACCATATTATCGATGTTTTACACACACACACACACACACACACACACACACACACACACACACACACACACACACACACACACACACACACACACACACACACACACACACACACACACACACAAAAGAGAAATCTTGGAAATCGGTTGTGTGTGTTTTTCAATGACTGCATTTCCCACAATGCTGTACTCCGCCACATGAATCCAGTTCACCAATCATATGAGAACACCGTTCATCTTGGTGACGTAACACACACTGGGTGCAGGACCGCTCTACGGAAGTAAGTAATGAGTTACTGTTGTACAATGATTTTTTAGATGTCTTTGACTAATTCTACAATTACATATTTAATGTACGCGATACTTACTAAAAGGTATTACTTGCTATCGTGATACTTTATTGTATATAATTTCAGATAAGTGAGAATTTCAGTATGATCAGTTGGCCGTATGTGCGGAAGCCATTTCAAATTGAATTAACTAGGATGATGCGAATAAGACATTTTAAAGCGGACTTATCTCATGTAAATGTTGTTTAGTCTTTTTTGTAAACCATTTGTATTTATTTTCATTTGATTTATATTTATGATGGGATTAGATGCTATGTGTTCAGTTGAACAATACATTGTGTATTCTTTGCTCCAAGGTCACGCGCCTCTAGTGGGAGTTTGCATTTATCCCTCATTTCCCAAGGCATCATGACCTGCATACACCTGCTGTTGACTTTGGTCTTTGCTGTCAGCTTGGGGACACCTGTAGAGATTCAACGGCCACGAGGAGTACCACTGACAAGTAAAGGCATATCATACATTGCAGATTATCTATTAAAGGGATACTTCACCTCTGGAAAGACGAATGTGCATTTAATGTAGAAGAAATGTGAAATTATTTTTGAATTTGGAGCTTTCTAAGCTGAGAAAAGCCAGAAAATGTATTTTTGGCTTATGTGGATGAAAGACAACAACTCCCAGAATGCACTTGCTTCGCTGCCCTAGGAGGCCATGCCTACCGGTAACAGAGCGCAGTAGTTAAACAACAAGGCTAGGCTAGTGAGTCTGGGAAAAAGAGGATGGTAACCCCTACTACTCAGCTTTCTCCATAGAACAAGAGCCTGTAAGCTTAGCTTCCAAAAAAAGATGGCTGACACTATGTGTACATTCTGTGAGTGATAATCCCACCCTCTATGGGCGGGTTGAGAACATGCGGGACAGCCCCTACTACTGGCTGTAGTCTTTAGCCTCTGGCCAAAAAATCCTCAAAATTTTTTCCAGACAAAAAAAAAACTTAAATATCTCGTCTCAGGGGGATACGAGGGTGGAAAGCACGGTAATTCGAAAATACTACAGGTTTTCTACCAATACAAAGCTTAATGCTAAATCCTGAAGTATCCCTTTAAACGTGCACTGGCTTTGGCTTCACTGGCTTAACTTGTTTAACTCTGACTTTCTTTTGTTTAAATACATAAAGAGAAACCATTTTATGAGGAGAACAAGCCTTTCACCTGTCTCGATGGATCACGGACCATTCCTTTTGACCGAGTGAATGATGACTACTGTGACTGCAAAGATGGTTCAGATGAGCCAGGTATTGACAGAGCTCATTTTTTAAATTTTGTTTATAATTTAAAACACATTGAACTCAAACATGCTTTGCGTGACACTCAAAAACAAACCTCATTGGTTAAATGTTTTTTTGCTAAAAAGCAGAACAAAGTATTTGTACATTTATAGATTAATAAATACATTTACAACATTAGTGTATGTGGATAAAGTGTGCAGAGTTATAAGCCGTAGGGTGCACCAAATAATGAAAATTCAGACCCTCTCTCCCTTGCACAGAACACAAACTGTATAAAACAGGACACACAAGCTGTTCTTTTTCATACAATAAAAGTAAATGTAGACCATGGCTGCTTCTAGTCCCCATTCACTTTCATCGCGTGGTTGGAAAAAACAGTTTGGACATTCTGCTAAGTATCTTCTTTCTGTGCAATAAAAAAGCCTATGTGGCATGAGGGCAAGTACATCACAGTACATCAGATGTCAGAATTGTCTATCCTTCTTAAGTCTATGCCAGGTAGAAAGTGGTGATAAATTATAATTTGATGGTGTCATGGAGATGGTGTGCTTGACAGTTGTTCATGTCTGTCATCAGGAACTGCTGCTTGTCCGAATGGGAGCTTCCATTGCACCAATGCTGGTTACAGGCCCACCTTTATCCCATCCTCCCGTATCAATGATGGCATCTGTGGTAAGATGACTCCGCATCTGGATATGTCTCCTCAGCAGTCTTTTGCCGAATGGAATTAAATGGCATTGCATTTAACACTTTTGCTCCCCGCAGATTGCTGCGATACTACTGATGAGTACAACAGCGGAGCCAAATGTGAAAATACCTGCAAGTGAGTTTTGATCCAAATGTAATTGCGTCCCAGGGAGAATCACATTAGGAGTCGTTCACACAGGACACGTTCTTGCACTCCAATGCATACTCAGACGAATGTCCTTGGCTCTATTGCGCATCTCAATGTCGTTTAAGCAGCCCTTGTTCCAACATTTTAAGATGCCTTGTCAAAATAGTCCCAACTTTTCATAGCAGCAGCTCATTTTCAGTTTTAATCATCTTAAGTGTATATATTAGCATTGTGTGGTAAATAAGACGCCTTCTAGCTGTTTTAACATGAAAATGTATCCTATGTGAACAGGCCCTTATAGTTTCCTCTTAAAGGGTTAGTTCACCCAAAAATTAAATTTATCCCATAATTTACTCACCTTCAAGCCATCCTAGGTGTAGATGACTTTCTTCTTTCAGCCAAACACAATGGGAGTAATATTAAACAAGTATCCTGGCTCTTCCAAGCTTTATAATGGCAGTGAATGGTTCCTTAGATTTTGAAGCCCAAAAAAGCACATCCATCCATCCTCATAAAAATACTCCATACGACTCCAGGGGGTTAATAAAGGCCTTCTGAAGAGAAGCGATGCGTTTTCTAAGAGAAATATTCCTATTTATAACTTTATAAACTATAATCACTGGTTTCCGGTAACGGCCATATGCAAGTCGAGTTGAGTGACCTCTGACCTGACACATGACGTATCATGTAGCCGTAGCGTAAGCTTAGCCACACATTGCATTGCTTTACTTTCCCTTTTTACTTATGATTCAATACAGTGACTATATAAACAAACACATTTACATATTTGATTGGTTTTCAGGGAACTGGGACGTAAAGAGAGAGAGGTTCTGCAGAAGATGGCTGAGATCACCAAAGAGGGCTTTCTCCTGAAACAGCAGCTCATTGAGGAAGCCAAGAAGGGGCAAAAAGAAAAGCAGGTAACATTTGCTTTGAATGAACAAAAATATAAGTCCAGGATTTCAAAATGCTTTGCCCACATATTTTCTTTTTTGGCTCTCACATCCAACAGGTATCATCCAGTTCCAGCATTTAATTATTTCTTGTATATACTGCAGTTTTTTTTAAAAAAAAGCCATATTGTGTCAGTGAATTTTGGTCAATGTAAAATGCTGTGTCTCTCCTGTAGGTTAAAGTGACTGATATGCAGGAAAATAAGAAACAGCTCGAGGAGAAGGTTGAAGCGCTGAGGACAGTGAAAGAGACTGCAGAGCAGCCTGAGAAGGAAGCTAAAGAGCGCCACCTTAAGGCCTGGGAAGGTGAGTGCAGCTGTTTAATAGTCAAATCAAATGCATATCTCTTTAAAGCAGACAGTGTCTGCCCACTACAAAAAAAGTTATCATAGTTTTTACAATATTTATATTCATATGCACCCTAAGTAATGACTTTATGAGAATTTATGAGGGTTTTGTTTGCAAACTCATTTCATCTGAGATTCCTCATTAATGTAAGTCTAATCTGCGTTTTAACTTTATTCCAGAGCAAAAGGCAGCTATTCGCTTGGAGAAGGACAAAGCCAAAATGGCAGAGGCATTTTTGGAGCTGGATGACAATGCAGATGGCTTGTAAGTGCCAATGATTATGGTTATTCTCTCTGATTGACTATAGAGAATGGATATAAAATAACACGTTGTCTCTGCGTTTCAGTGTGTCTGTCTCTGAGCTTCAGTCCCATGCTGAATTGGACCCAGATGCTGATGGCACACTTACTGAAACTGAGGCCCAGGTATTTTTTGCATTTCCCAGTCAAAATGCACCAGCCATTACATCACGGTTCCTACGCAGTTTGGAAATGTCCAGGTCTGGAGAAGTATGGAAAAAAGAAAACAGATTATGGAAATACATTTGTGTTTCCAGCTATTGCCCTATTCATTTTTCTGAAATATAACATTAAGAATTTCTAAAACTAAATGTATCATACAAGCACTGGCAAAAGTTCAGTGATTGTCGAACACAAATTAATTCAAGGCGCACATTTTCATTGCGCAAAACTAAGTATAGCGCGTGTTCCAATCAAACCAGCAACAGATAAAGGAAAAAACAATTATTTAAATTAGACCGTACTTTGATGCTTACTGACCATGCAACATCCAACCACATTTACAGGATCAAACTGATGTGCCAGATGTAAATAAATGCAGTTTTTAGTGCATTTTAGGTTTCTTCTCATCATATAAGTGCATGATATTACTTTGAGAAAACCAATGAAAAAAAGAGAAAATAAAAATATTTACAGATGACTTTACTATGCAGCAAAAATAATGCTGTGTGAACCATTTATGTTAAATATGATGAATGCTTTGTTCTTATGTAAGTCGCTTTGAATTTAAGCGTCTACTAAATGCATAAATGGCATGTAAATGAAATATGGTCTGAAAAAGGTTGGGAAATTGGAGTCTGGAAAAGTACATAATTTTTAAATGGAGAATTTGTAAAAACCCTGTTTAATGCAATGAGATGGGTTGACTCATTTGCCACTAGTTCTGATTTATGCTTTGTGATTTATTCAGGGACTGCTGGGAGGAACTGAGCAGGTGGACACATCAACATTTGAGAGTGTTTGGACCAACATTAAAGAAAAGTACCACTCAGAGGTCAGTAGAGAAGAAGCAGGCATGTCATGTTAAGTGTCTTCTGTTAGATAAACTATAACATAAAATTAACATTGAAAATAAAAAGTAAGCTAGTTATTTACACTTCCAGTCCAAAGATTTATTATCATCAATGTTGAAAACTATTAATATTTGTGTGGAGATCTTGATAAATGTTTATTTGAAGAATAGAAAATTCAAAAGAACAGCATTATTTGAAATAGAAATCCTTTGCAACAATGTTAAAGTCTTTACTGTCACTTTTGATCGATTGAATGTGTCCTTGCTGAATAAAAGTAATGATTTCTTTCCAAATGTTTGAACAGTGGTGTAGTTACTTAGATTTAACTTAGTTAAAGTTTAACTTTAGTTACTTAGTTATTTTGTACTTTTGTCTTTTAATTTGATCAATTGTATTTCTATTTTATGTTTTATTAATTGCTTGATAATAATAAAATCACCCAAATTTGAGGGGGAAAAAAATTCAGCTCTGAAACCAAATCCACTGATCTTGAACATAATGACCCATTAACACGCATTTTGAATGTGTGTTCCTCCATTCTCTCTCAGTCCCAGTCTGAAGAACCTGCTCCAGTGGAAACACCTCCAGATGAAGTGAAGGAGCCAGTTGTGGACAATGAGCCGTACCCGGAAGAAGACGTCTCTGAGGAAGAGGACGAGGATGACGAGGACGAAGATGATTATCATGAAGAGGATGATAAGGTGAGAGGGTATATCACACAGAAAACCTGTGCAAGCATTAACCTCAGTGATGTTTACATCCGCAGTGACATTTTGAGTCTTCTATTAACACTTCGCTGCTTGACATTTAACGTCCTTAACCTTTAACTCCCGTCCTAAGGCACAATGGCAAAGGTCTTACAACATAGCGTGTCATAACTGATGCTCACCGTACTGTGCAGGTGTAAAAATACATGTCTTCATTTGAGTATGGCTGTGTGTTGTGCAGGCGCCGCCCACCGCTAGGACTCCAGAAAAAAGTCAAGAAGACGAGGAAGCCATGCCACCCTATGATGCGGACACCCAGGTCCTCATCGATGGTTGGTTCAACGGCCAGACTGGAGGCTGTTTGTTGATGCATTACAGAGAAATACGACTGAGCTTGATCCGTTTTAGTCAGTTGTTCTTTGTTTCCTTCTGCTGACCAACTGTTCTCTGGTTCACAGCTGCTCAGAAGACCAGAGATGACTTTGAGGAGGCTGAGAAAGCTCTTCGGGAGATGGACGATCAAATCAGGTTTGTTCAATACTACAGTCTTCCAGGAAACAGCTAAAAGAAGTCAAGTTTGAAATCAAGTGGGAATGTTGCGAACAGGTTTTCTGTATGCACCTGGAATTCTCATTGGTCATTGTATGCGTTTTCTCAACTCTCACTTTCGCCAAACCTTGCGTTTGTCTCCTACGTTCCTGTGTCCTTGAATTCTATGCATTTGCAGTGTTCTCTGATGCTGATGCTGGGCCATGCTGCTGAGCACTATGTTGAATTTTCCTTTGATTGTGTTGCAGAAATATTGAAAAAGAGCTGTCCTTTGATTTCGGCCCTAATGCTGAGTTCACTTACTTGTACAGCCAGTGCTACGAACTTCCCACTAGCGAGTAAGTGAAACCAGCGTTTGTTGTTTTGTAATTATATGTTTGGTGACTTGATTATGGCTGCACGATATTGGAAAAAAAAGACATGTTGCAATATTTTGTTTTTCTGCTATATATATACAGTATATTGTTATATGAAAGCCGTTTCACCAGATTATTTGATTAGCTCTATTTGGAAATAATGAATCAATCTAGAATGATAAAATTGGTTTTATCTATACATTATATAGATAAAAAAAACAGAGCACAGATACAAATGAAACAAACAATACTTTAGCATATGTTTTTCAAGTAAATCTAACTCTTCAGGTACAGATATTGAATATAATCAAATGTAAAACAACACTGCTTCGTCTTCTTCACTGTATAAATTAAATATAATTAATCTTTGTTAAAGCCACAAAAGTGCTATTCTCTTTGTTGTTTGATTAACATTGACTGACTCAGACATCAGTAGGTATAATAGGCTGCTGTCACTTTAAGAGCTAAAACACAGATCCAATACAATGATACACATTTGCTTCATTTTTACGTCAATTGTGTGGCGAGAGTTTGGGAGGACACTTTTAGGTATTTTAATATTATTTTGTGTGTATGTGTCCGTTCAAGCACAAATAGAGGCGAAAGTGAACTGAATTCAGCGTTCAGAACAGAAAACCGCGTGCGAGTTCCAAAATCAGTTCTCTTTCGCTTCTTCGTATTGCACTCGAATGGCTTAAAATCGCTTGAGTGTTTAAACTGACAGGACCTAAAACCAATGCAAATGATAAACTTTCACTCTTATAAGGGATAAACTTAGCAATTAATCCGAAAATCTCATGCGTACAGATCAACTATGATCCACTTGACATCGCACCTCCTCCAATGCGAATATCATGGATGCGCACATCACGATATCGGTGTTAAAATTATTTATCGTTGAGACCTAGCTGTGATTGATTTTTTTAGTTGACTTATGTGTTTGGTTTCCCTTCAGGTACATCTACAGACTGTGTCCTTTTAATCGGGTTTCACAGAAACCCAAGTATGGAGGCTCAGAGACCAACCTTGGGTAAGCGATGTTGGGGGGAAAAAAAACATCTAAAAAAAAGACAAGGTAGTTTTAGAAGGTTTTGGTTAGTATAAAAGAATGAAAAATGAATAGTTTTTTAGCAAAGATGCATTAAATTGATCAAAAGTAACAGTAAAGATTTGTATAATGTTACAAAAGATTTCAAATAAGTGCTGTTCTTTTGAACTTTATATTCATCAAAGAATCCTGAATAAAAAACCAGTTTCCACAAAAATATTAAGCAGTTTCAACATTGATAGTAATTAGAAATGTTTCTTGAGCAGCAAATTGGTGTATTAAAATGATTTCTGAAGGGTGAATTTTCTCAAGTGAAGACTGGAGTAGTGAGGCTGAAAATTCAGCTTTGATCACAGGAATAAATTTTATTTTTAAATATATTAAACTAGTGTGTTTTAAATTGAAATAATATTTCACATACTGTTTCTTTTTTTTTTCTTTTTGCTGTATTTTTGGTCAAATAAATGTGTCCTTGGTAAGACTTTTGAGAACATTCTTTCGAGAACATTAAAAAGTCTTACAGACCCCAAACGGTTGAATGGTAGTAAATGTGCCATATCGGTTATTGGTATATTAGCCATTTTTCTTATTGGTATCAATGGATATTTAAGTGTTCATGCTCTTTTCCTTTACCTTTACCACTATCTAACACTCATTTAAAATGAATCTAAATTTTAAATCACGATAAATTAATAACAGTTAAATGTAATCTGTTAAATCTAGAAAATCACATTTTTCATACTGTATATTACGTTGTGATGCATCAGTAGGGGCTTTAGCACCAGGTATTTGTAGGAAGTCCGTTCTGGGAAGGTCCCCCGAGAACTCAATTTTCCCCTATGGCCATTTTCCTGGTTGCATTCACACCACCGCTAGGAACTCTGAAGTGATGCAAGTCACTTTTGCAACATTCAGCAACTGGATGATGGAGAACGGTGCGATCAGAGCTGTGTTTTTGTTGTTTCGTGATGACGGAGATAGAATGTAGATGTATGTTATGCGATTGAAAAAGCAAAAAGGAGGGCTAAGAGGCTAAATCTCATCTTGCAATGCTACATAGCATTTACCTGTCGCCTTTGTCTGACGTCCAGAAGACGACAAATCTTTTAAGACAACAGTATAGAGCTTTTAATATTGCCCAATTTACTGGTGTAACCTTTAATTTAAAATGTAACCCCTTTACTAACCAGCTTAAACCCACTGAGATCAGCAAACCACCTTAACAGTGTAAACAGTTTTTGACACCTTATTTGTAATCACATGACGTGAGCGTTTTTGACCGTCTTTAATGAGCTCATGTTTGCAGGGCATGGGGAAGCTGGTCAGGCCCTGAAAATAATAAGTACTTGATGATGAAATACGAGCACGGCACTGGGTGCTGGCAAGGTCCAAACAGATCAACTACAGTAAGTACTAGTTCTTTTATTGCTTCCACCGTGCCATTCATACTGGGAGTTTTTTGCTAAGTGTATCTTTGTGTTGTAGGTGAAGCTGACTTGTGGGAAGGAGACGGTGGTGACCTCGACGTCGGAGCCGAGTCGCTGTGAATATCTGATGGAGTTCACCACTCCTGCAGTGTGCCAGGAGCCAAGCAACATTGACCTCTCGCCACATGGCCACGAGGAGCTCTAGACTCTACGCTCTGCTTGTTGATGCATGGTGCGCCTCGTACTTAAGCATACTTTTATTTTAGCTGTTTAAAACACTATTAATGGAAAAAAACAAGACCTGGGGCCTCATTTATAAAACTGTGCGTAGGATTCTTACTAAAAGTGTACGTACACAGAAAAGCCAAAAATGGCGTACGCAAAAAAATATTCAGACTTATAAAACCGTTCGTACGCCAGAACCTGCGCAGAATTCACTTTATAAATCCCAGTCAACAGAAGATTGTACGCACAAGCGTCTCCACCCCGAAATAACCATATATGGAGCTTATAACGCCTCGTTTTACTATGCATATCCTCATCTGCATATCAGTTGCATATGATTATTCATCCACGTGATGACATGTTTAACGGTACAAGACATTAGGAAAATATGAAATATGGATGTGCCGTCACATTACATTAATAAAAATCATTTAGTAGCCTATCCTTGACTTGTTTTTGAATAAATAAATCAAATAGTGTAAAATACATTTCAGAGAAAGTTTTTCTCAATCTTTTTTCACTGGCCAAATAGTATTTTTAATTGATTTTGTATTTTTTAATGGAAACAGATAGACCTTGTTGTGCATTATTTGCACGAAAATATTTTCTCAGACAATCTATTATCATGATAAGCAAATTATCTCTGTAGTTAAAACATTAAAACACAGCATGCTAGAGGAAAAGTGTTGAAAAGCATTGCATCCACAACAAATATTTTAATTTATTGAATATATAAAAAAAAATTTAACTTCTCAGTAGCCTATGATTTCATGTAGGCTAGTTTAAATGTAGCCTAGCTATAACTCCATTAACGAGAATGCCGTAAAACAAAGTAAAATATAGTTTAAATCATTATTTGATTTATTTAAACTGTTATTGTGAACATGCACTGTATTTATGATTAGGACTGATAATGAAGATTTACGGTTTTACTTCATCATGCCGTTAGATAGGCAATATATGCGTCAGTTTCACTAACGGGCCCTTAACGCGCTCACTGGCGCGGACATTTAAGAAGGGATGGATATTTGCTTCAAGTGATAGGCTTGGTGAGTCAAATTATATTTGTATTATCTTTCATATTTATGTATAATTTTCTTTAGATTTTCTGTCTAAAAGTGACCAAAATACATTTAACTCCAGCTCACCATCGGTGTTGCCAAACTGCTCCGTCTCCAAAACGTTCGTACGCATGGGTCATAGTTTGCGTGCAGATGCGCAAATTTTCCCGTCAAGTTTTTTTAATTAATCACAACTTATGCGTCGGAAGTGGCGTACGCATCTTTCAGGGCCTGTTTTGTGCGTACGCAACGGTTATAAATGAGGCCCCTGGTTTTTCAAGAGACCTAAGTTATCATAGGGTCCAAATTGTTTTGAGGTCTTGGTTTTGCCTGAGTGATGATAGTTTGCCGCCTGCTTTAAAAGATTCAGTTAGCCTTTGTTTGGGCTGAGTGCAACATCTTGGAGTGAATGCATTAAAACAACTGATTTAATTCTGCTGACAATTCTGTATGAAATGTAATGTAATATTGCCTTGTTCCACTAAAGATTGCACCAACCCTGTGATTAACAACATTGTTTAATATGAAAATCTCTAACTATCTGGAACAAGTGTGGATGTCTCAGGCTTTTAAGAACAAAACAAGATTATCTTTTGTATAATACCTGTGACCTTCTCCAGAATACAATTAGCCTAGCTCGCAAATGTCCTGAAATAAGCATTTCCGTCCACGCAGTGCATTATTATCAATTTATGAGCACAAAGTGCCGTGCATTGTTTTTTGTTATTTTAAAAAACATTAAATGTTTGTGTGTGTGGTCACAAATCATCATCTTTTTTTCTCTCTCTCTCTCTTTCCTGTTCTGTAGGTCGTTGCTCTGTGGGAAGATCTGGGAACTAATGAACTTTCATTTCCTGTTCAAGCTGTTTAAGAACCTCTTCCATTAGTTTTGGATCAGCTAAAAGAGGCTGGACGTTGGAAGAGCATTAAGTTTGGTAAACTGTAATGATTTTTGTTGTTTGTAATGGATTAATATCTGATCTCTTCACATTCCATGGATAATGTTGAAATAAATTCAATTGTTGTGACTTATTGAGAAAAAGTTGTCCCAAAAGTACTCTAACAGTGTAAGATATGCATTTTTTTCAGATTTTGAAGTGCCCATCATTCCACACACATTTTTGTCTGTGAATTAGAGGCCCGTTCACACCAAGAACGATAATTATATTTGGAGTTCACTTCAGCGCACAATATTGTTTCGTTTATTATAAGCGAGCTGTAATTTTGTCGTCTGTCGCTTTAAATACTCAAGCTCTTTAAAGCAGGATGGATTTTGTGATTGGCTGTCATTGTTTTTATCATTCAACAGCTGGAAAAAATATAATTTCTCTGTGCCGTTATCATTATAGTTGTGGTTTTCTTTTATATTTAGAAAGATTTTTATCGTTATAGTTATCGTCCTTAGTGTGAACGGGCCTTAAGTGCATCATCCGGGTATTTCAATTTAAAAACACTTCTCACACTACAAAATGGTATCGAATAGTACAAATGGAAATGGACAACCAGTTGACTAACTGGGGTTAATGTTTTACACACTCGACTATGATCTTTAGCATTATCTGTTTGCTTATTGAACTTGTGGACCCGTTAAATATCGAGTTGTTTATTAACTTTACAGACAATGATAAAACTGGATAAAGGAATTTTAATTTTGTCCTGAATGACTGCAGCAGCGTGTTATGAGCTTGTTCAAAACCCCTCCGAAAAAAAAAGCACGCACAAAGAAAACAGAGATTCATATCGTTTATTTTTTTCTGGCATGTAAAGTACAAATAATTAAACAATTCCATGAAAAAGTCCTCAAGCGTCTTCAGCTGAAATCCCAGTAATAAATATCCTAAACTAAACTGAAAGGTTTATTTATTTATTTTCCCCTTTGTTGTGTGTTTGTTCGTTTGTTCAGGTTTGGAAGTATGAGATTTTTATTCGTGACACACAGACACTGAGATCAGGAGTTCTGCTTTTGATCGTTTTTTTTTATTATTATTGTTGTTTGTTTGTTTGTTTGTTTTATTCTGTTATCCTGGAAAATGGTTTCAGAAGAACGTTGCTAAGTAACTCTGTGTCCCTCCTAAATTAACTGACACAAAATACAACTGGTTGAGAAACAGAGTGACCACTGACCCCTTTATCTAGCTCAGCGCCATCGCCTGTCCCATCTGCCCCGCCGCACTTTCTTAGCCACGTCTGCTAATCTTCGAGCCCAACCCCAACCCCCCAAACGACTCTATTATTTCCTAGACAGCTCTCTTAGTCGCTTCCACGGCTCTGTATGGTAGCGGGGCGAGGGGTGTTTGGCGAGGGACGCTGAGCCTAAGGCCTGGCTGCGGGACCAGAGCGTAGACCCGCCCCGGGCCCTGATTCACTATGGGGTTCTGAACGTGGCTGGAAAAACAAGACTGTGATTAGATTAAATAATCAAAACGTTTTCATTTAACAAGACAAACAAAACACAGGCATTAAAGGCATAACATCTAGCACACAGCATGTATGTTTATACACTTCAATTAGTTTAATATAGCAGTGCATTCTTTGCCTATGGAGAACTTTTCCCAAATTGTAATTCTAAAGCAGTTTTTTTTTTTGTTTTTTTTTTTGTTTTATTTTTTTTAATCTATTTGTTCCCTTTAAAGAAAAACAAAAAAGGTGTAACCACATTTTGGCAAAATGAAAAGTATTTAAACTTGCAAATATAATGAAATAAACCATAAATATACACAAAACATACTTTCATACGAGGCAATAATAATAATCATAATAATGATAATAAATAGTTTTTAAGTTAACAATAAGTTAAAACTACAAGCTTAAAGTCGCCCAAATAATACAAGTTCATTGGCGCTATATTGATTTTTTTTTTTTTCAGTTTAAATTATTTATGTTGCAACAAAAGCTACCACAGACTTTTACAAACACAATTAAACACATTTTGATTGAAAAGAAATAATTCTAACTAATTCTAAAACCTGCATACACTGTAAGAACGGCAACTAATTATAAATAATGGAAACAAATTTAAGAAATCGTACCCAATAAAAGGAAACAAAACGAAATATTCGACCCACGTGTGTGTCCTCTATGGCAACATCAACAACACAAATACGCTAAGTTAACGTGTGATTCTGATATGTAAAGGAAATCAATAAATGACAGGAAAAATTATATTCTGAAATCAACATGGGCTAAAACCGATGATATTTTAGACGGTATTCCTTTCACGGTCTTTTAGATTTGCTCTTTTCGGTACCATAGACGGCTGTTTGTTTTAGCTTGCATGGTCAGAGCACTAATAAGGGGGCGGAGGAAGGGATAATGGACATTTTTAGAGACCAGAGCTCTTGGTGCTTGTTTGATTCTTCTAATGAATCTGTTAGTTAACACTTTTTTTTTTTCTTTTTTTTTTCTTTTTGTTGTTGTTCATTACATTTGATCCTTTCACTATTCTGCAAACCATTTCAGTGTGACGTTTAATTTCTTTTTTAAAAAATATATATATCTTTTGTTCTCAGTCAATATAAAAACGAAGCACATTGCACTTACTGTTCCATAGGAAAGTTTTTTTGTCTTTTTTTAAAATGATTATTATTGAAGTTGCTCAAGCGGTGCAGTATGTTTGTTTCCTGCCATTGTCCTTGGCTCTCAGAGGGAATGGGGTAAGTGGTGTAGCTAAAGGGTTCGTTGGGACACTCAGCCAGAGGGACGACGCTAAAGACCCCCCCTCCCTCCCCCTTTGGACACCAGGCACACTACTGGGTTGCCCTGGTCACTGTATCTATCCCGTTGCTCATTTTAGAGGGTGGACGAATCTTTACATTTAGGATTTTTGTCTCCTCTAGGGCACACCACCGATGAGTTCCAGGATGAGTTGCGTTAGCCAAAAAAAAATGTGTTGCGATGTTAATGTGGCGCTGTAAGCTGAGAGGGGTTCAAGGTATATCACAGTTTTTATACAATGGGAATGGAAAGAGTTTAGAGACACTTTGATATGTTATAATATGTGTGTGCGCGTGTAAGTGTGTGTGTGCGTGTGCGGTCACACTCTTGCTAAATGTTTCGGACTGACTTTTTTTTAATTTTTTTTCATCAGTGACAAAGCTAAAATCCCTTGGTTGGTTAGTGCTTGTGCATAGGAGCAAAATCAGGTGTTGACGATATGATGGTGGAATAGAAAAGATATGTGTTGCAGAAATGAAATAAACAAGAACAAATGTAAACAGTACAGTGATAGACATTTGCCTTGTGTGGTGACATACTGGCGAATATAATTCACTATGGATTATTGTGAGATTTGATTACATTGATAAGTGCAGCTACATTGTATTATGTCAATTTCTTAACTTTTTTGGCGCACTGAAATGCTGAAGCGTTAAGGTGATTCTTCTTTTTAATCTTTTTGCCGATACGAGATGAAATGCTGTGGGTGTTCATGGTGTTCGACGTGACGCCATTTAGAGCTTCACTGCACCGTCATTGAAGCAACATTTTCCACTTTAGAGAAACCATAGCGTCTTTTTTCTTGCGTAATGCATACATTTGCCTGTCTGCTGATTCTTTTTTTTGTTGTTTTTGAACGTTTCGTATTTCTCTGGTTTTTTTTGTTGTATTTTTGAAAATGAAATGGTTTCACTGCATGTAAGTCTTAGTCCCCAACCCTTCGATCCCCTCCCTTTACACCGCAGACTGGCCCTCTCTCCCCAAAGTTGAAAACTCTGAAAATAAAAGCCATGCGGTGTGTCCAAAGATTTCCACGATTTAAGAATCTGTAAAAATGTCGCACAAGGTCTTGTTTTTCCGTAGATATAAAAATATATTAATCTCTAATGTAATCCTTTCAAAGAGATCATTGTCCTCTTTGGCTAACACAGCGTTATTTAGAAAAGCAAAATGTCACTTGATTTGAACACACATTTACATCTTTCAGTTCTTTTCTTCATATAATGTGAAGTTTTGCGATTTTTACAGCAATGTCTCTCCCCATGGAACGGTTTAGTTTGTTTATCACAGGGCTGTGGACAGCTTGGGCATTGTCGCTACTGTATCTAAGAAATTTAACATTTCTCAAAATACTCAAATTATGAGTATTTTGAGAAAAGATTATCTTTTTTTTTTAGCTCATCTGGCTGCGACTTGCTTAAAAGAGCCTTGTGGACACAAAATTAGATTTTATGTTTGATATGTAGCTGTTTAGATATGCAGGGGCTGCTAAAACCGGTTTGGGGAAAGCGAATTATAATGGGATTCCTTTTAGTGAATGGAGCTAAATGCATCTGAGAGGTTATGAAGAGCAAGGGCGACCAATCTTAGTGGCCCCTGACCTACATAACGGCTCACATGTACGTCTCGGAGCTGACGCAGAGCCTTTTCTACTCTCAAGCCATTCGATGCTGTTTAACATTATCTAATACAGTTCTGGATTTTGCAGCTGGACTTTATAATTGGTTTGAAAGACTTTCAAAAGAATTCCAAATACCATCGCCATGGGAACACTGTCAAAATGCCCCTAGTTACACAGACAACTGCATGTGGTGGAATCGATTCTAAATTCTAACTATAAAACTCAGAGTGGAAAGATACAAGGAGATTCTAGGTCGCCATGTTTTGTGAAGTTTCGGTATGCCCTCCGGTGGAGGTCCTTATATGTGTGTGTGTGTGTGTGTTGGTGTGCGAGTGTCTCTGTGATGAAAGTTGTCTTTCGGCGTGCTGAGGTGATTGTGATGACCCCCGGGTGACCTCTCGATTTGTGACTACCATCCACACAGTTTGTTCAGTTGCTGTTGGGTTTGAACCTTGAGTAAGGTGTGTGTTTGGTGCCATAAGGCAAGGTTGCAACCTAATGTAGAGCCAGGAAACCGTATTCAAAGTTCTAGAAAATGCTTACATTTTTGGCTATTATAACCACCTTAAATGTTGAATATATAGTTATATCATAATATATATGAGAACACTGTTTTTAATCATTTTTCTTCTCTTTAAAAAAAATCACTGATTCAAAATGCCCAAGTGTAAAAAAGTGACTACATCCTCTGAAGACAGACAGGAGAGTTACCGGGGCAATATTTTGGGTAAATTGCACATATTTGATTTACTTTTTCTTTTTCTTTTTCTTTGACCAGTTCTTACTTTGCCTGAATTAAATTAAATCTCTGCAGACATTCTCTGTCACATTCATTAGACTGTCCCTCCTCATGGATTTCCCCAGCCTCGCCTCACACCTCTGCTAATTCAATACAGGCAAACATTGGGAAGGACTAGCATGTTGTGTTAAGAGAAAAGAAAAACAACTCTACTGGTGTATTTTTGTTTGAAACAACTAAACGTGTGTGTGTATGTGTGTATGTGTGTTAGAGAGAGACTCAGTCCAGGCCCATGTAGAGTGAATGTACAGGGAGCTCAGTAGCTCCCCCTACACGTTAAAGAGCAGTAGTGACTAGGCCTTCCTTCAAGCCTTGTGCTGCTTGCTGGTCTTGAAGGAGACCTGCAGGACACGGTCGCCCAAGCGGTAGCCGTTCAGGCTGGCGATAGCCATGGCTGCCTCGTCGTAGTTGGTCATGGTGACAAAGCCAAAGCCCTTACATTTGTTGGTGGTGAAGTCACGGATGACCTTGACGTTTGTGACGGCGCCGAACGGCCCGAAGAGCTGCCACAGGACGCTTTCATCAGCTTCCGGTGACAGGTTGTAGACGAAGATGCACCAGCCAGCTCCAGTGGGCCCGGTCAGGTTGACGCCGGCTAAACTGGTCATGCTGTCAATGGTTATTGGGGAGAATCTGGGGAGGAAAGAAGGAGAGCTACCATGGGTGTCATTCTGAAGTTCAGCACAGCGTGCTTCTCATTACCACATGCTCCTGCCATTTTTGTCTCTTTGAGAAGCGGACGCTCGATCTCCACAGCCTATGTAAGAAAATGGCCAGCTATCATATTATCTATAGTCATATAATCTGGTGACCAAACCAAACTAGTCATATTCCCTGTTAGAAATAGTACACAGAATTCACAATGTTCAACAAAATCACGATACTAAGCAAAACAGAAACCTAGAGAGGGATGAAGGCAAATCAGAAACAAATCAACAGAAAATTGGAACTAACAGAGGAGACGCAAACGGAACCTTGTATGTCCATGCTGGTGGAAAAAAAGAACATTAAAGCAACCAAAACTGAAGAAAAAAATAATGTTAGTTCAATACAGAAATACAGTTTGATCAAGGAATCAACCAAAAGAACAAAAAGGTTCAACAAAGCCATGCCAGAATGTCCTGCTGTGATATCAGCTAAGTCAGTCTAGTCTACTGAAATGGTCTTTTCTCAAATCAATCTCTAATGTTAATCCTTAAGTCAGCAGGTGATATTCCGGGCACTTTGTTTGAGCTTGTTTAGGCATGGATGCTTTTGAAAGGACACCCTTTTTTTTATTTTTTAAATTACCTCTTGACTCCGTAGCTGGCGTTTAGTAAATTGTCGAGTCTGCAATGCAAGAGGGAGAGTGACGGAGGTGAAGATATTAGTTGCAAGATCCAACAACCAGAGCAAAGCGTTTTCATGGAGCCACTTCAGCCACCAGGGGGAGGTCTTTACCAGGCACCGCATCCACCAATCAGCAGGCGCGGCTCGCCCATCGCACTGACGCAGTGCTTACAGAGCCCTCAGGCGATGGATCGAGAGTACTGCGCGCATGTTTGTGCTTCTGAATGCATCCGTGCCATGACTGATTCACGCACGCTGTGTTTTATCTCTTTATTCTCTTAAGCAGGGCAGTTCTTTTAAAAATGTACACTGCCTCAGTTAGACCCATTGTGATTTGTCAATCCCCCTGATGGCGTGAACGTGCTGCGGTTTAAAGGAAAACCGTCAGAGGGAGAGTGGGCAGCGGTAGGGGTGTGGGCTGAGGGTGGAGGCAGTACCTGAAGCGTTGAGTCTGGTGGTGCAGAGGGCCGGTGTAGCGGCGAGCAGCTGTCTGGTAAAGCTGGGTGAGCAGGGCCTGTCCCGTCTTCTGACTGGGGTTGTTGGCGAACTTCACGGTGATGGGCTCGGCGGCCCCCAGCGGCTTTTGACCGTTCAGGCCTTTGATGGCCTCCTCTGCCTCATTTCGTTTATCGAACCGAATGAAACCTACTCCGCGCGATATACCTGCTCCGGACAGAAAGCGACGTAATGTAAGCACCGTGAATTTAAAAAATGGCAGATAAGTGAGTCATGTGGACACAGGGCTAAATCAGACTTTATCCTACTACAGTGCTTTATGATCTACTCTATAAAGCAGACAAAGAAAAATGTTAATGTAAACATGCAAAACAAAATGGAAGTCCAGTCGATATTTTTTTCTTTTTAACTATAACTATACAGTACTGTGGTTTTAAATTATAGTACTGTATAGTTATAGAGAAAAACATATCAGCTGGACTTCCATTGGGAATTTGGCTTTTGGTTAACACAAAATTTATTCAGACTATATAGCCATTAAAAAACGATGTCGATTTTAAACCCGGAAGATGAAAATAGCGGGTAAAACACATCAAATTGAACCAGTTTCCCCCTACAATTAAATCTAACGCATGCTAAAATTGTCTTCAATGATTTTCAACACACATACCTCGGTTAAAATCTCAGAAAATTTAGTTTAGGGTTTCATGACCCTTTAAAGAGAAAAAAATATGTGTGGGACAACCCATTGGGAATTTGGCTTTTGATTAACATAACATTTATTCAAACTATATAGCCATTAAAAATAGACAAAAATGACTACAGCTTTGACTAAATTTAAAACAAAACAATAATAATACAAACTAATTCAAAATATAATAAAAAACTGCAATGTTATTTCAATGATACTAAATTAACACTGCCAAGAATGTGCATTAAAAATGTAAATGGGGTCAAATTTGAGTTCATGTTGACTGTGAAGCATATAGCCAACCCTATTTTATTTTTTTGCATCATATCCAGAGCTTTAATTAGATCTGCAATCCTCCCCCAGGGTGCGTACGCTGTTTGTGGAAGTGAGGTAACGTTTACCTGTGACCTGGTCTACCAGGATACGTGAGGTGATGATCCTTCCATACTGAGAAAACAACTGCTCCATGTCTTTCTGACTCATGGTTTTGGGCAGCCCGCTCACATACAGGTTGGCATCACGTATGGAAGCTGAGCTGGGTCTGGCGTAGGACACCTACACACCAAAAAAATTGGAGCTGCAGTTTAGGATTTGCAATATTATTAAGAAGCATGCATCAAGACAGCTGTGACAGTCCTAAAACTCCCAGCAGTGCAAAACTTTCAAGTGTAGTCGAGGCGGATGTCACAGCAGTGCCACGCTCAAAGGCGAGACATCCGCCCACTCTCTCTCATCCCTCCTTCCTTGAAATCCACGTCTCTTATCCGCACTTCACTCGAACCAAACCCGGTTCCCTTATTAAACACTACTTCAGCTTCGCAGTGCTCCTGACAGCAGAAACATGAACCCACTCTGACATTCACACTCCCCCACCCCCCCAAAGACACTTCGACACCCTCTGAGCTGATTTGAGACCATCTCCCTCAGGGAGTCGTGAGGAAAATTTGATATCATGGGCTGTTTTTCTAGCCGGTGATTTTCCACAAGACAGCAGCATTTAGAACCTGTTCCGCTTTGGGATGTGTCATGTAATATAAAGTCCAATTAGGCATTTGTTTTGACGTTTAAATATTCATCTCATTTTTATATTCCCCTCTATATTTCCCAAAAATCCCCCACCGAGCCGCCTTAGTCGTATTTGAGATGCGAACAGATTTTTTTCATAAAATATGTATATTTATGAGTTTCTGGTGGAAAGGGGCTGACTTTGATTGATGGTGTCAGTGTGTGTGCATGTGGTTTTTTGAGATAAAGAGATTGGCCCCCTCCTTCTTCTCCATCTCTCCTTTGTCTTCTCTCTCAAGGGGAAACTGCTCCTCTGGCAACCGGCAAACCAAGTAAACAGATTACAAGATGTCCAGCGTCCCTGACAACTCCCTAACACACCCTCACTAAATACCCAATAAAAAAAATTTAAAAAAAAGCAAATCAAATAAAAAGCTCAATACCAATTAACGCTAATGGGAAAGCACCATCCTCACTTTCCAAAAACTCTCGACTGTTTTTATTCAACAGTATTACACATGCAATTTATACTTCTCATTTATATGTGGACGTGTTACTTATATCATTATTCAAAAACTGTACTACATTTACTCTATTATAATAATTCTTGTTACTCATATTTCTTTCTATTTTTTTTCTACCTTTTTTATTTTATTTATTTTTCTATATTATCTCTTTTTACTTATACTTTTTTATTATCTTTCCAAAAATATGTTATAGTCTTTGTTCCAATGGTCTTTTTCATCTAAATTAATTTAACATAACATAATGTAATGTAATATAATTTACTTTTTATTATTTTTCTAAACATTTCTATTGCCTAAAAGTCTTACTCTTTTTTTACTGCCCCCCCCCCCCCCCCCACACACACACACACACTTATTTACTAATACATTTTTAATCTAACTCATTTAACTTTATATTGAATATATATATAAAAAATGTAATATTGAATACTTTCCTGTTTCCAATGCTCTTTTTACTTATTCACTAATATAATTTATTTCTGTCTTTAACCATTTTCTTCAATGGCGGGCTCTAGAACAAAACATTTAATTTCACAGATTTGAATCTGTTGACCTTTTATGTGTGCGATTTACAGCAAAAAAAAAATGAGTAAACTTGTTTTTATAATAAATAGGAGTCTATTTTAAACGTGTTCAAGACATTTTACAACGCCCAATCAAGTTATAGCATGCTTCGCTATCAGACCTTGGCAGAATGATGTGTTTTTCCACCATATGCGTGTTTGAGTCTTGCAGGCCAGTATGACTAAGCAGCGGTATTGTTGAGGTAGGGGTGTAATTGTGCAGTGAGTGGGTGAGGATACAGCAGAGACTGGAGGGGGGAGATCTATTGGAGGGATGGGATGCTGCCCCATAATTAACCCTCTCCCTCTCTCTCCCACATTACAGATGGTGCCTGCAGCCCATATGGCTCCTAATCCTGTCATTGGCATTCGACTCCCTCCTAGCCTTTTCTACTGCGCCCCGTCACCCTCCCTCGCTCCCTCCCATCCTCGCTATCGTCTCTACCTTTCTAACAATGCCGTATTGACATGGAAAATATGACATTTGCCCAGCTTAAGGATTTGAGGGCAGTGGGCACACGACCGTTGAATGTCAGAGAACGATGCTGGATGAATGCACTGAACAAACAAGACGATTAGGACAATTGCAATCGGTTTAAATAACTACACCAATAATGTTCGCCCATGGCCTGCAGTCATTATTCATAACAGTGCGTAATTAGACTGTATGATTTGCTAGACTATAAGGAATGAAACTGCTCCGTTTGCATGTCTATATCATACGATTTACATCTATATCTCCAATACGAATGCATGCAAGCACACGCTAAGTCCGCAGAAGCTGCTTAACTGTAGATTCTTGCGGATTTGTTGTTGATCTTTGATGTGCGGTGATCAGGTGGAGAAGCAGACCGACTGTTTTATCTCTCACTTTCAGAAGCACAAGCAGACCTTTCCCCACCCCAAAACCCAGCTGAATTGGGGACAAAGAAGGCCCTAATTAGCCAAGATTGGAGGCAGATGGGGCTCTCCTCGCTGACCTCCAAGCCTCACATTGCGTCTCCCTAATTACATTTCCATCACAATCACCTCTGCACACAACCCTTTGCTTTCTGACCTCCACTTTCTCTTTTCTTCTGCTCCTTTTGTCCCCGCCACGATTCCTCCCACCGCCCCTCCCTTTCACCTCCCCTCCTGCTGTCACGTCTGTCTTGGGCTCTGCTTCATTCCCTACTTCCTCCCCATCGGGCGATTTGAGGAGCTTGGGCTCGGTGAGGACTGGTTCTCTTACTTTGATTGTTTTGGTCTGCAGTTTGAGACCATTGAGCGTGTTGATGGCCTTGTCGGCATCATTGGGATCCACGTAGTTTACGAAGCCGTAACCCAAACTCTGGCCTGCAAACAAGACAAGCAAGAATGCACTTGAAAACCACCCTTTAATGCAAAAGATTTCCTATCGAATCAAGACATGCCGCATTGTTACCTGTGATCTTGTCTCTGACTAGTTTGCAGGACTCGATTTCTCCGATACTACCGAACAGGCTCTTGAACTCCTCCTGGGTCATGTTCTGAGGCAGGTAGTTGACAATCAGGTTGGTTTTGCTGTCGTCCGCGGCACCGTTAGTGCTAATGACGGGGCCGTTTGGCAGGCTGGTTCCGCTCGGACCATTGGACACCTGAGTTTCCATGGTGCTAATTATCTGCAGGTGGAAAAATGACAAATTAAGCCAAAGACAGTGCAGTTTGGGTGAAAACGCATAATTTGAGGGGCGTCCTCATTGAGAGGTTAAAAATCAATGTGTCTGAGGGGTGGAGGGCTGGAGGAGAACAATATCCCACCTCCCCTCCTCCTATGACCTCCTCCCTCACTTCAACTCTCTCCATCAGCCCCTGGCCCTGCAGATGTCACAGTCCTTTCGCTCTTTCCCAGCCCCCCTTTATGCTATCCAGGGTCAAACAGCGTTACATCACTAGCCTCTGAGAGGATGACGGTGTGGGCATGAGGATAGTTGTCATTTCAACTTTGCTAACAGAATTTTTCTTATTTCTTTTAAAAAATGGTAGTCTAGACAAATAAAGATGAGATGGCGTTGGCACCTTGTTTATGTGAAAAGCGTGAGTGTGTGTGCGCGCGCGCGCGTCTGGCTATTCGGTTCATCCGTGTTGCTGTGGAGCACATGATGTTTAATTTGGCCTATAGGGGATTTTCAACGAACAGATGTATGCAGGTTGTAGACGCTACTTCTGTCTTTAACGGTCCCTTTCTGTCACACCGCACGACTGGATTTCTCCTCATCGTACAGCAAGCGATCCGTCACTTTTTTATTTCTTTTGTGACTTTTTATGTTGATTTTTTAAAACATTTTCCCCAAGGCTGGTACTCTCTAGAATTTACAAATTGTAATGTGTAATATATGTTCATATATTAGTCATCGTAAGTTGACTGAAAGCACTCTTCCCTCGGAACGGCCCCTGGGGTGGAACAGGGTGCCTTAATTAACAATGCATCCGTTATTTTTTTATTTTTTTTTGGATCCCCACAATCAACAGGCACAATCATATGCCACAAGTGTCCCTATGTTTTTACACTCTCAGGAAAAAAAGGTTCAAATGCTGTCACTGGGCTGGTACCTTTTTTTCAAAAGGTACCATGCACCTTTAAGGGACCAATATGCACCCTTTATACGTTCCTTTTGAAAAGATACAAGCCCAGTGACAGCTGCTTGTACCTTTTTTTTTCTGAGAGTGTATGATGCAAATAATTAATAATAGGAATGTAATTGGAAATAAATGAAATGATTATGATATCCAATTAAGCATTAACGATCAGATGTGCAAACAGGTGAATTCCTAATAGTGTGGGTAGTCTGTTCTTTTGTTCTCCCTTCATTATTGCCTCTCTGTAACGCTCTGTCTCTTCAGTGGAATGATTTATTCTTGCCTTGAGCCTTACCTCTAGCCAGGTTGCCCAGGTAACAGCAGCTTGACGACTGTTGCTATTGGCTGGCTTCTTGACTTTTAGCAAATCTCGCACATATGTGTGCATGTTGTGTATGCGCTTGGAGTTGTGTGTTCCAGAACTAGTGCTCGGTTAAAATCACTTTTTGTCTCGCATTAATAAAATAAGCTTTCGGGGCTGCCAGGATTTATATCTCAGGCAAATTGACACTGACAAGGAGAAAGCTCAGGGAGGCGAGTTATTAAAGCGCTGCAAACATGGATCTAGGCAAAACTGACAATTTCACTGTCACCCGAGCAGGAATTTCCAAGAAAAGGTTGTTCGTTTGATCAATCAAATAGCGATAAAATGGCATCTTTTTGTGGCAGTATAGCCCATAGCCTGTATAGTTCGGGAAATATCTCGGGTTCAGAATGTAAACCTACTTAAACAGGCACTGTCTAAGCATTGACACAAACAGAGCGAGTCTTGACACAATGTGACAGGATCAGGGCAAATGTGATTCGTGAACTGAAGTAAACCTCCCTATGGCAAGCCACCCATCCTCAGCGACGAATGTAGTGAGTTACACAACGCACAGGCTCTTCGGCCACACAGACTGACACATACACTGTTTTACAGCCCAGATACTGTCGCCAGCACAGCAGAGGTAGAGGTGGATGAGCGCTTCATCCCAAAATACACGACTAGCAGAGACAGGCGAGACACTCCCTCCCACTGTGCTCCTTAAGCATCACACACCTTATCAACTGTCCCTGAATTTTACGCTATTAAAAATAGGGCTTACGAAACAAAACGTGGCCATGGAAGCAGGCTTTGACGTTCCTGTCCCAGCCTGTACTTTTCTATTTCTGGGAGAGTTCTCCCTCAATATTTAATGCACTGCATCAGCATCGCCTACACAAGGACCCAGACTCACACGCAAACAAGAGCCCTGCATCTCGTATAGGCTACGCAAAACCTATTACCTTCCCACCAGCGCGCTGATCAGGATAAATGACTGCAAAGATTCCTCTTAGTGATTCTGTAATTAGAGTCTGCTGAAATGACCGTCAAGCCTAGACAGTCAAACAGAAGAGGAAATTTAATTTGATTTTCCCCTGAAAAATGTCCTGTTGAATGCTACAATACACAAATGTAAGAAGCCACTTGGTTTAACTGCTGCCATATTTGTTAGATGAAACAAAAATATAGATGAATTATAAGTTGAAATACATTTCCATTATCTACAGTCATAAACGCATCATGCCAGATAATGCTATTTACAAACAGGCCTGAAAGCAGCGTGAGATAAAGAGCAATCTGACTGTGAAGACTATCGGCTCACGTCACTTCCTTAATGTCCCTGTGCAGTGAGTGAGGAAGCCATTTTCTTAAAATAAACAGTCTTGCACAAGATCCGGTGAGGTAAACAAATAAAGCATAAGGCTGATCTAATCTGTTGCTGTATGTATCATGTCAACGTTAATTTTCAGACTGCCAGGGTCAGCCAGCGATTCCCAGCATTGTCTGATAACGTTAGGCTGTAGAAAATTAAGCTGTATTCGTGACATTTCAGATGCCTAATGCAGACTTTAATTTTTATCATTTGTATTTCATAAGCGTACGTGTCTGGACGAGCCTCCTGACTGAAATGTGAACGCTGGATTGCCAATAGGCTGTTTCAGTAACAGATTACAGGATTATCTTAAACAAAAGGCATTAGCCACACTCTCACTGCAGCTTAAGGGATCACAGTGGCAGCTGTAAAACAACAGGACACAAGTCAAAACTGAACGGCTAAACCATTATCTTTGTTTTTAAATTTTTTACCGGTGAATTGGGTTAATTTCGCTCGTGAAATTTACAGCGCAAAGATCATCGATTTATCGCTCGAATGCACAATTATTTCTTATATTTTTCGCTAATAGCGTTATTTTTTTTTTTCTAATTTATTTACTATTTTAAATTATTAGTAATTTTGTAATTAAACAGAGGGAAAGTGCGCTGCCAGTGTTCATGCCACTCTTTGGTCGCTATCCAGAGTGCTGAATTCGGGAGTGGCTCGACATGGACAACAACCTTCAAAATATCCTTGGTGCCGCGGACTTCATTTTATCAAGTGGACATTAAGCTCTTGATGTCGTCTTTATAAATAAACACCTCTACGAATCGTTTAAAATCGTTATCCTCTCGTCCTTTGATTGGACAAGTGCGCGTGTGCTCTGTGGGCATTCACAAATCCGAGCTCCTTTTTGCTGAATAAACGTATTGACACAAGCGAACAAAAGAGCCACCCGTTCCTCCTCTACAGAGACCATGGCAGCACTATGAATATTAATGTAAACAGTAGCGCTTTGTGTCGAGGCCAGAGGCTGCGGGACTCTCCGGGAACAATGAACATTGCAACTGCCTTCACTTTTACTTATTCTACAAGACAATTTATTAAATATTATTATTATTAATAATACAGAAAACATAATAAAAATATAGATCATATACATTTAAACATCAATAATGTAATTCAATAAATGCCTAGAGCTAGTAGGCTTATTTCCTTTATATAAATATATATATATAATTTCAACTTAAATGGCCTGGTTGTAGTAATATGTAGAAGTTAATGTCATTATTTTGCCTATAAAACCAGTGTATGTACTGTATAATGAGCGGTTCGATTCACAATAGACGAGGCCTGTGATCCTGTAACGTGCGTAACGCCCCTGACCGTTTAAATGCTGTCCAGCATAACGTTTTTTTTTTTTTAAACGCCGTATTTTTCTTTGATTGACAACCCTCTTTTTTAACGGTTAGTGAGGAGCTCGTATGTTTAGACCGTTGTGTTGTGTATCGTTGTGATGTCCTTGTCCTTGAATTGTGTACGCGCCTGGAGAAGGTTATCTGACTCAACGGTTTTATGTGCTTGGCACTGCGGTAGAGGCTCGTGCTCACGGAGGACTGCGGAACAACACGCCGAAGGGCCCGTCGTTCATTCATCACACCATCTATTGAGATTATAAATGAAAGGGAAGCGCGTCGTTTCGTATTGCCTTTTGTTTGAGGTCACTATAAAACAAGGCAGGCTGTCCTTCACAGCAGACAATTTGTCAGGAACAGAGGCCTCAAACGCAAAATGACAGGAGGTTTGTGTAATTTTTAATAGTATTAAATTAATAATTACAAATTGAGTCTTCACTGTAACGAATCTGGCGTTTAGTATAGCTATCACGTCTTCTGGCAAGAAACAAAGACGATTAACCTGACACTTCTTGTAGAGCAGGCCTGAAGAGTTAAACGTCATAAATTAATCCTAACATTTTAATCGCTCATTCATGGATACGTTTCAAACACCTGTTCGTATTTACATGAGCTGTTGTTATTGTTTTCACAGAAAATCTACGTGAAGATGGTGACTCTCTCTGAGCTCGTGCCATCGCTGTCTTCTTTTCGAGAAGACACGCCCAAAACGCTTTCCCTCAGGCCTTTGTATTCCCCTCATATTGCTTATTTACACTCTCAGTGTCGTAATATTTTTGGAGAGAAATGGACGGAAACGCAACTCGAGAAGAAATCGCAAGAAATCGATGACATTTGGCCGTTTCCTCTCTCGCGATCTCTTATAGCATCGCAAGCCTTAGGAATTTTGTCCTGCCTGATTCAATCCAAACCAGTGGATGCATAATATCTCCCCTCCCCCTCTGAGTGACTCGACCCTTTTCTTTGCCTTTTGCTCTCGATGGGCTCTCAGCCTCCGAGGCATCGTGTTTTGTCTCAGAGATTCAGTCTCGAGCATCCTTTCTGAACGAGGCATCTGCCCTCTTACGCCCTTCTGCCTCCGCCGCACCTCAGCTATTTCTGAGGAATTCCTCAGCGCTCTATGTTAATAATGGCTAATTATCGCTTGAATGCGTTTAATTAACGGATGTAGAATTAAATGCATGTTGCGAAGGGTTTCGCGTATTACGCATTACGATTCAAGAGGAATGGTTCGTACGGCTGGAGAAAGCAATGTTTTGATTCCCCTCAGAAAACGAAGCGAGCTCTGCTACAGCGATGCTCGCGCATGCCTGTATCACATTACTTAAATCCTGGGCTAATCGTTCATCTTATTTACGGAATCCGCGATTAGATGTGCTAGTATGTTTGCGTTTTTGACCAAATGCTGTGTATAGCCTATTATTTGATTCGCTTGTATTTAAATAGCCTATATTTTAAGATGCATTTTATTGTCTAATTAGCCTATATTTTTGCTTTCTCAATTTAAATGTCTTGCAGAGATTTTAGTAGCTACATGCTGTGAGGCTGTTAAAATGGATTTTCTGGTGGTGCTGTTATTGTTTTGTTAAGAGACAGACCAAAAAAGAAGTAGAGAAGGTATACGTACAGTAACCATTCTTGATGTACAAAGATGATAGTGATCTAGGTCCTTCGATTTGCAGGTCTTCAGGCCGACTCGCAGATATTACGCCGTGGTGTGGCTCGAGAAATGCAGATGACAGTTTTCCAAACGAAAAGAAAAAAAAAGAAAAAGGAAAAACGACAGTCTTCGCCCAGGAAATCTCAGCTCGTGCGATTGTAGGTTTCCTCAGTAGTGTGAAAATGAGGAGAAGGGGGTTTTCTTCAGGATGATGATGAGAGAGAGATTTCTCTCCGTGTGGCGTGGGCGATGGTTCAGAAAAAAAGAGAAGCAGTGATCCCCAGTAGGGTGTGTCCAGGGGAGGGTGTTGTGGATCTGCTGTTGTGTGTGTATTTCCCAGCTCCTCGCAGGCTCCTTCTGTGCCTCTGCTGCAATGTTCTTCTTTTATGTGTCCTTCTGGCTGGCAGAGCTTGCTGCTGATTGGCTAATTGCGCAGGGAGGGTACTACATGGCAGCCATTGCAATGCGCTCCTCTCCCATTATCCCCTTCAGGAGAGATCACCGAGAGCCCCCCGTCCCTCCACCCCCACCATCATCTCTCCACTCTTTCCTTTTGCCCTCCCTTTCTTCCTGCCCCCCAACACGCATGCAGAGCTGAGTGAATAGAGCTCCACCTGCACTCCGAACAGATGGGTGCAGAAAAAGACAGGAGCCATGCTTTCTCCTTCTCTTTGCCCCAATCTCTCTCTCTCTCTCTCATCCCCTTACTCATGCCTCAGGTTTTTTTTCCTTTCTTGATTTCACATTATTTGTCCTTGTAGCACAGCCCTTCTTCTCAGATTCAGTCCTGTAGTCTGGCGCGCTGCATTTTCTGTGAAAGCCGAGTAAATGGCATGAGTAAGTCTTGCCGTTGTTCAAAAAGGAGAATGCAGAACGGCCGTGCGAAGGCATAACTGTGTGAAGGTCATTTCTGGACATAACACCAGCCCACTGTTTAAATACCCGCCTGCACTTATTTAACCGTTTATATATTATTATGCCAGGTGCGTGTTGAATGCGTAGATTACAAAATCACACAAAGGCCAATGCCTACAATGAGAAAAATCGTCTTATTTATCATACAATATGGATTAAGACATCATCTTGGGTGTCAGTGTCATATAGATGTCACACATTATTAATTGTTGTTGTTGTATAATCGCATGCAAAAACAATGAAATCAGAGATTTGATAATGAATGCACACATCTCCTTATTGTCCCTCATTGGTGCTGATATTAAACATCGACACACTGATTGCAGCAGTTGTTCTCTCAAGCTCCCCCCCCCATTTCCAGTGGGTAGAGCTCACTGAGACAGGCTGTTTGGTCTCATCTATAATGCATCTCCTGCCCCAGGACTTGATGTGTGACAAATGACCTATTTCTGCACAGACCCCCACAGGGCCTTGACCTGAGGAAGCACACTCGGTATATCTCTGTTATGCGGATGATGCTGGCAGTTTCATAGGTGCGAGTCTCCGCTGTGTCTGTATGGGGGAAGTTGGAGGAGATGGTTGCAGAGCATGTAGGCTTATGGAAATATACGCTTCGCTGATGAGGTGTGAGGGGGTTGTCATTCCCACTAGAGGATGGTGTTTATTTTCGTCTGTTTATATGCGCGCCGGAGACCACGGGTCGCTGGAACTCACCTACATCTGCATCGGCCTTGGATGACCTTGTGGAATGGTTGTGTGTGCGCGTCTTCGGCTGGAGTTCTCTGTATTTATGCAGATTGTAGACAGTCACAGCACAGGTATCAGGAGTCAGAGAGGTACCGAGTGGGTGGTATTGTCGTTGGCGGGCAAATGCGCTGTAATGCAGATCAGAAAAACAGCATTTTCTCGTTGTGTCTACTCTGAGTAATAAACACAATTATATATATTTTGGCTGATGAGTTCTTAGGAAATCATCTGAGATGGGCTGAGTGGGCAGATGCGTTCAAACTCGTTAACCTTTCGATAATCTCGGGGGCGCCGAACGTTGTGCATTTCTGGGTTAGGGGTTAACAGTTAAGGCCAAGCATTCTCCACTAATCTTGACTCAATCGGGCGATCCGATATGGATTGCGATGCCTCGCTCTGCTGCCTTTCGTCCTCCTCTCTCATGCTCCCTTTCACTTTCAGTTCTTCTTCCTCTCGGTTCTTGTCCCGCATCTCTACCCCAGTCATATTCTGAGTGTGGGCCCTGTCTGATATTTTACATAATTGCCTTACATAAGTAGCCAGCTCAGCTCAGAGCTTGGATGATATTAGTGGCGATGAATATTGCATGAGGAAGGCACTCGTTAAGCGTTAATAAGAGGATCGAGATGGGCCCCGCTGTCAGTCTGTCTTAACCCCGCCCACTCTCCTCTGTCAAGTCGCGACTTTCGTCAGAGTGGCGACCGAGTGAGGGGGAAAGATTGCGCCATTATAGGTGCGGGTGTTGTTTTCTGCTTTGTGAGCTGAATAAAGGCAGCACTTGCGGTACAAAGAGAACAGGTCTGTTAGCTGCCGACGGTTCTGCACACACCCCGTTCACACTTAACGTGAATAAACCAGCTTAATTGCAGAGGCTCATTAGGGCTCTTTGCTGGCAGTGGGGCGACTGAATCCAGCCCGTGGGTAAGAGGGCAACTGAAGCACCTATTCACAACCCTGATTCAGAGGATCAAGCATGGCAGTTGCTTGAAGCTCTTTCAGTAATTTCACTGATGATTTTTAATGTTCAGGAGCCCCATCCAGAAGAGCCGATTAAGAGACTGGTGCTTTTGTCCCCCGTAGCATTACAGCATAAGAGATTCTAAGGATCGCTTTTGCTCTGTCAAATATCATTGATTTTCGTCACTTTTTATGGCCGTCCAAATGTGGTTGTTGGTGAGATCACTGGTGGAGGAAACAAGGAACTATACACTTGTTTTTTGCATTTGCAAATTGTGGATTTACATTCATGGGAAGAAAGCATGTTATGATCGCGCTGAATCTACTTAGCACCAGCGCAGGAGATATGATTGTGTGAAACAGATGTGTTCCATTGCTACAGCTAGTGTTATCCCCCTTATTATGTTCTGAGGTAACGGATTAGAATGGCTCAAATGTCTGTGCTAAAGAAGATTTCTCATGGATTTGTATTGCCAATTGGCAGTCTTTTTATATGGCTTAATTTGTACAAAGCTATGATGTTATTCCTTTAAAATGTGATTATGTTACATATCAGTTTTCATGTATGTAATGTTTGTATAAAATACATGCAAATGAAACCAAACATGAATAATTAATCAGTTTAATGGTTATTTCACTTCAATATCATCCATATCATGACCACTGCAGAATACTCTTGAATATTCTCTCCAGTGCTTTTTTCCAGTGCTTCAATGTTCGTTCTACCTCTTTTACAGACATCTTATGAATTTACACTCTTGAGTACTACATTTCAGCATAATTTGGACATACTGAAAGCGGTAGCACAGGATGTAAGAACATATAATGAAGAGGAATCTCATTACCCAGCTATGCTGAGCGTGACGGCTCATATAATCATAGTCAATACACTTTTTGGCATTTGTTGTGACAGTATATCATAAAGGACAATTATGTTCATTAAACCAGTTTAATAAAAAAAGCAATTTTATGTTTAGTTTTCTCCACCCTGCTGTACTGAACCGTACCGAACCTAACTTCAAAACCGAGGTACAAACGGAACCGTCAGTTTTTTGTACTATTATGCATGCACTCATGAAAAAAAAAAGGTTACATGAAGAACATTTAACATCCATGGAACCTTTCCATTACACAAAAGGTTATTTATAGTGCAAAAAGGTTATTTTAGATCTTTAAAATGTTTAAAAAACAAAAATGGTTCTTCAACGGCATCACTGTGAAAACTCCCTTTTAGAACTTTTCATTTTAAGTGTGCAAGTCACCCAAATTGTGAAGTACTCTGAATGCTGTGAATATATAAGTTTTATAGGCCTATATATATATAAAAAAAGGAAGAAAATTATATATTTTGGAAGAAAATTATAAAGTAGAAATAATTTTTCATGAGTATTAGCTCAGACTTTTGGAACCCATTATAAACTGTCACAATTCATCCAACACTTTGAGGCACACCGACTGTGTTCTGTGCTTTTCTGTGAAATTTCAAATAATAACCAAAGATTAGATTAAATGTAGTTGGTTATCCAGTTTCACAAGTAACAACTCGCAAAATGAAGGAGGGATTTGGACATGTTTGTTGGCTTTCTCTTTAGCACTTCAGCACATTCATGATAAGGTGTGATAAGAATGCTTACAAGATTAGGCAGTCATAATAAACACCCATAATTAATAAAGAATACTTCCACAATGTCCACAATCTCCCTTCATTTTGTCTACAACCTCATTTTCATGTACCCCATATAACCTACTAACATTCATGCATTACAAACAACACAGCGGCTTTCATGTAGTGGAGCGTTTTTGCGTTTTCAGAGGCTGATGTGATTTTGCTGGGCTTTTAGGAGAGAGTCAGAGCTGCTGAGTCTGATTGGATTAGAGCAGTGAGAGATGGGCGCTCTGGGCCTGTGCTTCCACCGTTTAGTGGGCTCCGAGCCCTAGGGTAACACTCCCAGCCCCTCGAGTGGTAAGGGCTTGTGGGAGCAGAAGGGTGGGGGTCGCAGTTGGGTTGGTATGGCGGTTCCTACAGCCTCTCCACATAGTTCTGGGCCATTTTTGAGTAATGGATATTGGCCTAATTTGGCCCTGCATGCATTATTTGGCATTTTCTCCCCCTCACTTTGTTTTTCCTCTTCTGCCTTTCTGTGTTTTCTCCGGGCTATTATTAGAGCAGACAGGCTTGTGGGAGGAAGAATCTGACATAGACATTGCTTGTCATCTTTTTACTTATTGATTCTCCTCAGCTTGCCATGCGCTGGCACGCACACGTTATCGTGTGAGGCGCAACAAACACATGCATAAACATGGAAGATATTTCCCAGTTCCTCGCCTATACATTTGCTCATATGACAGTGGCTGTGGGTGGAAGTGAAGGCCTCGTGTCTTCTAGGGAGCATGTTTTACACCCGATCTTGTTAAATATAGAGATTCTGTTATTAATCTTTCATCTCGACTCGTCTGCGTTGGTATCCAGGGAGAAAACCTTAAATACACAAAGCACCAGAATGCCCTCTTTCTCTTTCTTTCTCTCGCTTTTCCATCTCTTCCACTTGCACAAGCATTCAGGCTCTCTCATAACACATAAATGAGCACATCTAGATGCAGCTTGCTCTAAAGAAAGCAAAGGCCCTCTCTAACATGTCAGTGTACTCACCTTTAATTACACTTAAATGCATTCGCACGCTTTTGCATTCAATGGATACGCCGCTGACGGACTCCAGACTTAATGGGATTCAGATTCCTTGAAAATGTTTCGGGCCTAAAATAATTGTGTTTGAGGATTTGAGAGAGAAAGACTCCACAACACTGCACATGACCCACCCATTTTCTATTTATTAAAAGAACGGTCATATTTCTTTAATGTCAGATCGCTCGCTACCGCCGCTCGTGTCTGATTTATGGTCAGTCTCAAACCACCTCATCTTTCTCTTTCCTGCCTGCTCGCGTTCGGTCTTCAGTATTCTTTTCCTTTCTCTTTCCCTTCCCGCTTTCCACTCGCCCTACTGTAATGGGAGACTTGCAATCAATAGCCCATTAGTCTGGCCGGAAACTCTGCTTGAATTAAATATGAATGACGGAGATTGCAGCTCTACCTGCCACTGAGAGCGCAGGATGAGGCCTCGGAGGGGGAAGGGAGGCAGTAAATATCCCACTTATGAGACGAACCATCAGGCTGGGGTGTGTTGCATGCTGCCGAGGTTTTATTCGAGGAATACTGAGGAGTTTTTATCAAGTAACAGTAGAGGAAAAACGCTAACATGCTTCAGATTTTAAACCGCATATCTATATATCTGTGGCCTTGTGTTGCTGTTTTGCGTGACCCTGGTAGACAGTCAATGGATTTAAATGGATTGGTCAGCGCAGGGCGCTCAGTAAATTGAATACTGTGTGACTTTGTTCAGTTTTATTACTTAAGCCATCAATAATGCATAAATATGCTGAAGTAACATGTTGTTTGATTTACTTTGGAGCTAGATTTCATCGTAGCAGAGATGAGGCTGTTTGTGACAGATGGACTGATATTGTTCCCTTCCCCATCCCACGAGTGAACCCCTCCCTCTAGTGCTTCTTGACAGATGCAGAGGGAGGAACAGGGCCCACTTCTCTTTCTTCTCATTGATTTGGCTGCTTGAACTCGCGTGGATGGCGAGCAGGGCTGTGGGGGTTGGTGTTTCCTGCAGGTCAGGGGGGAAAAATCAGAGTCATGCAAATCAGAGTAATGCTTAGTGGCTTAATGCTTATTGTCTTACAGTCAAACAGTTACACACAAAAGCTTTCTAAACGCAATGTCTTGGAATGAAGTCAAGAGAAGGCTCTTATGGTGGCTTAATTGCAAAGCAACCCATACCTAAATTCTTGCACTAGCCTGTCATGCATGGACAATGCATTGTATGTATTTTATTTATTTATTTATTATTTATGAGTTCTGAAAAAACCACCGCAAATTCAATTTAAAATAAAACTGCACACATTTATTTATTAATAGACTATCCTTTTCATTAATCCTTAAAAACTAATACTACATCTATGAATATGTATATGTCTGGTTCTAGAAATTACAAAAATAAATGTAAAAAATAAACAAATTAGAATGGCGGTAAACTGCATATTTACTAACCAAGCCCTCAGTATATTTTATACCTATAGCGGGACTCCAACTGGTGTTGTGATAAGATCAGGGCTTTTCACACTTCGCGGTGTCATAATTACAGTAAATAAAGGTCCATATATTTTCGACACACTCTTGCGGAACTTTGGTGTCATACACCGATCGATCTGCACAGCACCACTTCAAGTCGAACACACCTTCTGCAGTGGTCAGATGGTACAGCGTCCACATGTTGCAAGCTCTCAGAAAATTAGGAGTTTATGTTGTAATTACAAGTTCTACAAGCACGTGAAGGCTTTTTATAGTTATAATTATATAGGTAAACGACATGGCGTGAACGCACCTTAAAGGGTTAGTTCACCCAAAAATGAAAATTCTGTCAGTAATTACTCACCCTCATGTTGTTCCAACCCCATAATACTTTCGTTCATCTTCGGAACATGAATTAAGATATTTTTGATTAAATCTGAGAGCTGGATCACTCCTCCATATAGGCTTCTAAGGGACTGAAACTTGTTCCCCCGAAAAGCTATTAAAGACATCGTTAAAACAGTCCAAGTGACTACAGTGGCACAATCTTCAGTTTATTAAGCGACAAGAATACTTTTTGTGCGCAAAAACTAACAAAAATAACGACTTTATTTCAACTATTAATTTCCTTCTCTGTGGGCCTCGTCAGTGTGATATCGTAGGGCTACGTCACATGCAGGCTCACTATTGGCCGACGCTATAGCTTTAGTCTAAATAGATTATAGCTTTTCATTTTTGGGTGAACTAACCCATTTAACCCCGGGGAACGTAGCAATTTAGACATTTCATAGTTCATAGACGTTTCGTAGTTTCAGGATTTTAGGTGAAAAATGTCAAATGGTGACAATTGACGTAAAGAAGGGACCATTTTATTGTCACCTTTATAGTCTGAAAAGTCCATTCAGGATAAACTTGATAGTACAGTCGGCAATATATAATATGAGGATGCTCAATACTCAAGCCTTTATGTAAGCATATCGTGTGCCGCATTAATCCGATCAGTGACAATAATACCGCAAATAAGGACATTAACCTGGGGTTAACGTAGTTTATGAATACACTGGATTAATTGTTAACCCCGGGTATAGTATGAGCAGTGTGAAACGTGAATAAAGATAACCCAGGATTCCTTTTACCCAGGGTTTAGAATGACCTAGTGTTAACTATTTCAAGTGTGAAAAGCCCTATGATATACACAGCCAAAGTTTTCAAATCTACAATAGCTTAATGAATAAATGCCCCTCTATATAAACTCCTATTTATTTTGTCTTCGAAGCTATTGGATATAGGCTTCATCCAATTTTTGGATCTTGCACTTACATTGAAAAACTCAAGCTCTACCACTTATTAGTACACATCCAAAGTTTGAATATTGTCTCTTTTTTTGCAGTGAAGCGGCAAAATTCAGTAGGCAAGGGCAGGGATCCATAAATCTGAATCAGAATTTTATTTACAGCAAAACTTGATTGAATGTTGTACAAGTTAAATGCAGGAATGTGTGACTGCAGTGGACATACCATGACCATTATCAGTCATGGTTTATCACTAATCAGCTCTTAAGAATAGTGTGACAGTAGAAGGTAAAATGGCAGTATAAATTTCACAATCTCTGAGTAATTGGCAAGGTTTTAACAGATTTGGGAGTCATTAGCCCAACCTCCCACTGCCCCTGGCCCATCAGCAACAGGACAAATTCCATTAAGTGACCAACAGCTGCCCTGTGACAGATGCGGGCCAGTGCCGCTCCTCTCCACCGTTCCCTTGGGGGCTCAGGAGGGCGCTGTGGGGGGAAGGCATAAGCAAATATGGCTCGGAGGATGCAACGTGTCAAAGCTTTCAGAGAAACACAATCAAATAAGCATCTGCCCCCTCTTCGCATGAGCCGGCATCACCGGTTACCGCTGCCGACTTTAAGAAGCAAACGGTGATCTTACTGCAGACTTGGTGACTCATTCTGAAATCATTCGCTTCAAAAATAAGTGTACTGATTATGTCAAACATTTCTCGTGATGTTCTGATCTCACTACATCTACGAGCACTCTTTGCAGTAATCATATTATCCTGTCCTTCACTGCAGTTGTGGGTGACAATGCAAAAGCGGGTCACAGGTCTGAATGATACAGTGACAGACATTAAGGAAAAACTATGCTAATTCAAATAATACAATGCAACAGTAAGTGTAAATGTTTTGTTTTTTTTGCTTGCCTTTGTGCTTGAATGAAATACACGTATTTTAATGTGTTGACTAACATACTAAAGCATGCGTAAAGTAGTTGATTATAATTTTGCCTGTAGTGTGTTATTTTTTGGATTTCTGCGGGAAATTCGAGCATAAAGAAGGTTCCTCGACTAGTAGGCTATATTGCGTGTGAGGATTGGAGGTGGAGATTTATAGCCTTTTCTCACAGCACTTGATATAATTAAACTTATCAATTTGATGGCGGATCCAGAAAGGTTCAAACGACAATCACAAGTGACAACTGGAGATTCACCAGTTGTAAAATGCAAAAGACTTCGGACTAGACTAGCGACTACAGAAAAAAAGAGACTGCAACCGGGCACCTGCGAAAACAAGGCTAATATCGGAAGGGCATTAAATGTAGTCACGCAATGCTGATGTTGTTAACATTAACAATTTGAGAACAAATAATTTGCACGGTTTGACATGGTATGATAAGCGATCGTTAGATTTAATCAGCACGATTTAGTGCAATGTTTTTTTTTCCCCTTAGTTGGTCAGAACAAAAGTGTTACAAAACAAGTTACTTACTTGTTCAGATGACATTTTCTGGTGAAAATTCTTATGTTGGTCATACTTCCAAAAAGTAGAATCTGTGATTCTGAATGACCGTATCCACACCGGCGCGGTGACTGACAGCACATTTTCCTCAACACATTGGATTTATCCGCGCTGTGCCGTGCCGAGGCACAACCCAAGTAAAGTTGATAATTCCGTGAATAACTGCAATTGTAGATTTCGAACAGAGATGGCGATAAAGAGGAAAAACTACAGACTGCACCTTTTAAGTTAATATATTTTAAATGCATTCAATTTAATCTTCATCATTACAAATGAAACGCATATTTTTCAATACTTTAGTTAGTGTGTAATGTTGCTATTTGAGCATAAACAACATCTGCAAAGTTACGACGCTCAAAGTTCAAAGCAAAGGAAGATATTTACTTTTAAAGAAATAGTTTTTTAAGGACTACAACAAACGGCTGGTAGGGACTACACGACATTCCTCCCATGTTAGTGACATCACTAACCCTAAAATTGACATAAACCCCACCCCCGGGAAGTGCGGGAACATGCAGTCCATGTTGAGAAGAGGAAGAGTTGTTGTAATATAGCACATTTGTGAGTCTGCTCAAGCTGTCACATTCGTCTTTTCACATGCAATACAGTACCTAACACAAACGCAATAGCATGTCACTCTGTAGGCATCTTACAAGTTCCCACATGAGCGATTTAAAAAAAAAAAGATTATCATGACAGAATATGCTAATCAAAGACTTGAAGATAGTTAACTCCACATCAGCAACATAAATTCATCAACTAACCATTCAGAAACGTTCTGTTGCATTCTACATGTTGGCTTTTTGAGTCTCTCTATCATTGTCCGACTCTTGTTTAAACATAATAGGCAGAACAGTTTCTGACATTTTAGTGCATGTCTGTGTGAGGTAATCGGAGCTGCTAACACACACACACACACACAAAACAACGCGTTTTTACTAACCCTCAAAAAGGGACAATTTTAACATGGTGTAAAAAATTATCTGTGGTGGGGTATAATGAGCTAAAACATTACGGTAGACACTCTGGGGGCAACAGAGACGTATTTTACTGTAAAAAGGGGTATATATAAAACCCCTTTAAAGGGTTAGTTCACCGAAAAATTCTGTCATCATTTACTCACCCTCATGTCATTCCAACCCTGTAAGACTTTCATTCATCTTTGAAACACAAATGACGATATTTTAATGAAATCTGAGATATTTCTGTCCCTCCATTGACAGTTGAAGCAACTACCAAACAGATTTTTCTAAAAGTTCATAAAGATAAAAAAAAAACAATCCATATGAATTGAGTGGTTTAATTAACATTTTCTGAAGAGGCAAAATTGCTTTATATGATGAACAGTATTATTTAGGCTTTTACTCACATATAAACATTCATCAACTCATACGCCAGTTGTGGTAAACAGAATCTCAAGCATGTTCGTTTCACTTGAATGAACCAATGAGGTTTGTTCTTACACATAAATTAACTACGGTTGAGCTTCTGTGTATTTTTTCTGATCAATGTTTATATGTCAATAAAAGCCTAAATTCAATCTGTTCGTTAGATAAAGCAATCGAGTCTCTTCAGAAAATTTGGACTGAATCACTCGATTCATATAGATTATTTTGAGCTGCAGGAATCAATGAGGTTCATTCTCGTGTTAAGCAGCACGTTTGAGCTTCTGCAATAACCAATGAGGTTCATTCTTGTGTTACGCAGCACGTTTGAGCTTCTGCAAGAACCAATGAGGTTCATTCTCGTGTTACGCAGCACGTTTGAGCTTCTGCAATAACCAATGAGGTTCATTCTCGTGTTACGCAGCACGTTTGAGCTTCTGCAATAACCAATGAGGTTCATTCTTGTGTTACGCAGCACGTTTGAGCTTCTGCAAGAACCAATGAGATTCATTCTTGTGTTACGCAGCACGTTTGAGCTTCTGCAAGAACCAATGAGATTCATTCTTGTGTTACGCAGCACGTTTGAGCTTCTGCAAGAACCAATGAGGTTCATTCTTGTGTTACGCAGCACGTTTGAGCTTCTGCAAGAACCAATGAGATTCATTCTTGTGTTACGCAGCACGTTTGAGCTTCTGCAAGAACCAATGAGGTTCATTCTTGTGTTACGCAGCACGTTTGAGCTTCTGCAAGAACCAATGAGATTCATTCTTGTGTTACGCAGCACGTTTGAGCTTCTGCAAGAACCAATGAGGTTCATTCTTGTGTTACGCAGCACGTTTGAGCTTCTGCAAGAACCAATGAGGTTCATTCTTGTGTTACGCAGCACGTTTGAGCTTCTGCAAGAACCAATGAGGTTCATTCTTGTGTTACGCAGCACGTTTGAGCTTCTGCAAGAACCAATGAGGTTCATTCTTGTGTTACGCAGCACGTTTGAGCTTCTGCAAGAACCAATGAGGTTCATTCTTGTGTTACGGAGCACGTTTGAGCTTCTGCAAGAACCAATGAGGTTCATTCTTGTGTTACGCAGCACGTTTGAGCTTCTGCAAGAACCAATGAGGTTCATTCTTGTGTTACGCAGCACGTTTGAGCTTCTGCAAGAACCAATGAGGTTCATTCTTGTGTTACGCAGCACGTTTGAGCTTCTGCAAGAACCAATGAGATTCATTCTTGTGTTACGCAGCACGTTTGAGCTTCTGCAAGAACCAATGAGATTCATTCTTGTGTTACGCAGCACGTTTGAGCTTCTGCAAGAACCAATGAGGTTCATTCTTGTGTTACGCAGCACGTTTGAGCTTCTGCAATAACCAATGAGGTTCATTCTTGTGTTACGCAGCACGTTTGAGCTTCTGCAAGAACCAATGAGGTTCATTCTTGTTTTACGCTGCACGTTTAAGCTTTCACAGGAACCAATGAGGTTTGTACATCAAGTGAGTACGGTTGATCTTCTGTTTATGTTTTCTGATCAATGTTTATATGTGAATAAAAGCCTAAATTCAATCAGTTAATCAGAAAAAGCAATCGAGTCTCTTCAGAAAATTTTGACTTAGTCTCTCGATTCATATAGATTTGGTTTTACAATCTCTTTCAGAACTTTCTGAAGCGACACAGTGGTAGTTGCTTGGACTGTCGAAGGAGGGATAAAAATCTCTCAGATTTCATGAAAAAAAAATAAGGGTGAATAATTGATACGTTTTTCATTTTTGGGTGAACTAACCCTTTAAGTATATTCTTCAGAAAATATATATTATTTCCGAAATAAGTACTCCAAAGTGTGCTTAAGTGTACTTATTTTGCTCCAAGGTGAAAGTGTTGCAATATTGGCGATCAGGGCCGTCGCTAAAGATTTCAACCGAGAGGGACCCAAGACACCCCCGAACACACACATACACAACAACAACCTGCACTGGGGTCCTGGATACCCCAGCTATATGGCCCTGACCATGATGTAGAAAAAAAATTATATTGATGTTCATCAGGGTATGCAGCTTGCGCACTTTCCCCAGATTTAGATTTTATACATCTAAGCCAACACAGGAGAATACATCAATATGTTTCTAAATATGTGAACTGTTGCTCATTGCGATTTCAAAATAAAAGTTTAAACCCTCGAGTTTGGCCAATATTAAATGAGTTGATTATGCTGTAAAGTATAACAACAACAATCACCAGGCCATTGGTGCACCCTGCAGGCAAATGTTATAATCTGTAATGTACACAAGTTGATTGTTTTAGGCTATATTATGTATATTATAACATGCAGTTTAACAGTCTTGTTAAAGTCCCCATGAATTCAAAATTGACTTTGTTTGCCTAAATTGATCATTTTGTGGTGAACAATTCATCCATGCAAGTCAATCCACACAAAACATTTTTTTGGCTTCATAATCTTTAATCAAAGTCTGAAAATGCCCCTCCCCTCTGCCAACGGACAGTAGACAGGCTGAATGAAACACCTACTTTTCTAGATCCAATCAGGCGCTAGTTGGAAAAAAAGCCACACCCACTATTTTGCCTCATTTAGTATTCTGTTTCTCTCGGAAATACGTCACAACACTGAAGAAAAGTCGTTTGCAACTTCCGGTTCACGGGGACTTTAAATAAAATCATATGATTACTTTATTTTGATACTTTATCTGAACCAATTATTATTGCCTCATTGTTATTATACCTCTTAAGTAATTTTACTGGCTAACAAAATAATCGTTAATGACAGCCCTAATAATGTTATTGTGAAGTTATTTTTGCTTTAACAACTGTTCAATTAAAATCTGATATTGTAACAGCCTTATTTTGGACCCCATTAAACCTGGTATTGCATTGGGTCATCACTTGATATCCGAAGTAAATTCTGCTCTGTGAAGTAAAACCAGTTGAGTAGCACTGCTTCATCGCACACCGTTTTCACAGTCATTATATGCAAACATTATGTCCCTTCCCCCCTCTGCAGGCCTCGAAGGAGCGCATATCATAAAAAGAAGGTTTACAGCTGCAAAAGTAATGTCCTAGAGCTAGGCCATAGAAAGCAAGTGGTTAAAGATTTGAAAGGAGCTGGCTGGAAGGGGGGCGTGCTCTGGGCACGGGCGCGTGGCAGAGAGAGCAGGTGGATGACGGGCAGCTGAAGAGTGGGGAGAGGGGGAAGGGCACGTCCATTTTGGAGGACTCTTGGGGTTCAGAGAGACCCTGGAAAAAAGGCAGCCCCATCTGGAAGCAGGGTGGGGGCAGGGGCGTGAAAGAGATCTAGAGGGTGGCGTCTGACACTCTCTCTTTTGTTCTTCAGTAATGCAGCAGGGATGAGGGGTGCTCTCCTGCCCGTGGGGGGAGGGGCAGCCAAACAATAGTGCTGGTCGAGGAACTGAAAGCCTTCGACGTGGAGAGGCAGAGGGAAAGGGAAGACAAGAAATACATGATGGAAACGCCGCCTGCCTACAGTAGCCGAAATGCAATCAATTTCACAACGCAAAACTATTTTGAATTCTCCATCTGGATGTCACATGTTGCATCACTGCCAGCAGACTGCCATAGAGTTGAAGGATGCATGTGTTCAGTGCACACGCCATGGATGTATGTACTAGGTTTGTATGACAGTCGCAATGCGGTAATTCTCTTAATGTAATTGCTCGAATGATGGTCCATTACATCTCTGAGCCAGTCCACTCCCATCGGTACAGACAGTTCATCCTTCAAAACCAGTGTGACACACACTTCCTAACAAATGACACGTAAATCCCCAGTAAGTCTGCGGCAGAAAACCCCTAAAGCTTCACAACACCGATCTATATTTATTCCTTGTGATACCAAGCATCAGCTTTTAGTACTGCACGGTGTCTAAAGCCAAAGAGAGGAGAGAGATTCATTAATCTTCATTAGCATGGTATCAGCCCTGGAGTACAGACTGCTGTGAGGGGAATAGACTGCACAAAAACACATAAAGCACTACATACATGGCAGAAGTGTCTCCTGAAACGCCCTTGTTCACTCTGAGAGCTCAACACACACATGCTAGCAGCGTCATTCCTTAGGTCAGTGCTGGCTTGTTGTACCTGCACTAGCAGCTCTCCTTGGTGCTGAATTAATGGGGCATGGTGCTGAGCTGAGCTATAGGGAGGAGGCAGCCAGCACTGTATGGTCATACCTCACTGACCGTGGGGGATGGGGAGAGGTTACAGCGGGGAGAAGGAGAGAGGAATGATGGCTTCGCTCTAAACTGATAAATGTGTGTCCTTGGGCGAAGGAAAACGTCAATAAACGCCTCCTGGTAATCCTCTTTTTGCGTGTGGAACTTGATTCATGAGAAATAAACATAGATGTCTTGCTATTCGAAGTATTATTATGAGATGTGTAGCGCTGCCGCAACTATCTCCATTCAACTAACAGGAGAAGAAGTGAGAAACCGAAAGGCACCTGGCACGCAACAATGACTTTTAGAGGTCTTTGTATCAGACCTATTGTTGAACAGAAGGATACTGAACTCTATTTGGTTATTTGTGCAATTATTCAGCTCGTGTGAATTTTTTTTATGAATTCTGGATACGTGATATTTTTATTTTTGGACAATGCTGCATCTAGACAATAAGGTGGAGGGTTGAGTCATTATTTCCTGGCCACCGCCTTTTCATGCTCCAGCACTTGTGGAGTATATCGCTCTCTGGTGGCCATAACAATATAACATATAGGCACATAAATGTGTGGGCAGATAGAAAAGATAAGGTAATATAACTTCAGTGATCCCCTGAGGCACTGCTGCATTAAACATGAAACTCAGGAAAAGAATAGTAGATACAATATAGAAAAGGAGTACATAAATACAAATATTTGAGGAAAAAAAGGCAGAGATACAAAGTACTGTAAATTGTGCAAAAGGCTGAGGGAAGACAAGCAATGTGCAACATAATAGATACATGTGTGTATAGGTGGGTGTAACTCTTAATCTATGGATGTGTATACATGTGCTACGAACAAAAATAAGAGGATTATCATAGGGTTTTGGATTAATTAAAGATATGTACATGAATAAATACACTGCCTGGCCAAAAAGTCGCTGTTTGGATTTAAATATATAGGCAAATGCTTAAGAAAAACTGATGCCAAACATATAACATGCTAGAAACATAATAATCACTGCAGTAATGATCCAGTCATAGACTCTTAAGCATTTGCCAATTTAATTCCAAACAGCGACTTATTTTTTTGGCCGAGCGGTGTAGCTAGATAAATAGATTTAGATCTACATCACACTAATTGCATTATATGATTAAGTCCACCATCAGCATTTGCTTAATGGTGTTTTGTTAGGGATTATATCACTAGATATATATTTTCTAAATATGTAAGGGAAAAATCCATGACTAATCAGTCATTTTTGCCACAAGATTGGAAAATGTTTTTTTTTCTTTCTGCTGTGCTCAAAAATTTCCATGATTGTATATATTTCTAAAAATGTAGGCCTATATGTGAAATATTTGTGAAATATCGAAATGGTAACGATTATACTTAATCTAATCTTAATTCTGTTTGGATAAACCACATTCCAGGCTGAAATAAAAATAATAAATAAATAAATAAATCACAGTTCTAATGATTTACACTAAAAATAGGCCTACCCTACAAACATTAAAAACCATTAAATGTTAACCATTAAAAGTTAAAACAATTACATAATGGTTTCCAGTGGGAGTGCTGCCAAGTTCATGGTTTTCCTGCGGTTTGAAATATTGCATAAATAGTATTAGAAAAAATAGAGTTTTGTGAGGTAGAAATTTGTGAGCTTTTATGAAAACAGAGTGTTTATAATTATTACTACAAGTGATTTTCATGTTGCAATTGTGTATAAAGCCTAACAGTGGCTGTAAAATAAATACTGTAGGTATGGGGTGGAACATTTTGAGAGGAATATTTGGATAGAGTTATTGGGCTTGTTTTGGGCTATATTTGATAGGAGTTTGGGCTGGTTTTGTTAGACAGACCTGGCAACCCTGTGTGTTTTTGGCCATATTCCATTATGATTTATTGATTTTAACAAGCCACCAAATAATAGAAGGCAACAAATTGCAGTTTCCATTAAAACCAATACAATTCCCATTATAACAATTAAAGCCCTTACAAATTATATGTGGGTTTCTATTTATTTTTTCAGCAGACATTATGGTTGTGTGTAAATTGTATAGGCTATTTGGTTTTAATTCATCGAGACTTACATTTCAGACAAACAGGTAGTTATTTCGCATGTCTTTAGTTTCTTTCTTCTCAGTGAGACAAAGCAAAAAAAAAAAAAAAAACATCAAGCTTTGCTTGTTAGAAAGCAACACACAACAAGCTGTGTCCCAATGTGAAGGCTGCATCCTCCGCGTTTGAAGACCGATTGGGTCACAGCGGCGCGACGAAGGATGTCCCAATTCAAAGGCTGCACTTCGAAGGCCGCATTTGAAGGACGATTGCGTCATGTAGGCAGTGGGCCAAGTCCGTCTATCTCGTTTAGTTTTTGATTTGATAGTTACCCAGCAGCTGTCTGGCTAATTTTTTTTATTTGTCTGTATGAATAATTCACAAAAAGATTACCGATTGTTTCCAACCACAATTGTTGCACATTAAAGTATAAAAAAATAGATTTAATTTCGCTAGCTGATCACAAACGTTGGCCGGAGTCATCCAATCAACGCCTGTGTTGTTACCTTGTTGAATTGATTTGACCAATCACGTTATTCGTTGAACCGGCGTCGCGTCAGTCTGAAGCCAAATCCATGGCTGAGTCCCAATTCGCCTACTTATACTACCCTAAAAGTATGTACTCTTTTTGTGAAGAAAAAGTACATACTTTTGAGTGTGTAGCAAAAGAGTAGGCAAGCTTTGGGACATACTACTCGTCGCGTGCATCCTGTCACCGTAAACTGCCCTGTCAATCATCTTGTCACAGTTAAACCCCTCCATTCAATCTAATTGAATTACCTACCGTTTCGGAGAGAAGTGTAGAAGCACGTTCTTCTGCCAGTAGTGGGTCTTTCATGCGGAGACTCTCCTCGTGTGTTTGCAATTTGAATGTAATGATGGATTTAAAAGTTAATGGCTAAACGTATCTTTACAAAAGTTCACAATGCTGCTGCAGATGCAATATAATGTAGACAACATTGAATAAATACATTTTCGTCAGGTTAGATACTGGTAATTAATCACTCAAACCCCTTTATCTAAACCTCTCTACATAACCGCCGGACTCGCGCGTCCTCCATGTCTGTAGTTTTTTTAAACACTTTCCACTCGTGTTTGTAGTTCTAATCGAATCCTCGTCCAACGCGCGATGGGTTGTGGGCAATATCAGCCGTAGAGTGCGCATCGATCTGCACTTCGGATTCTGAGCGGATAGTAGACCATCCGGGTATCTTTGGAACACTCATTTCAACATACTACGATTTGGGACGTACTATATCTATTTTCGAATACTATTTAGGACAGATAGTATGCGAATTGGGACGCAGCAAATTGGTAGTAATAATCACACCGCCTCAGCTCTTCTCTGGGTTTTACATTTCTCAATGGGAGAAATATCCACACTTGACCAAAACTACTAACGGCTGGATTCTTCTAACGGTTAAAGAAACTCAAAACTCTCATCGCATCGCCTCAGGCAAAATCACAACAACCAACTACTGTAGTAGAATATAAATATTGAATTCTATAGTATATATCGCCTGGGATATAAAGAGCCTACTGTTGGCTGATGAACAGAACTATTAACGTTATAGCCTACTACTTAACAGTAAACATCCTTTATTCTAATTGCTGCTATACATTAATAAATGTATGTATTTAATATGCTGTGTTTATCGTTTTATTCAAATGAAAAGCCTTATTAACACGTATGATAATATATTGGCTTGTGGTGTCCTTGATAATCTGCAAAGTTAGCATTATTACTTTTTAAGTAGGAAAAACATTCATCAATTTATTTGCATTATCTATTCTAGCAATGATAAACATCGCAGATCCCCAAAGATAAAGACAGGTGCGTCATTGTAAACCGGTTTGGCGAGCTCGTCAGCGGCGCCATTCGCCCCCAGACCGCGAGGAGGCGCTATTGTGCGCCAAAGTGACACAAGGAAGCTAATGACTCCACTCCACAATAATATTACCAAAGTACAGGGAAACTGGAAAGGACTGAGCTCTCCCTGTTTATATGGGATGGCAAGTCTAACCAGCGAACGGAGGGCTTTTGCGCACAAGATTAACAGGTAGGGGAACTTCAGCGACTGTTGAACAGTAACGTTAGAGGTGTTGTGCAGTAACGTTAGTTGTCCCGCGCATCGGGATTCACGCGAATGGAGAGATAAAGAGACCCGCCACGAGTTACACAGGGATGAACCTTTTGTTTAGATCAACTCGCCGCACTTCGCAACAGTGTGACACTGCAACTAACTTCAGTTTTACTCTTTTAACGGATGAAGTACCTTTCAATGAAAACACGGGGATTTCAAATCTGAAATGATTAGAGTCCGTGGGGATGAAAATGATGATGCATTGAACACCACGAACTGTAACGTGAGGATTAGTGAAATCGGAACTACTCTTTTTATCTATTCAAACTGATATATCACTTGTCGTTTCGGGAATGCGCTTAAGGCTATATCTTGTAAAACTTTAAAGTCAACACATGTAATTTACACCTTGTAAAGCGCTATGAAAGTTGAATGAAAGTTTTTTTCTTTTTCTTTGAATTTAAGTTATTATAGCAGTAAACAGTGGGAAACTGCCGAGCAAAAATGTATCAGTACCTCATTATAAGACTCAATTCAAAGGATGCAACAATAAAGTAACAATGTTTTTTTTTTAATAAGAAGGGGATTATAATCCAGAAATTGATTTTACGTGTTGCATGTAAAACCTTTGAAATCTACATTTTATTTTGTAAATCTGTCTGTATATTATGATATATTATTGAATGTAATATTACATAAATAGTATAGCTATTAATATATAGCCTAATACTTTATAAATCAATCAGAAATGGTGTTCTGTGTTTTCCCTCTGGTCGCCGATGGTACCACTGACATGTTTTATGACTAGACTAGGCCTAGGGCAATTGTAGTATATTAATATTAGACCTTTCTAACATTATATTAATTATGGTAGTTCTATCTGTATTATAACATGTTTTATGGAGCTTTGACACATACATAATCTGTTAGAAAGGCAAAACTAAATGAAATAAAGGTAGAAGTTTGATATCGATTTCACAGCAGTAGTTTTTGCCTGCTCATCACGAGTTGATGGGAATAGACTCACGTTTTGCTGAGGAAACATCTCCAGAACTTTCTTGATGGGTTCATAAAAACAGAGAGAAACAGAAGTATGTCTATGATGGATGTATTCAGGTGTTTATTGTTCGTTTATTTGTTGAGAGTGGTGTTCATTCATTGACGTAGACTAGAGCAACACTGATTATTTGATAAGGAGATTAAAATCACTGCAAATCAATGTGGCATATGGGACCTAAGTGAAATCTTGCAATGCGGATGGAAGCAGACGAGCCTGCAGAGACTGTCTTCAAGAGTATTCCCTTACAAGAGCACTTTACTGAGATGGTAATACCATGGTACTTTCGTATGAACGCAGTTCTTACTATATTGATTCATAAGGTACTGCTGCACAATCTCTCACTCTTACATTTGTAAATAGATGCCATTTCTGCCCAAAAGGCTTGAAACCTGCGCATAGGCTTATGTTTCTTGTAGTTACTATCTTTCTCTGTCTTCAGCTCTGTGAGAGTGGACTCATTGTTTCCCTGCAGGATGTAGGAAAGGGCGGTGCGCTTCATTCCGCCCATTGCTTTGAGAGCAGACTGGTTTTCCTCTTTCCATCTGAAGCAGGAAATAGGAAGCCACGGTGCGATGCGCTGATTTTTGTCCTTAAGAAGTGTGCAACGCCTAAATGCTCTTAATTCTCATTGGAGTGCACTGTAAAACAAACAGCATGTTATTATTACTTTCAGCTTGACCCTGCTGGCCAGTGAGTCAGGCTTAACGTTTGCCTTAACACTCTTTTCCTTCACAGTCACAGCTTTATAATTTCAGGAAATGGATAGTCAGTGAAGTGGCTTGACCCCTGGGAGGAGGCCACATCCGTGTTGGTTGAGTGACAGGGCCTGATGCTGTAGTCGGCAGGGTTTTGTTAGCAGTGCAAAGTCTGGGTTCGTGCTTCGAGAACGGCAGCGGTGGTTAAGGTTAGAAAATGTGAAAGTGTTTGCTCATGCAGTTCGCCATCACATTGTGGTTATTGAACCACAGTTATTACACTGTTCCTATTACACAGTTACTGAACCGAAATGAATCCACACTGAACTTATTTCAAGTGAATAATGACTCTTTATTATTGTCTTTTTGGAGTTGCTTTACAGCAGAATTGAATTCTGTTTGCATCATTGAATTGTTATTTTTTCTGTTTATTCCTGCACATCAGCTTATAAATTAACGTGCAAATGCTGACTTCAGTAACCTCCGTGTTTACTTCTGTATGACCGTGTGCCATCTTTGTAATTGTTGTTTTGCGCATATATACGGGCCAGTTCATGATCGTAACCAGTTCACACTCGAATATGAAAGTGACTACATTTAAAAAATAATGTGGTGAACAGCCAAACAAACAAAAAATCTGATCAAAATCAGATCTGAGCAATAAATCAGAATTAAGCATTAAAGGGGCTATATGGAACTTTTCCCCCAAAATAAATGTAACAATAGCCTTTTTATTTGACCATTTATGACTCAAACATCTCCTGTTGAGCATACTGACACCTTGTCCGCTCACAGTGGGTGCACCTATAAGCCTGTATCCTATTTTTCCTATTTTCTGTCGGGTCGGATTTTTCCCGCGCTGTCTGCGGATGTGACGTCGAGCGCGTTCATGTTAAACGTGTTTCAGATCACTCTGCCACCACCGCTAGTCAGCAAGTAGCCTACACTCGCAAGCAGTGCAATGGAATAAATGTATTTGACTGTTCTTACCTCTGTAAACATAATGTTGACCTCCTTGCAGCAGATGACTTGTGAAGTGTGCACGTACGAGCGCGCTGCGAGAGCGAGCAGAAAGGAAGAGCAGTTCGGTTTTTTGGCCACAGGTGTCAGTCGCGAGTTTAAATTTCAGAAAAACGCATATAGCCTCTTTAAGGCTTGCAGTGTGAACGTAGTCCTATATTTATTTTATGTCTGTAGCACAAACAGTGAAGAACAATCTGCTGAAATGCATGCAATTTCTTACAGTTAGGTCTGTCACTAAATCAGATATGAGTACACGATTATTGTACACGACAAATTTACAGTACCAATATTGTTGTGATATCTAAAAGAACAATAATGCTATCAGTCAATTTCCTCTTTAACTATGTTTATTTTGTGTATTTTTTGGCCTTTGAATCGCTCTCAAAATATTGCATAGTATGAAAAACAGTGCGCCAAAAGAGTATGTCAGAATTATTCAGGGGGGGGGGGGGGGGAAGTAATCAAAAAGCATCCAGATAACCTACGACTTACTACCTGTGGCAGGATTCTTCTGAAGTGTGCATCCAATGGACATTTTGCTAGTATCCCATGATTCCACGGGAGAAGATTTAAAAATGGCAGTGAAAAAAAAATGGCTCAACTGACGCTGTTGGTCTCATGACAGTGACAACATGACAGATTTACTACGTCTAGATAACATTCAACTATATCTACTATCACCAGCTACTATGGTTGCATGTCAATCTGAGACTGGCCTTGGATTATAGAATATTATCATATGTGTACTCTCAACGTAACCGCCTATCAATATTGAATTTTTAGCATCAATACCGGTAAATTGCAGCACTCCTTCATTCTATATCACATGCATGCTTTAAATCCTTAACTCTTGAGCATTAGTTATAGAGATAGGCTTCTTGCCCAAGCAAGCTTCACTAATGATGGGGCGTGTGTGTTTTGAAGGGAACTGGAGCATCTGCAGCTGTGTGTGTGTGTGTGTGTCTGTGTGTGTATTTGTGAGAGCGAGGCAGTTTGAGTTTGTTAGAGAGCAGCTGCAGGCTATCTCTGAGAGGATGAGGGGTTACTGGGTTATTGGGGTTTATTGGGCATTAAAGCCTCTCATTTGCTTTTAGTTCTCAAATTGGCAGAGCTGTGGCGTCCTGCCTGCTCTCTGCCAGCGGCTCAGCATCTCTTCAAACGTTCTGAGTTTGACCGTCGCCATCTAAGCAGCTGCCGGCTCTGGCCGCTGTAATATTATCAACTCGTCTCGCTGTCTGTGTCTGATTCGTCGTGATCTTCTTGATGATTTTGTGCTTTGATTTTGTCATTGCATATGAGCTCCTGATGTGGTTATATTAAATCATGTAAATAATAATGTGCCTTTCTTTCTTGGTTTGTGTCTCTCATAGGACAGTAGCGTCTGAGGTCAGGAAGCAGGTTTCCCGGGAATATGGCTCACCACAGCTGTCCAAAAAACGTGCTGGAGCTCATCAACCGGTTAGTGTGTATTTGTGTTTATGTATTTCTGCTTGTCTGCACATAGTCCTGTGGGCTCCTGCCAGGTCTTGAGGAAGACTGAGGGCGTAATTTAACAGTTTGCAGAATATTTGCTTTGAAAACAAGCCTGGGGCACAACACCGGTCTTTAATGTGATATTGGGTACTCTTGCTCTTCTGGAATTCAGCAAGATTAAGTTTAATATATAAATATTTACAATGTTACATGCGTTTGCATTGGTGAGGTTTCACTTGAGTGTATGAATGTATTTGAATTATTTACTACCGTTTAAACGTTAGGAGTCAATAAGATTTTTGTAAAGACATAAACGAAAAGACATTTATAATGTTACAAAAGATTTAAATTTCAAAGAAATTATTTACTCACAGTAATTATTTACATTTTAAAATATATTCAAATAGAACAGTTATTTTAAATTATAATAATATTTCATAATATTAATATTTGTTAACTATATTTGTGATCAAATCAATGCAGCCTTGATAAGCGTAAGAGAAATCTTTCAAAAATCTTACCGAATCCAAAGTTTTGAATGGTAGTGTGTTAAAAAAAATCAAACCAAGTGGCATCTGTAGCACAACACAACTACACCTTCAAATAAAAACATGTCACAAAAAACAGATAAAACAATAGATATACTGTTCAAAATGAGAAGAAAAAAAAAAGAATTGGTATTGGAAAATCGGTATACCAAATTAATACTATAATACGAAATACCAAATTGGTATTATCCAATAATCCTGTTTTCCATTCTGTGACAGTTGTGCCAACAATAAAGATGGCACCTGAAAGTTAAGGTTTGTGGTCAATTTGTGTGTAAATGTATGTTTTTGAGCAACGTTTTGCACTTTTGATGTCATTTCTAGCGAGGAATTATTATTGTAGTAATTAAATATTCACTTAGTTATCGCCAATGTTCTCTCTTTTGTTATAGATCATTAAACTGTTACACTGGCTCAGTAAAGCTGCATGATTAATCGTTAAATCATTATTTTAAGAGATTTGTTGAAAAATGAACAAAGTGAGGTCATTAAATTATTCTCTCAAACAGATTTAATGAAATATTTTTTAATTAGATGGCAGCCATTAATATTTTGTCAGAACCTCTAGTAAATCATTTGTTATTCTGTTCAGTTTTCTGATCAGTATTGCGAGAGAATCGTGATCTCTATTTACAAATGATTCAAAATTTTTCCCAGAATCGTGCAGAATTATTCAGAATTCTGTCCGAAATCAGTTTCGTGAGATGCCATTGTGCGCAAACGCTGCCTGTGAAGTCATTGCCTGACAGGGCAGCGAGGCAAAACGTCACTGCCTATGCTTTTGTAAGCAGCCTTTTAAAGTAAAAAATGGATCTGAAAAGTTATTTCTGAGAAAAGGGTTTACATCATTTTTTTGTAGATGCCACACGGTTTTGTTTCTAATGCAATGTAGTTCAGGTATTTTAACCCTTATGTGCTATTGGGGATGTTTTCATCCACTAGGGGGTATTTTTGAGTCTTAATTTGGCCATAACTTTCTCCGTGTTTCAGCAAATGGAATGATTTTTGGTGACAAATCTTATTTTGACACATATTTTGGGAAAATGCTTTGAAATTTTTCAAAAACTCAACAGTACACTGTGGGCAAATTCACTACCCTTTCGTTATGTTCGTGGCTGAAAACAGCCACTATTTTAAACTGCTGTAAAAATATATCAGATAAATATTTTTTTACATTTTTTTTGCAGAAATCTATTAATCAGCCTCAGTTCTGATCAAAACTACTAAATGTTTAAAAAAAATCAGGATTTTAACTCTTTAATTACTAAATATATAGATATAGATATATAAATATAGATTTATGAAAAAAAATATATATATCTGATACATTTTTACAGCAGTTTAAAGTAGTGGCTGTTTTCAGCCACGAACATAACGAAAGGGTGTGAATTTGAACAATGCACAAGGGTTAAGAGTGACCTAATGTCAAATTATTGTTGCCACCTTTTTATACAGTATATGTGATTGTAGAAGGGAATATAAAGGGGAAGTTGAATTGGCCACAAGCCACAATCACTTCCCCTTTTTTTTTTTTTTTTTTTTTTACACAAGGTTATTTTGAAAATTTCTGTGTACTTTTTGAATGCATTGTTGGTGATTCTGAAACTACCCTGAGTAGCTGTAAGTGTCCATTTAAAAAAAGAAATATATACTGTTACAACAGCAAGTAGATTACTGCACTGAAGCTATATAAATGGGTCATATTACACAGAATCAAATTTTTGAAGATATAAAGAGTTCTTTGTACTATGAAAACATCAACAGACAACTCATAACTTCTGCCCTAGTGAAAAAAAAACATTTATTGAAACTTAGCTGCAAGAACTGCCACAAATTTTGTTATTAGATTCATACGGTAACACATGAACAAGCAGAAAAAAAGTTTGCCAATTTATTTTTTGAGCCTGTGAGATTGATATGAGAGAGAGAGAGAGAAAAAAAGAAGAGTTTGGCACTAAAACTTTACTGTAAGTGAACATAAAATAAATTAAAAATAATTTATTGAAAGAAATGAGTACTTTTATTGAGAAAGGATGCATTAAATTAGATTTGTTTGTGAATTACTGTTCTTTTGAACTTTCTATTCATCCATCAAAGAATCCTGAAAAAAAAAATTCCAATGCTTTCAACATTGGTAATAAGAAACATTTCTTGAATAGAAATTTAGAAGAATCATATTGTGACTGAAGCTTTGATATTACAGAAATAAATTACATTTTAAAATATATTGCAATAGAACACAGTTATTTTAAATTGTAATCATCATTTATTAATCTAACTGTTTTTATTGTAGTTTTTGATTGAATAAATGCCGCCTTGATGAACATAAGACACTTTGTTTAAAATAAAAAAAATAAAACCTTTGAATGGCAGTGCACATAAATACATACAAACATGTGTAAATACTGTATACGTACATAAAGAAAATACAGTTGCCCCATACAGTATTTGGACAGTTTAACATGTGAATGTGAATGAATTTGATCTAAATATAATTCAGTCATTTTGCTGGAGTGTTCAGAGGGAGTCAGGTCATGTTTTTTTTGGTTTGTTGATGTTTTGATTTTGACGATCTTGTCAAACATATTCTTTGTCCAGGTGCCTCTGACGGAGGCTGTGGAGCCAGTGGACTATGAGGAGTACGTTAGCAGCCATGCACCCGGAGCAGAGGCCGGACCCCTCAGACAGCTCCTGGAGTTCCCCAGCGATGACCTGGAGCTGCTGCTGCAGGAGAGAGAGTGTGCTACCATAGAGCCGCCAGTCCCTGAGGAGGAGTGAGTCGCCCTACACACACACACACACACGGCTCACTATAATGAACCTTGCCCTTCCTCACGCCCTAACTGCTAATCATGTAATCTCATCATCTCGGGTAAGCCATGCTGTGCTGCCTGTGAGTGCACTAATACCCCTTTCCACCGACACCGTTCCTGTACGGGTTCCCAAGCCTTTGTCCTTTCCCAAACCGTTCTGTGCATTTCCACTGCAGATCGGTTCAACACCGGCCCTAAAAACTAGCTGGTCTTGAATGGAGCGAGGGATGGAGAAAGGCTGTCACTGTCAACGGCAGTCACGTTGAGCTACATTGCTCTTTATCTAAATATATAAACCTGTGCAAAAGTGAGGGTGAACGGTTTTAGTTTCAGTTTATCTCCAAAGAGGACACATGAGAGTACCAGGAGTTTGTTCGAGCTGCCAGTTTGCTAGAATCACTCCCGGGACTGTGAGCAGCAAAAACAGAAGTGCTGCACTGCCTGCACAAACACCGGGACGTGCACTGTTTGATTTTAGCCTGTTTATAGTCGGGTAAGCAACACGTAGTATCGTTATGTCAATGTTCGTTCCTCAACACACTGCTGGCCTGCCTTGCCGAGAACAGGCTGTGGCTCCAGAACGTGAACCATTCTGGTTTAAAGGGGTGTGAGGGTATCTGGGGGTTTGACTGTTTCTCTTTTTGCACTCACTGTTGATAGCTCTCTGGACCCCAGAGTGAGGGATGCCTTGGGGGTCTACACCGACGACTGGCTCCTCATCCAGAGGAAGTGAGTATTCTTCTTCATACATGAGATTGGCCTGTAAAATATACACAGTAGCTGTCAACAGTTTGGACATATCAGCTATAAGTATAGTGACCAAAAAACGTTCAACAAATCTACATTTTCAATCAACGACATGTAGTGCATCCTGGGGATGCTTTTTAATCACTATTGAAGGAGTTTCTATGTGTACTCTAATGTTAAAAAACGTTTGTGCAATTTTTTTTTCTCATTCTCAAGGCATATATTTGAGCAAAAATACAGTAAAAACAGTAATATTGTGAAAAAATGTTTTAATGATAAATAATAGGTATTTATAATAACATATGCACACATAGGTACAGTTTATTTTCTCTACAAAACTAAATTAAATAATAATGAGATTTTGCTTAAAAGCCTTTGAACCTAAATATTTCAAGATCATAAAAAACATTTAGCTTGTTTATACTTTGACTGGTAGTGTATGACATTGGTGCGTACTGGAGGACAAGTAGAAACATGCTGCTTTGTGGTCTGTCAGGTACCAGCGATACAGCACGACACAGACGCCTCATAACTCTGAGCGGCAGCGGGAGAAGCAGAAAGGACTCATCAAACAGACCTTTGAGCTGGATGAGGCAGCCGTTGACCGTCAGGAGGAGCAGGTCTGTTACCCCAGCCTATAAAAGTGCATGAGATTTTCCAGTCCTATTCCTCTTTCTTATCACAATCATTTACTAAGTTTACTTTTAGAAATAATAATGATAAAAGATCTCCCAAACTATTATTTATTTTATTTATTTGTATTAAATAAAAATAATAATAAGTGAAACTGAGAAATTGCCTGGATAAATGATCAAATTATTGTGCAATATTTTATTGTATCGTTTTAAATCAAAGTTTACATTTGAAAAGTTATTTTTAAAAAAATCCAAAAATATTCACAGAAAATTCCCAACTGAGATTTTTTTTTCTTTTGATTTTTCTTTTTTTATTATTAAATTATAGAATGTTATAAGTGAAACCGAAAAATAAGGATCATTATGGTCTTTGTAAAATAATGATTGGTTTTAAATTAACATGTTAAACTAAGAAACTGCCAGGATAAACTGTTATTTTTATGGTTATAATAAATGGTCAATGACAGGTTTTTGTCTGTGACAGGATGACTCCAAGAGGAACTCCGTGTCGCTGGAAGAGACGCCGCGGGGGAGCTGGGCCTCCAGTATATTTGACCTGAAAAACTCCACGCCTGATGCGCTGCTGCCGTCTGTGCTGGAGCGCACGGCTCCGGAGGACATGGACCGCCGCAACGCTGAGAACCGCCAGCACTGCCGCCACACTGATCTGCTGGGACTTTACCCTGCACCGGATGAGGTCTGAAATCATTCAAGTCAGTGTGAAAGAAAGTAGAGTCTTCTGTGTAGGAGAAGATGAGTAACGCTCAACACTTTTATGTAGGAGAGCTGTCAAACGCTGAAGTTCAAAAGCAGAGACGTCTCTCTGATGATCCATCTGCGATTTTGTTTGATCTTGTCAAACATATTCTTTGTCTTTCCTCCGTCTCTTCTTGCTCCTCCGCATCGTCGCTGCTCATCCTCTCGCTTTATGTCTGTGTACACATTGTTTCTGATGACTGAGCAAACGTTGCCATGACGCTGACTGAGCCGTAGTCATGATGGCGGTTCTCTGTGTTTGACAGGACGAGGCCGTCGAGAGGTGTGCCGTCCCAGAGGTGCCCAAAGAGCACACCGGCCAGAGGATCATGGTCAAGTGTTTGTCGCTCAAGTAAGGCTCATAAAAACTCCTGACTAAGGACCAAACCTTATGCTAATTATGTTATGGCTCTTACAGTCTTGGAAGTGATGTTTCTATGTATCGAAAAATCGATATTTTTGTTTATTATTTCAGATGCCTTTTTAAAAGACTACAATTTACAATCTACAAAATGTAGATATTATATATAAAATTCCACCTGCCAAAGTAGCTAGTAGTAGTTGACTACGTTACACTCCACTGCTGAATTCTGCTGGGTGTTAATGTCAAGCCCTGACTGTATTTATTGATTGTGATTTAACACACCTTCTGATTACACATTCACCCTGAAGAGTTGAGCCAAATGCAGTGGGATCTGACTCACTATGGTTGTTCTTCCAGATTTGAGATTGAAATCGAGCCAATATTTGGATCGCTGGCTCTGTATGATGTCAGAGAAAAGAAAAAGGTATGACTAAATATTCATAACCTTTTAAATGTTTGTCACTGAAAAGGTTGTGCGTTGAAATCCTGTGATGGGTGACAGGTTCACGATCATTCATATGCTACGTCCCTTTCATCCATGCTCCTTTCCTCTCTCAGATTTCTGAGGATTTTCACTTTGACCTGAATTCGGATCAGATAAAAGGCTTGCTCCGACCCCACAACCCCAACGTAGCCATCTCCACCCTGGCCCGATCTGCTATCTTCTCCATCACATACCCATCTCCTGACATCTTTCTAGTCATTAAGGTATGTCCAGCAGGGGGTGCAGTGCCACATGTCCCGTTGAGGGTGCGGGAGGAACTCTAGGACAAGGGTCGGCAACCAATGGCATGCATAGCTAAAGAAGTGTATGTATTTAGTTTAAATAAAGTCCCTCAAACTTGCATAAAGAACGTACATTATGAGGTAATAGTCGCACAGCCTGTTTTATTTAGTTAGGAGTTATACATACTAAAACATTTTCACTGCAAATAAATATCCATTTTATTTTTAATATAAATTTTCTATATAATTGTATTATTTCTAGATACACTAACTTTTAATATTCAGCAAGATAGCATTAAATTAATCAAACGTAACATTAAAGACATTTACATGTCTTCTGTTACAAAAGATTTCTGTTTTAAATAAATGCTTTCTATTCATTAAAGAAAAGATATTGCATCCGTTTCCACTAAAATAAGCAGCACAACTGTTTTCGAAAAGGAATTTTATGCATCAAGATGTTTTTCATGAGAATGGATGAGTCAACAAGACAAGGAACTATATCAAACAAGTTTTGCCAACTAAAGAGTAAAACTTGTTTGATATAGTTCCTTGTCTTGTTGGCTGAAAAAGAAAAAGGAAATGCTTGGTTTCCTGAGTCCTGACATTTAAGCCGGTCACCATGTGGATATATGTGTGTGTGACAGTTCTGTCACCTGGCCTCAGGCCTTTGGGACATCCTTATTGTTGAGCTCTGCTGTATTTGTGTTTCAGCTGGAGAAAGTCCTTCAACAGGGAGATATTGGCGAATGCTGTGAGCCATACATGGTCATGAAGGAATCGGACTCCACTAAGGTACGAGTGTACCATGGGTTTTTGCATGAGTATTTCATCAGACACATCTGGCATGATTATGGTATCCTCTGAGCGTTTCTCAACTTGATCTGGACTACCGCAATATTTGTTATTCTTTTTCAATATGTGCAAGGTCCAGTGGATGCTGGAGCCCGTTACTGCCACTGTATCATTCTGCTGCCAAGTTGCTTTTTTTGGTTGTTTGAAATGGCATGATAAATGCTGCACGTATGTGTGTGTGTGTGTGTGTGTGTATATGCAGCATAAGGAAAAGCTGGAGAAGTTGAGGACTCAGGCCGAGCAGATGTGCACTAGGCTGGGACGTTTCCGAATGCCCTTTGCCTGGACCGCAATTCATCTGCTGAACATCGTCAGCAGCGTTGGAGGGATAGACCGCTCCGATTCAGACTCAGACACGGGTATAAACCAGAGTCAACACACTTTTTGTTTTAAAGTTTGCTTTTTATTGATTTCTTATAAGTAGTCAACTTGAAGATGTCCCTAAAATTAACACACACAAGGGCTAGGCATTATGTTTATAACCGGGGCTTAAAATGTACTTTTTGTCACACCTGCCAATGGCCGGTGACTTAAGAAAATTTACCAGCCATAAATATTTTTAACAGATTAATCCTTATTAAAGTTACAAAAGTTATTTAAGAGCAAAGAGTGATTGTTCTTTGTCTTCTGTTGTTTGATTAACATTAAAAACACAGACAGCAGCAGGAAATATTATGGGGTAATGCATGGATTCAGTATACTTTTACACATGTGTTTTATTTCTCAACTGTTTACATTCAGTAAAGACATAACGGACTATGTTATGTTTACTAGGATACTTGCCAAAACGGGAAGTTTGAATATGTCTTTTCAAACTCTATTCACTCTGGATTTTTTTGGGTGCGTGCTTCAGATGTTCGCGCGAGTAACGAATTGAGTTCCCTTTTCTTGTCTTTTTGTGCTTGAGTATTTCAATTGGCAAGGCTTAAACTTGTGACGATGCAGCACAGCCCCTTCAAATTAAAATGTATAAATTTTTATACATTTTAACAATGCAAAATTGTAAAAATATGATCAAAGATGAACTGTTCCAGCCAACTGGCAATTGACACCATATCATACACTCGCAAATTATATCTGTATATTTCTTAGCATTTTTCCAATATTCAATAAATGTGCTCCATCATTTTGATTCAGAAATACATTAGCTGTGTCTCATTTCGAAGGCTGCGTTCTCCAGAGGTCCCATTATTTGTCTGCCGCATTATGTACTTACATTTAAATGAATCATTCATTTAATCGTTGTGCTTACAGCTGTAATTAATTTCTGTAATTACATCTATATTTACACTGTTGACCCACCCTTAAACTCACCCACACCAACAAACCTGTCATAACCTCATAACCAGATCCCACCTCAACAGCAGCACAAGTGTTTTGCAATTTAACGTCAAAAACAAATAATTGTTAGGTACAATGTACTTATCGTATTTATTAGTACATAGTAAAGACTCTTAATATAATGTGTGACTGTTATATTGAATATAGATATTCTTTATTCAATATGTAATGTCACCCAGCCCTAGTAGCCTAGGACTCAATTATATAGCAAACAACATTTTGTCATTCCTTACAGAGCGTAAGGGGACATGGAATGAGAGGAAGAAGAAAGGTTTTGAGAGAATGAGTGTAGGGGAGGACATGTGCAACTTCACAAACTTCCGGCCAGCCACTCTCACTGTCACCAATTTCTTCAAACAGGTCAATCTCCATTTTTTGTGTCTTGCGTTCGTATTAGCACGATGTATTGTTTCCTTCACTAAATGAATGCTGGGTGTTTCTGTGGCGCTGCAGGAGGGGGACAGACTGAGTGATGAAGACTTGTATAAGTTCTTGGCAGACATGAGGAGGCCGTCATCTGTCCTGCGTCGACTCAGACCTGTGACCGGTACCTGGCTGCACTTTTTTTTTTTACCTCCGTTATATTATTTTAGCATTTTATCACACCCCGTCGTTCTCTTTCTACATCTAGCTCAGTTGAAGATAGACATCTCCCCGGCTCCAGAAGCCCCTCACTACTGTCTGTCTCCAGAGCTGCTTCATGTGAAGCCTTACCCTGACCCACGCGTGCGCCCCACCAAAGAGGTGCTGGAGTTTCCCGCTCGCTACGTCTACACCCCACACACTACCTACAGGTCAGTCCACACACATGTTAATATAAGAGCAGATAATATATCTGATAAGTGTCTTATAAGTATAATAATGTATCATAAAACTACATTCTGAGTGTGAAGTCATATGATAGCTGAAAACAAAAGTCCCTTTAAGGCAAGTCATTTCACTCGTGGCCATCCTTGAAACGCCTCTCGGGAGCTCCTATTTCTTGGAATGGGGAACCATTCAATTCTCCAAAGCTGGTCAAGCTTTTGATTAAATTTCATATTCAAAATCGCCATTGGCGATTGGTTCTTTTATTTAGACGGTGGGACTTATTCTGCAATTTTGCACATTGCACTTTCTCCCATTTATAGTAATAGGAGTGCACTGTCTTTGTATATCTAAAGTCTATGGTGAGAAACTCTTGTGTGACTAACAGACATAAATGTAAGCTATTATCCATTGATCATCCTCCCCTCTGCCAGAGTTCACAAATCTCATTCACTTTTGTGTTAAAAAATGGTGTATTTTTTTTAATCTCATTGACACCAAATCACGCATTATACTTTTATTAAATAAGTTACAAACCACAAATACATATACAGATATATATTATGATAATTATGTTTTGTGCTATTATAAACATATTATCCATATTATAACATTAAGAAAATAGTAAAATATTTGTTTCTGTGGTTAGGAATTGCATTCACACAGTTTTTACAAATATTTGACACAGAAATTCGCTCTGCTCGTGTTTCCTGAGGCCCAAAGTGTGTATAAAGTGAATGGCAAAGTGAACATCGGTTATTAATGAACATGTAATAGGTGAGATTCGTTTGCCGTGCCATGACTGGAGTGTTGATGAGGTTTGCAGTTCCTCCTCGTAGGGGATATTAGTGGTTACACCATATTCTGAAATGAGAAGCAAGTACTGACATGAGCCGATGATCTATCGATGATCACATGTTTACTAGTAAGTCTGAACTCTGGGTTACCTGTTTCTGTAAATCAGCCAGCTGCTGGTTTTGATTCTTCAATTTCAGTTTCTGTTCTTCGGTCCACTTCATCAGATCATTCAGGATAGAGATGTTTTTAAGTGTTGTGCTCTGTCAGAAGGGTATAATGGGTTATTTACAGATAAAACTGTGTTAATTGAAAGGCAGTTCTGCATCTTAGCTACCTTGATCGTGTCTGGGATGGAGTTGTTAAGGTTTTCCTCCAGGCTGGTTAGTTTTTTCTTTAGCTCTGCCTCCTCCAGCTCCACCCTGGTGACTGTTCCTCTGTTCTCTTGGACCTGAATCTGCAGTGCTTTCATCTGAGCCTGCAAACAGACCAGCTTGTTGAGCGCACCGAACCAACTCCATTTGGACCAACAGATGTCTGCACATTAGCACACATATATCATTTCTTTATTTTATTTTTTTATTACAGTTTATTTTTTATATATATATATTATATATCATTAATAAATCTTAGCCAAAACTTTTTGCCAGAATGGTAGCTGTGGGGTAAAGTGTGTCAGGTAAACTGACATTGGCTCAACTAAAAATGTATATAATTTTATATGTTAAATTGATATGGCACAGCTTACCCCACTCTCCTCTCTGCTTAATATTCATAGACAAAGCTGTTAGTACATTTTGGAACGGACACTATTGGGAACTAGCACTTCTGTTAATTGGGGCAGTAATTTCCAAATGCCCGATTGAACAGCCTGGCTAGTATTTCAGTCTGTGATGAATGCATGTCATTGATCAAGTGATTCATAGGCTTACCTGAATGAGCTGAAGTTTCTCTTTGATCTGTCGCTCGGTTTGAGCAGCCTCCTCCGTGTCGTGCCCCAGTCTCTTAACCTCGCTCTCGGTTCGGCTGATGGCTTTCATGATGCGGGCAATCCTGGCCTCTGTGCTCTGGTATATGTGGTGCAGGGACTCGCTGAACTGCACCACGCCATACATAAGGATGTTCACGTCATCCAAGGAGGCCGGGTTTCCCCCCGTTTGGAAAGATTTCAGCGGAGATGTGGAGACCCTGTTCACACACAGAGTCAGAAACAGCACGCATAAAGCTGCCTGCATCCTGTTCTCTCCTTAAAAAACTAACTGACAGCCACAGGTGCAAGGAAACAGGCAGTTTTAATGTGCATGCATTGCAACATGGTGCTGCTTTTATATGCTGTGACCATGTTGGACATTGTGAAATCAGCTGAGACACAGGCCTATCAGAGCTGTGCTTACAGCTGTGCGAGAGAGAGAGAGAAAGAGAGAGAGAGATTGACCTATGTTGGCCAGACAGATTTTTAGTGGTATTTAACCAGAGATATTCTTTTCAGCCTGAATGCCAATGCACTCTTCTCCTTTAACCTCAGAGGTGCTCAGATCATCCATTGAACCCTTTGTCACACACTGCCATTTTAGAACTATATAAATAAGAGATTGTAAACGATTGCTGCATTATTTAAAGCTCATATTTAGCGTCACAGGAAGAGATACAGTAGGGGCCTGTATGTTCATGCTGCTGCCACATGTTCAGTGTTTGATTTGGGGTAAAGTCAAATGATTTGTAGTGCCTTTCATGTCTATTTCTGTCCCTGTTCCTCAAACATGCAGATGAAAGAGTGTCACGGTGCTCCTCTTGTTTAGAAAAGTGTGGTCAAAAAATGTTAATGGAATGAATCGCACGAAATGCTTATTCATTGATAGAATTAACCTCATATTTAATATTTGCTGAGAAAAGCCTCCAAATGAAGATCATTTCAAATCCATGATTGTTACAGATGGAAGCATTGATCTTTCTCTGCATATATTTGTCTCTAGACTGTTTACATAAGTAGTTGAAACAACAATTTATATTTGTAAGTGTAAACTTGAGCATTTGAATTGGGAATTAAAGTTTAACCATTTGTATTAAAATTTGAAATCTATCCGTTTATAATAGTTGTAAACTTGAACGTTTACATTAAGAGTTGAAACGTAACTGCTTACATTTGTAGTTTAAACTATACTATTATAACCGTTTATAATAGTAGTTGTCAATTTGACCGTTTACATTAGGAGTTGAAGTTTAATCATTACATTAAAAGTTAAAACTTAACCACTTATTGCAGTTGTAAACTTGAACTTTTACATGAGCTGAAACTTAAGTAATTGTGAAGGTTTACATTAGGAATTGATGCCTAAACATTTAAATCAGTAGTTGACGTTAGTGTTTGAGGTGTAACCATCTATATTAGTAGTTGTAAACTTAACCATTTTCAAAAGTAGCTGTAAACTTGACCATTTACTCTGCCGTTCAAAAGTTTGAAATCACCAAGACATGGCTTTGAAAGAAATGTATGAATCTCTTAGAATCAACATTATAGAACATTATTAATGTTGCAAATAATCCTCACTGTTTGAATGACTGTTTAATAAATACGTTTTACAGTAATTGTAAAGCCTCATTTTCAGAATATCCTTGTTTGGTACTCGAGAAACCTTTCTCATTATCTCAGTATAGTTGTAAATGGTTGTGCTGCTCAAGGAAGTGTGACAGTCGCAATGCAGTGTCTTTTTCAGTTGGCAAATTGAGGACGCTTGCATTGCTGAAGTCCAAATTTGCTTTCAGACAAGGAAGCACCTTTCTCGAGAAACTCGTTTTTGTGACTCAGTAGATTCAATCTATTGTCCTCAGTGGTCCACACTCAAGCATGGCCTTCGTTTCTGTTAAAATAAGGAAGCAAACTATGTCTAACCAGTGAGAAAGTGGGAGAAATGGACTGAAAATAAAAGTTATAATGCGTATAATAGTTTCATAGACTTTGCAAACTTTAAAGGGCACCTATTATGGCATTTAAAATGTTCCTAATATTGTTTTGGGAGTCCCCAACAACAGTTTTACAAGCATGCAATGACAAAAAACACTTTTGTTGTTTTATAATATGCATTTATTTTTACCTGATTTGCTCAGTGACTCCCATATTAATCGTTCAACGACTCATTTTTCCAAACCCCCCCTTTGCGCGACGCTAATCTGCGGTGATTGGTCAGATGACCCAGTCAGTTGGTTAACACGGAGTCAACAACCAGTCAGTTGGTTAACATGGAGTACAGTGTACAATGCTTTTATCAATTATATTGTGTTATAATAATGATTATAGTGCACCGCTTTGTAGTAAAAAATTCAAAATAAGAGAAGGAATTTAAGTTGAGTTATGTTAGCGACCACAGCCCAAAGTTCAGTGGTAAAAGCACATTCAGTCTTTGTTTGCGTTAGCCCAACGCATGAACATATTGATAGTGCAGTACTACGAGGTATTGCTCTATTCTTTGACAACTCCAATAACAACGACAAACACTTCACATATTTCAATACAATTGACATCGAAGACTATAGAAGCTGCGCTGTGCGTACACAACACACAAAATAATTATTGAGCATGCTACATAAAACATAAAAGCAACAATTATTAAAGGTGCTCTAAGCGATCCTGGGTTACGTCACTTCTTGTTGACGTTCGAACTATTGTCAAACAAAACGGAGGCTAGCTAGACCCTCCCTTCTCCGCATCTTGTCTCCTCCCCCTCCCTTCCCTTCCCTTCCTACCTGAATGTCGGACTGAAAGCCCTTCTGCCGGCGGAGTTCTCGCCATCTTTCGAATGCTTTACCGATGTAAATTCGGTACTTCGCGCGTTCTTTATCCTTTTCCCTCTTCTTTGTAAGTTGATCATCGGAACGTCGTCTCTGGTCGTGTGTCGGCCATTATTCAAACTTCCCTCTTGATGCTTCTCTCTCCTTCACACACTCCCTTCATGTGCACGCGCACTAACCCCCCAGACCCACCCTCAAATACTTCTTGCCAGCGATTGGCTGGAACACTGTTTGTTATGTTTCGTGGAGCGGGTCGCCGCAATTTGTTTTTGTTGCCGTTTGTGGAGCCTGTGGTGTCTACAGAGACCACGTTTTTTTACAGTGTGTTCAGGGGACAGGCAGCTAGCGGATAGTGAGGAGATATTTGCTGCATGTGACAAAAAATGTTTTGGCCCAAAAAACGTGTGACATCGCTTAGAGCACCTTTAATATTAATAATACTTACAGGTTGTGATTCGTAGGAGGAAGCTGATCTAAATAAACTTAATCTTCCTTCAATATCAGCCGGCTCGCGAATCCATAACGTTATTTGATAGCATTTATGTTTGTGAAGCAATCATCTTCAAAATGACGCGAACAAAGCACAAGGTTCAGGCTATACTTCTGTGGTATAGTTGTATATATGAACTGTAGCCACTTTGTCTTCAAATGCTCCTCCCTGGGCAGATGAAAAAAGTTTGCTTTTGCGTCACACTTCAGAATCAGAACACAGCGTCTCGTCGCCATGATGTTTTCAAGTATTCCCTGGCGTCTACGAGCGCAATAAGTGGGCGTACCTTATTCAAATAATTTGTCAAGTTGACGTCATCTAGATTCTAGACAGAGAAAAAGCATCGTTCGTCTATCGATTCAAATCAGCGACTCAGTGGACTCTTACTTTTGAGAGACAATAACTTTGTGTACGGTGAACTTTCATATTTAAAACTTTGCAGGATATTTTTGTTCACTTACATCTATGTTACACACTACATGAAAGGTAATTTTCAAAATTCCATAATAGGTGCCCTTTAATGAGAATGTCCATAGTAGTTCTGAACTTTGAGATTTATATAATCTACAGGCCTCTCATAAACCATTGCTGGTTTGATTGAAAAGGGTTCACTATTTAATGTATTTCCCTCTCTCTCCCCCTCAGGAACATGTTGTACATTTACCCTCAGACTGTCAACTTCAATAGCCGGCAGGGTTCAGTGAGGAACATTGCAGTGAAGGTGCAGTTCATGGCAGGAGAAGATCCCAGCCAGGCCATGCCTGTGAGTCACCGATCACACCCGCACGCTGTACTCCCTCACGGCTCTAGTCACACTGTCAAAGCATATTCTCATGGAAAAACAAAAGAAAAAAAAACAACATTTGGCATTATGCAAGTACATCTGATACGATGATCTCATCGCTTAGATAAACCCAATTGTGCGCATTAAAGCTCTCCAGATCTGTGCCAAGCCAATATGACAGCGCCTCCTTAAAACACATCGATCCACATCACAGTATTTTAGCTCCAACTAAACACACAGGTTACATTAGTCACTCCAACCAAATCTCCAGATGGATTAAGAAGCGCTCTGGGAAATTTGGGAGATTTCAGTGAACTCACAGACACAGGACCTTTTACATTTGGTTAATCTAATCAAGGATTTCAGAAACTCCCTAATAGTGTTAGTGCTGCATTCGCACACCAGTTGCTCACTCTGAAACATCCGTAATTTATTTAAGGCTCGTGTGAGGCCATATGCAGTGCAGGTACATTAGAGGCTAAATTAATTTTATGGTAATTTGAAAATCCATCCACGGCTTCATGATTAGCGAGGGCAACATCATGGCTGAAATGTAACTCCCCGGTGACATCTAGTGGAGCCGTTGAGCTGTGAATCACGAATGTAATGTGATTTCCACCCTCTGAACAGGTCATATTTGGAAAGTCAAGCTGTGCAGAATTTTACAAGGAGGCGTACACCCCAGTGATCTACCATAACAAGTACGAACCCATGTCTCCTTCACTATTCATTACAGAATCATCACTTTTTATTCATTTTAGTCATGTCAAGAATTGCATTACATTTACTTTTTGCATACAACAGTGGTTTTTGACTCAAATGTCTCCAGCATTATATGGAATTTCTATATATATATATATATATAATGTTTTTTTTTTTTTTTTTTTTTTTTTTTTGTGTGTGTTTGGAATAATAATAATAATAAAGAAAGGTCTCATAATGTTCACCATGGCTGCATTTATTTGGTTTAAAATACTCTAAATAAATGTGTGAAGTATTATTTATATATATTTAATTTATAATTTACAATATATATTTAAAATTATAAATACATTTATACCTGTGATGCTAAAGCTGAATTTTCAGCATCATTACTCCAGTCTTCAGTGTCACATGATCCTTCAGAAATCATTCTAATATGTGACCCTGGATCATAAAATCAGTCTTAAGTCGCACGGGTATATTTGTGTATATTTGTGGCAATAGCCAACAAAACACTGTATGGGTCAAAATTATAGATTTTTCTTTTATGCCAAAAATCATTAGGACATTAAGTAAAAATCATAATCCATGAAGATATTTAGTAAATTTCCTACCTTAAATATATCAAAATTGTATTTTTGTAAGTGGATGCAGCACAATCGCCAACAGAAATGGAAACCTTTAAAGGCGATTTTCTCAATATTTTGATTTTTTTTTTAACCCTCAGATTCCCGATTTCAAATAGTTGTATCTCGGCCAAATATTGTCCTATCCTAACAAACCATACATCAATGGAAAGTTTATTTATTTCATGTGATGTATAAATCTCAATTTTAAAAAATGGACACATAAGACTGCTTTTGTGGTCCAGGGTCACATATGATGATTTGCTGCCCAAGAAACATTTCTTATTATTAGCAATTTTGAAAACAGTTAATATTTTTCCTCGGGATTCTTTGATGAATGACAAATTAAAAAGAACTGCATTTATTTGAAATAGACATTTTTGTAGGTAACACTTTATTTTAAGGTGACGTAGTTACAGTAAATTATAGTAATAACAGTAAATTATGCATTATTACAAGTAACTAACCCTAAACTTAACCTAATCGTAGCTCTGTAATAAGTGCATGTAGTTAATTCATTTTTTTTTTAACAAACCTTATTTGAGTTAGTACAATGAAACCATCACCTTAAAATTAAGTGTAACTTTTGATCATTTTAATGCTTTCATTTTGTGAGTCTAGAAGTTTTAAAAACGGCTCTTCAATAAAAAGCATTTACCTTGTGATTGTATGGATTTTTTTTTTTAGCATTTTAATGAAGTTAGATTTGTTTTAATATATTTATAATATTAGCATCAAATATATTATTATTAATTCTGATAATAATATATTAATAGAAATAATTTTAAGTTACCCAATTAAGTTTGCTGAGGCCCCCTATTGGGTCCCAGCTCCTTGGTTGAGAACCACTACTTCAGTCTCATCTCTCCATCTCTGCAGGTCCCCGGAGTTCTACGAGGAGGTAAAGATGAAGATTCCTGCCAACCTCACCGACAACCACCACCTGCTCTTCACCTTTTATCACATCAGCTGCCAGCCCAAGCAGAACACCCCCTTGGAGACGCCCGTGGGCTACACGGTGAGAAACGGACCCCCCTCTCTTCCTCTCTTCCGTCTCCTGACAGTCACGCTCCCACAGCGCTGGAGAAGCACTCCAGGCTACCTGATGAAACGCTCACCTCTGTGTGACACCTGAAGCATCCTTTTACGTCACCACAGTAGCACCGTCATGTGTATTGTAGGACACCTATAGCATGCTAATGCTTTTGCACTGCACATAGGCTGTGTAAATAATTTGGGGTTAATCAGAGTTCATGTTGCTCCCCGCAGTGGATCCCCCTCATGCAGCACGGCCGCCTGCGCACCGGATCCTTCAGTCTGCCCGTCTCTGTGGAGAAACCTCCACCCAGCTACTCAGTCCTCACTCCTGATGTAAGACATTTATCCTGCACTGGGTGTTTGTTTATGCATGTGAGAATGAATGTGGAAGTGAAGGATGTTAGAACGATTTCTTCATAATTCACAGACTACTACTGTATTCTAGACACTTTCAAGGAAAGTGGTGTCTCTCGAGACCTTTTTTAAAGCACTAGAGCCAAAATTCCATAATTAAAGAATAATTAATATAAATAATAACATTAATATATAATTCTTACCATTATTAAAAAAAAAATATTAGTATTTATTATTATTATTATTATTATTATTAGAAATGACAATCTCACAAATCTAGTTTTTGAACTGTATTTAGATATATTCCAAATAATGCTATTATAAATATTTAACTGTGCCAAAAGACTTAAAATGATAATAGAAATGGTGATTTATTGGACTAATATTTTACATAATATCAAATTTAACCCTCTAATCATCTTTCCTACAACCAAGATAAAATATATATTCATTTAATTCAAAGGCATCAATACTCTAGACAGCTGTGGAAAAATATTAGCCATCAAAATAATATTTTTTTTTCTCAAAATCAGTTTTCTCAAAGTACAATGTGTCATCACTTTTGTTTATTTGTGACTGAATAAATTTTGCCAATGGTCTCCCCTACACAAAGTCCATCTTCAAATTGAAAATAATAATAATAATTAAAATAGGTGCCTATGCACCTTCAGTGACTGATGCCCCTAATAATGCTGTTTGCCTTTTTTTTTGCAAGTAATATTGCAAGTAACAACTGATGCTTCATAACATTCTTGGTGCTTCTAGTCGAATGTGCTTATTAATATTCATGAGTCTGCCTTTTAGCAATTTAGTAAAGCCTACTGGGCAAGCTTCACATTATGTAATGAATAATATTCATGAGCCAAGAATAAGCTTTGGTAGGATTTGTAGATTCATGCCGTGGCACAATCTGACTGAGCTTGGGAACACCCACGGGCACAACAGAAAAATGCTGTGCAGTAGATCCGCTTCTAGTTAGTCTTAAGATATTGTTTTGATTCGACATGAAAGGAAACCCAGGTTCAAATCCCAACCTAAAATATATATATATATATATATATATATATATATATATATATATATATATATATATATATATATATATATATATATATATATATATATATATGTGTGTATATATATATGTATGTGTGTGTGTTATGTATGTATGTATATAATATATATATATGTATATGTGTGTATTATTATTATTATTATTATTATTATTATTATTATTTATTATATATGTTTTTAAAATAAACTAAGCTAAAGCTTACTTGATAGCAACTTAACTTGACAGTCAGTGATGACAATGCTTTTTCGTTGTATGGAAAAAGAGCAGCTCTGACATTTTTAATAATCACTCCTTTAGTGTTCCATGTGACAGACATAACAGATAATAACAGAATTTTGGTTAAAATAGAATGGAACACCTGAAAATGTGAGGGAATTTTAAAACTGTTCTTTCCAGGCTTGGAAAAGTTGTAAAAATGTTGAAAAATCATGGTAATTTCCATACTAGTGAATAAACATTTCTATAGTTATGCTCTAAATAAAAAAAATAAAAAAATTATAATAGTTTTTCATAAATTTTGATGAAAAAGTCATAGTTAAGTGATAGAGAAGTCTTGAAGATGTGGACCAAAAGTTGTGGGGACCCTATTGATTGAGAAAATTTAAGTGTGAATGGGTAATTTATGGCATAGCGTTTTAGGCAAACAAAGTCTTACCATCAAAAATAATCACGCGACCTAATTATCAAAGTTACAGATAGTTATGTGGAGCAAGCTTCAACATCTTATTGGCTGTAAAATCTGAGGAGGAATGTGAATGTGTGGTGAGGATATGTTGTGGCCTGTGTGTGTTTTAGGTACAGCTACCAGGAATGAAATGGGTGGACAACCACAAAGGAGTCTTTAATGTAGAAGTGACCGCAGCCTCCTCAGTTCACACACAGGTAATGAAATAAAAGAAAAAAAACATTGCACACATGTATAAGTCTATTTACATGCTTATTCCACCTTCTGTATGTAGGATCCACACCTGGATAAGTTCTTCACACTTGTGTATGTTCTGGAGGAATACTCGTTCCCTTTTCGGCTGAAGGATGTTATTATCACAGAGGCGAATATAGAGGCGGAGCTGAAGGCCAGCATGGCCGCTCTTAAGGGCGCGCTGCTGGACACTTGCGTCCGCTTCCTGCATCAACTGATGAGCAAGCTCATACTGCTAATTGTACACCCTCCTGTTATAGCAGGACAGATCGGTTAGTAACACTGGATATGGTCACTACTAATATTACCTTTTTTTTTTTTTTTTATACACATATTTTGATGTTTCCTTGTGTAATCCATTTCCTGTCCTTCATCCAAATGCAGTGAATCTTGGCCGAGCTGCCTTTGAAACCATGGCCCTGCTGGTAAACCAGATCCATAAGAACTTGGAGGGAAACCAGGACCATCACGGTCGGAACAATCTGCTGTCCTCCTACATCCACTACTGCTTCCACCTGCCCACAACAGAGCCTTTATCTCCCCCTGCTGGTGAGTGAGAAATCCAGCTCCATGTTCATGTTCACATGAAAGATGTTTTGCATGACACGTCTCTCAAATCTCCCGTGGAAGAAATAGTGTGGGTTTGAAACAACTGTTCATTTTGGCTGGACTTTTATGTCTTGAAAATGCCCCAAGTCATTGAACCATTGCTAAAACTGTAAATAATATTTAATCTTGAAGGCATGCGGATTCATTTCTCTAGTGCTCACGGTTTATGTATCGAAAGTAACGGATCCGCTAGCATTTATACTTGCACTCATTTGACCTAAAAAGCAGGATGCTTTTTTAAGTTAATTCATTGAGAGCGTCGCTCTTCCTCTTTCAGTTGGAGGTGCATCATATGAGCTCCCCATCCAGTATGCCACGCTCTCTAGAGCGATGGCAAGACCCAGCAGCCTGCTACTGTCCCGCTCCAAGAGCATTAGCAACTCGAACCCCGACCTGGCCTCCACACCAGCCACCCCTGATGAGGAGGTGCAGAGAATCATTGCCAGCAAGGTAGGCGACTCTTCCTCTGGCTTCTGATTGGTTGTTCAAGTTACTGCAGTTTGCCCCGCTCTGTCCTGTTTTTTTTTTTTTTTTTTTTACCTTGACATGGTAGCTACAAAGAACTGAGAGTTGAAAAAAAACTTGAATTGATTGTTTTCTCTCTTTTCTTGATTACAATCTTTGGGGAAAATGAAAGGTAATCACTAAAAAACAGATTTTATTAATTAATCAGTGTCATCACTTTGCAAAATAAAACTATTTCTGTGGAAAAAAGGTCATAAGCATATACTTGTAATATTTAAAAACGTGTTAAAAAAAAAAGAAAGAAGCCTTTTTATTTGTTTAATTGAGAAAATAACTGATCGATTAATTGATGAACTAAAATCATGAAATTTTTGCATCCCTACTCTTTGTCATGTGCTGGAGCTAGAGGCTTAGAGATTGACTGTGACATGTTTACTGTGGCATCTGTTGATCGCTCTGCTAATAATTGTGCTATGTTTTTTGCTGTGGTGTACCCTCCTTCACTGTGCCCCCTGACTTTTTCCCACCCTCCTCTAAATTAAATCTGGTCCTGCACTTCGTCCCCTCCCTGTGACGCCTGTATGTGGCTGTTCTGCCTCCCCTGTGTGGCACTGTGGTTTGTGTTTGTGTCGTCGGCGGATAAGCAGGGAATAGACCGCTCACATTCCTGGGTAAACTCTGCTTACGCTCCAGGGGGCTCGAGGGCTGTGCTCCGCCGGAACCCCAACTCCAGCTGTGAGCTCAAGCAGGTGCCAGTCAAACCCTATACCCTAACGTCCTTCCCTACTGCCTCTAACATACACCCTAATATAAATCACTTAACCACATATAACCATAACATTATTCATTACCATCTCAAACCCTACAACCTAATATGTCCTTAAAACAAACAACCTACCTTGACCTATTATTGTCTCAATACAGCTTTGTACAGTCTCAAACCTTTAACCCTAACATTAGTTATTACTATATAAAATGTTTAACCCTAACATTAATTGTTACGGTCTAAAACTTTTAACCCTATCATTACTTGTTACTGTCACAAGCTTTGAACTCTATTATAACCCTATCACTAACTTGTCACTCTCTCAAACCCTTAACCCTAACATTACTTGTTACTAACTCAAACTCTTAACCTAACATTGTTTGTCACTGTCTCAAACCCATAACCCTATCATTACTTGGTACTGTATCAAACCCTAAACCATAACATTGTTACTAACTCAAACTCTTAACTTTACTTGTTGTTCATTCTCAACTTTTACATGCTAGCAAGTCCAAGTCTTCCAGCAGTACACCATATCATCCTGTACTCTCTCATTGCCTTCACTCTGGTATTACTTCTGTAATCGTACTCCGTAATCTTGTGCCAGCTCCTCTGCTGCTGTCCATTTGGCTCTGTCTTTGTAAATGTGTGTCTACTGTATGTCTGAGGGTGTATAAGCATTTGTCTAGAAGGTTGTGTGTTCATCCCTCCTCCTCCTCCTCCTCTTCTTCTTCAATCAACTCATCTCTCTTTCCTTTGTCTGCTGTGCTTCTCCTGGCTTAGTAGAAGTCTAGTTGCCAACAATACCAAAATATATATTTAGTGTAACCCAATGCAGTTAACTACTACAGTGTCTCTTCTAGATGCTCATATCCACCCGTACATTTATTTGTGTTTTTTTAGAGAATTATTATTATTATTATTATTATGGAGTGCTTGATTCTGATGTTTTATTCAAATGTTTTATATCATTTCAAAATTGTGTATTTGAAAACCAGCTTGCTACATGGATGATGATAGTTTGTCTCTTGTAGCACTCTGCCATCTTTTTCTTCTCACATATTAAAATAATTTCAAATCATCAACCAATATTTAATATTCATTGATATAATTGTATACTATCTTGCTTATTACACAGCAATGCACCAGTCTACTTGTTATCAGTCAGTTAACCATTATACAAGTCCTCAATCTCCCTGTCAGGGTTTATTTTGCATTAATGACCAGCTGACTGTACATTATCCTTAACATAGCATGAATTAAGTTTGATGATTTTGGGTTTGTAAAATGATCTGGGTTTGTGCATCCAGGAGGCATTCTTATCCCTCTTCCCTCGTTCTCTTATCTTTCTGTCTTCCATTCTTCATTGTTCTCATCATCACCACCATTCTTCTGTTCACCCACTGGTCTACAGGCCAGTGAGCGTGCCTGTAATCGCATGTCTGCCTTCATCGAGACTTCCTCCATTCTCTGTCCTCCCTCCAGGCAGATCGCCAAGAAGGTAGAGCACATATTCATTTACTCACCAGTGCACTCTCCTGTTTATTCATTCCTTCATTTGTTCATGTATGTGCTCACCCATTCATTGAGCCACTTTATCTTGTACTCCATTTTATTTCAATGTTGTGATCCTGGCTTTATTGTGTGTGTGCATGTGTGTGGTTCAGAAAATCTTCATGGGGTCATGTTTTGTAATAATGCTCTCTGCGTTCAGTTGCTTCATGAAGAATTAGCTCTCCAATGGGTGGTGAGCACCAGCACCGTGAGAGAGGCGTCTCTGCAGCAGGCCTGGTTTTTCTTCCAGCTCATGGTCAGTCAACCTCCAACCTGGCACATTATTTACATCAATAACTAAAGTCAAGTCACGTTTATTTAAATAGTGCTTTATACAACACAGATTGTTTCAAAGTAGCTTCACAGTAGTGAACAGGAAAATCACAGTTAATGTTGAAAAATTCATCATTTATGTTGTAAAATTCGTCAATTATAAAACATATTTCATCATCTCTATAGAAGATAATTAGTTGTCTCTCATTCTGAAGGCTGGGTCCTCCGTAGGTCGCATTTGTCGGCATTGAGGCTGCCTCATTTCAGTAAAGTTACCATTATATTCCAAAGTAATAAAGAAATTGCAACAATTTACACTTCACAAGGGTAAACAACAGTCGATTTTATAATGGTTACTTTTCTGAATTGACTTCCGGAGAATGCAGCCTTTGAAACGAGACACCGCTTGTGTCATTATTCAGCTAATTTAGTTCAATGCTTTTCCATTTCATGTCAGTGTTGCACAGTTCATTAATTTTGAAACGAGTTCAATTCAGCTCTACAAAAGACAATAGTGTCATTATTCAGTTCAAGTCAGTTCAGTGTTGATTAAGTTCAGGTCAATAACAATGTTGATGTTCTCAAGTTAATGTCATTTTCCTGCTTAGTTCATTTAATATTTTGTTCTCATCTGAAATGTGTCAGTGCAGTTTAATGGATAGTGAATATTTATTGTCTTTTTAATATAGTTCACCCAAAATGAAAATACGTTAATTTACTCAACATTGCTGTTTAAAAATTAATAATGACAGAATTAAAATTGTGTGAACTATCCCTTTTATAGTTCCAGTGAATTATTTCAGTGGGTTTTGAAAAACCTAGTGTTTGGTTTGGTTTATATACAGCAGAATCAAAGTTTAGGATGCTATCACTCATTATTCTATGTGTGATAACAGGTGAAGAGCATGTCCCATCATCTGTTCCTGTCCTCACGCCTGGACATGCCCCGCCGCCAGCGCTTCCCAGACCGCTTTGTGGATGACATTGCTGCTTTAGTATGTGCCATCAGCGCAGACATAGCCAGCAGATATCAAAAGGTAAAAGAGCAGCGGATCTCATTTTACTGCTGGAGGAACACAGACCTTATGTAGATAAGAGGAGGTTGGAGACTTTATGATGGTTTCTACTCTGTTTTATGACTGTTTACTTTTATGAATCAACAGGAAGCATGCTTATCTCTACAATATTCGTGTGTGTTTCAGGATGTTGAGCTTGTGGAGAGGTTGAACAGCAGCTTGGCCTTTTTCCTTAATGACCTGCTGTCTCTCATGGACAGAGGCTTTATTTTCAACCTTATCCGCTCATATTATAAACAGGTACTTGCACAGACACACAAGCATGCATCCTTTGCATAGGTTGCAACATAGCTTCACCATTATGGTCGATACACCTGAATTAGCTTTAGTGCCCCTTTAATGCTATTTTAAAGGTTCCTCATTTTGTTTTGGAGGTCTCCTACAATAGATTTACAATACATGCAATGTCAAAAACCACTTTTTTCATCACCTCATTTCTCAAGAGTCTGAAAACGATTTGTTCGAAGATTCAGTCGCTCTAAACCCCTCCGTGAGCCTACTCTGCATTGATTGGTCAGATGGCCCAGTCTGTTGTGATTTTGTCTATTTGAGTCAGAAACGAATTTTAGCCCGGGAGGCTTCCTCAGCACTGACATAGTGAATTACAAACAGTAATGACGCCATCACTTTTACCGCATCAATTCCAGTGCGAGTCCTCATCCTTTGGAAGTGCATGCAAAGTGGATTCGCAGCGCAGAAAATAGTGTCTTCTCGACATGTTGACAACACAAACCAAAATCTTCCAGGCCTCCGCTACAACTACAGTGTTTGAGGGCAGGGCAAAGTAGATGCTCTTCATGGGCAGCCAATGAAGACCATACCATATGCTGGCATTATGCAAATTTGTTACATTGTTACATAAGTTTGTAACAGGAAGTCAGACTGGAATTGCTGACGACTCATATTGGCTGTTCAGAATCAGTTCTTTTTTTAGGAGAAAATAACATAATTTGTCGCCCGCTTTGATCTTTAAAACTTTGTAGACCTTTTACATTAATAAACGGCCTTTACATACTGCATACACGTTAATATTCGAAAAAGCATAGTGGGGGCACTTTGAAATACTGACTACCTCATAGTCTGAATGTATGCTTAGATATGATGCTCTTCACCATCATTTGATCATCATTATGCCATATATCATGTACACAAAAATATCTTTGTAATAAAACTCAGTTTATCGCCTGCTTTCTTTGGCACAATGTTAATTTGGTTAGACAAATATTGCTGAATTTTATGAACAATACTCCTCCTCTATAAAAAGCCTTATTTACATAAAAAGTATTTGCACTGAAAATGACTTAAAAGAATGATATTGAAGTTTTCTGTCTATTAGTGTAATATAGTCTTTTATCTATAAGCTAGTGAGCTCCAAAGCAATGGCAATATTAGCATTTAGAAGATATAAGCATTCAAAACTTCACTTCAGCACTTCAGCTTCTCATCAGAATTTTTTTCCAATCAAATTCTCTCTAGAATCTAAAGCGTCCCTCCCACAAATAGACTGAAGCTGCGGTTAAAATCAGTCACTTGTTCACACATTTACTACTTTCTACATGGTGAATGGTGCATAGTGCACTATACAGGGGATGGGGAACGATTCAGACAGTGTACATATCCTTTCCATTAGCTATATTTTAAAGCAAAATGGAGGAGAAACAGTTAGAGATTAGGAGGATACTGCGGCTTTACCAAGCTCAACAGCCCTGGTTAAGCTGTGATATAAATGAAACGCTATTGGCTATTTTAAAGAAGGGGAGGAGCTGGTCAAATATCCCACCCTGTCTTCCTGTTTGAGTGGAAATTACATCAAAACATTGAATAATACTGTGCTTTTCAAGGCACTTCAGTGGGCCTTTAATTTAAATGCTTATACTAGCACACATAGATTGCTGGTGGTTTAGTGAACAAGACACAAAACACTACATGAGAATGTGTCACAGCTGTTCATGATTTTGCCCTAGAACATTTCAGCTAACACTATGGAGCATTTGTGTCTGCAGATTAATAACAAGCTCCACACAGCGCAGAACCCCAGCTCTCTGACAGCGCTGAGGATGGACTTCATTCGGATCGTCTGCAGTCATGAGCACTACGTCACCCTGAACCTGCCCTGTGCCACCCTCAGTCCACCCGCGTCCCCCTCACCCTCCACATCCTCCACTACCTCTCAGGTACACACACACTCTAACACAGTTGAAAAAAATCTAGCAATTGCTGTTATCGTAAATGTGCTGCTTTTTCCGCATACAGTGCATGTTCTATTTAGACCTATTTATATGCAGTCTTTCATGTCATAACCACAAAACTCCTGTAAAACCTGGTAACATTCACACAATACATGGAAGTGTATCAGACAGGGAAATTATGTAACTATCTGTAAAGCAGTGTTTTTTTCCTCCTCCTTCAGAGTAATACTCTACCATTCAAAAGGGGTCAGTAAGATTTTTAAAATGTGTTTATAGAAGTCTCTAATGCTCACCAAGGCTTCATTTATTCAAAAATACAGTGACATTTTGAATTTATTCATTTATTCCTGTGATGGTAAGGCTGAATTTTCAGCATCATTAATAATTCAGCACGTGATCCTTCAGAAATTATTCTAATATGCTGATTTGATGCTCAAAGAACCTTTAATTATTATGATCAATGTTGAAAACTGTTGTGCTGCTTCAAATTGTGAAACTGTGATAATTTTGTTCATGATTCTTTGATGAAAGGAACAGCATTTATTTGAAATGGATTTTGTGTAACATTATAAATGATTGTACGGTCACGTTTGTTCAATTTAATATGTCCATGCTGAATAAAAAGGTCAAAAGAATATCTTACTGACCCCAAATTTAGTGTAGTGTACAGCAGTGTACATTTTAGTACTTTTAACAAAAATATGGGCTTCATGTTTCTGTTTTAGCATTTGGGCCATGTTTATTTACATTTTAAGTGCATTACTGTCCACTACCTCAATTTTGACCTTTTAATAAGCAAAAATTATGAAGAGAGATGAGCTGAAATAATTTTCAGTGGTAAGTGAGATTATGCCACAAATGCAGATTTTTTCCCATTAACATTCCTTTAATTCCTTCATCTCATTATAAGAAAGTATACATGATAAAGTGTGAGGGATGTTATTAGACCCTTCAGGCAGATTTACTTTATTCCTCAAGCTTGACAAGTTCAGTTTTTATGGGATGTGGCTAAAATTGAATCCACTCTCGAGAGCTGGGTGTTCATGTTGGATTAGGGAGAGTGCTCTTTCTTCTACAAATCTGTATATAAACTGACCACATTTGTGGTAAAGTGTTTTTTTTACTGTGGAGAATAAATCCTCTCATGATGATGGATGTTATGTTGCTGTCTGCCATATTATATCAGTCTGGATACACTCAAAGTAGTTCCCTGAGGAAATTAAGTGCACTTCACTATAGTATGACGGTTCTGAAGCAGACATTTTCTGTGTCTTCTCTTGTAGAGCTCTGCGTTCTCATGTCATGTTCAGGATCAGGGTGTGTTCAGCATGTTCGAACTGTCGGTGCCGTTCCGCCAGCAGCATTTTCTATCTGGCCTTCTGTTGGCTGAACTGTCACTCATCCTGGAGCCAGACGGAGAGGGGTGAGAAACGTTCCTACACAAGTATTTTACTAGGGATTCACATTTAGACATTTTCATGACAATAGCTGATTACTTTCATCTTATGGTCAAGAAAATTTGGCTACAATTTTTAGTTTTTTATAATATGCACAAATGAACAAAATGTTGTTGTAAAAATATCACACACAAAAAAAAAAAAAATCAGGTTCACTCAAAGTTCACATTAACAATGTCAATTTCAATTCCATAGCTAAAGGCTGGAATACACTACATGACTTTTGTCCCACTTTGCAGACTGGAGGAGTCGACGCTAGTTGTCGAACGTCAAAATCGCCCCCTATACCCTCATTCACTATTCCCTACATTACTCCACTAATATAGTCCACTTTAAGATGAGTGAGTGAATTCAGACACTGAGTGCGCCGGAAGGGCTACCGCTCTTGGATAGTTTGTGCTTGCGGTTTAATTAGGGGTGTGACGGTTATGATATAACCGTGAGACCGACGGTTATAGTTGAACACCGTCATTAGAACTCTATAACCGCCAAAACCGTGTTATTAAAATATATTACAGATAAGGTTATACTATCAGTGTTGGGGAGTAACGGAATACTTGTACCGGCGTTAGGTATTCAGAATATAAATTATGAGTAACTGTAGTCTCCACAGAACATGAAATATTCATTTTTTAAAATTTTTCGTGTTCGCATTTATGAGGAAAAAACAATATTATGGACGTGAGCGCTCTGAAAGCGGCACTAAAAGATGCTTTAAAACTTTCACAGAGGCATCAAACAGAAAGCACAAAACCTTTCTTTAAAACGAATTTCGTTTTATATTAACTATCTTAATTTTAATCAATGTTTCATCAACCAATTGCCTGGATTTAATAAATAAGAAGTAATAAAAGATAAATATAGCAGACGATAGATAATCACGAAACAGAGGCGCCGGCTCGTGAACTGGAGCTCATCTCGTAAATGAACCGAAACTCGGCGTATAAGGCCGCCTACTCGCCTCACAGACATGTCTACTTTTAAACAGAACAATTCAAAACGAAAGAAAGCAGACTACAGACTGCTCTCTGCTTATGTAAATGTGCATTTCTCTCTGGTGCGTTCACTACTGCGAAGATCGCGAGTCAGCATCGTCGTCACCTTCATCTTTTCAGATACTGACAAAGAAAACACTTGTTTATTAATAAACAATTAAAATATCTCCTTGCTATATTTTACATATTCATAATAATTATTTTTGCCGGTTCTTTGTGACAGATTGTAGGTGCTTTACTGGCAGCGCCACATGAACGCGTCACCACCGCATCCACCAGAATAGGCCTGTTTTTTATGGAAAGCACATTCACTGCTAGTTGTCTTGCTGTTAATTTTAAATAAACGTAGAGCAAGTAGCTAATCAGTGCCTGCTCGTTTATTCAAACTAAGTTGTCCTATGTCCTATAACAACCCCCCCCGGACGATGACGGTTATGTTACGAACCGTCACATTTAACTCACATCATAACCGTCATCACCAATTCTGAAACCGGCACACCCCTAGGTTTAATAATCATTTAAAACTTATTTAAAAGCTTATGCACTGGCAGCTCCAGTGGTAAGATGAAAAGATTTATCTTGAACTCTGTCATGGAAACTATGTATGAGCCTTAATTAAACAATTTAATAATCAATTAAAAATGAATTTACTCCTGTTTGATATTACGTGGTAGCCACATTGGACCTGGAAGATGGATGGATGGTTTATCTGCAGGCGCCATCTTCTGGTCAGACGCGGGAAATCTTTCGGCGCGCAGTGCATTATGGGTATTCTCTAGCCGTTGAGCTTACATCGGTTGTACACTCGTTATTGCGGTGTGTTATGGTGATAGTGATAACATCCACTATGGTTTCGGACACCTCTACAAATGGCTGTCCCCTCAAATAGTGCCCTATTTAAGGGTATAGGCGGTGATTTCGGACATAGCCATCGTCAGTTTGAAGTCGGAGTTGACAGATATAGCAGAGTCACGTAGTGTATGATGGGCACAGACTCTGAATTTTTTCACCTTCATATTATGGTTCCATCTAGCTGGAGGAGATCAGACATGTATGATAATTTGAGCTGATTTTAGAAAACAAATTCGCGTCCGAAATCGAATAATTCCATATACTTATATTTATCAAATACTTATAGTATGCAAAAAACAGTATGCCAACAGTACGTCCGAGTACATAGTATTCGAAAAACAGTAGGCAAGAAGTGTCCGGATGACCTACTACTACCACAGAGAATCTAAAGTGCGCATTTGATGGACTCTTTACTATCCCATGAGGCCACGGGAGAGAATTTATGAATGGCATTCCATCGACACCAACTGACGCTTTGTAGTGTATTCCAGCCTTAAAAGAAATATGCTGATGACTTTTATTGCTTTAACTTTGTCAAAGTCAATTATTCAAGTAAGCGGTAAAAAAATGCTTGAAAAAAAAGAAGCAAAGAACCAAGCTATGGAACAAATACATTTTATCCAATTATTAGCATGTTTTGCTATTTTAAAAAATAATCATCATTTGCTCACCCTCAAGTTGTTCCAAACCTGTTTATTTCTTCTGTTGACCACAAAAGAAGATATTTTGAAGAATGTTGGTAATCAAACAGTTGATGGACCCCATTGAATGCTGCCAACCATTTTTCAAAATATCTACTTTTGTGTTCAGCAGAAGAAAGGAACTCGTACAGGTTTGGAACAACACGAGGGTAAGTAAATGATGACAGAATTTTCTTTCTTTTTTTTGCTGAACTCTCCCTCTTATAAACTGGACTTTAAAAAGACATAGACTCTCTAACACTGTAATCACACAGCTCACACCTCTCTCTCGTTCTCAGCGTGTTCTTCCTCCACAAGAAGGCCATTAGTGCGCTGCACTCTCTGCTGTGCAGTCACGATGCGGACCCCCGCTACACAGACCCCCAGGTGCGCTCGCACATCGCCCAGCTCTACCTGCCACTCATCCCCATCGTCATGGAGACGCTGCCCCTTCTCCACGACTTCACCGGTTAGTGAGACCCTTTGAGCCGAGTGCCCACAATAGAGCAGTCGGCTTATCTCTTCTTCGGCTATTTATATGAACACTTTGTTTATGACTTGAATAGTTTTCCAAAGGTCAGAGCTCCGGAGAGTCATTAAAAACTGAACAAAAGTCCCATTTCAGCCAAGATCTGTATCTCTCCACCTTTGTATGTCCCAGACACGTCCCCACAGCGGGTGCGTCAAGCCTCGGCGCTCGTCGACGATAACGACCCAGACAACGGCACCATCAGCCAGTCTGTTGCCATGGCGATAGCTGGCTCACCCCTCCCCCATGCCAAAGCCAACCCCTTCACTCTGCCGTCAGTGGTGAGTACCTGCTCACTGAACACCATTAATAAGTCCTGTTGTGATTATGAATGAAGACTGTGAACTTGCACTACTGTTCAGAATTTGTGATTTTTATGATTACTGTATTTATTTATTTATTTAATTTTTACTGTATTACTTTTATGATTACTGTATTTATTTGATCAAAGTTTCAGTAAAACAGAATTATTTGTAATATAGTTTGAAATTTAATTTATTCCTGTGGTCAAAGCTGAATTTTCAGCATCATTACTCCAGTCTTCAGTGTCACATGATTCTTCAGAAATCATTCTAATATGATGATTTGATGCTCAAGAAACATTTTTGATTATTAGCAATGTTGAAAACTGCTTCTTGATATCTTTGTGGATTTATAGTTTATAGATTTATAGTAAAATTCACAGATTTATAAGTTCCTCATCGTCTATTTGAAATAGAAATGTTGTGTAATATAATAATGTCACTTTTATTTATCACTTTTTACATTAATTTAAGGTGTCCTTGCTCAATAAAAGTATTCATTTATTTTTAAAAAAAAATTACTGACCCTTGACATTTTGAACAGTAATGTATTTTTCAGAACTGTGGCGTAGCAGTTTACCTGGTTCTGGTTATATTCCCCAAATACACATCACTCTCCTCTTATCCCAAAAATAAGAAAATCCCTTTTTTCATTTTTTTTTTTAAAGAAAATATTTATGCACATACAGTTTATTTTTTGAGTTCACATCTTTTACCCATGCTGCTCTAGTAGAATAAATAGAAAAGACAAACAACAGAAATAGAACTACTTGTGATAGTTCATGGTCTTCTGGAATTTTCCCTCAACTTCAACTGAATGAGGTCACCGCTGAAGTGTCTTAATATCACCACTAGAGGAGCCCTTCACAAACACACACACTCCTGCTCGTTCTGTCTGCTACAGTACCGCCCTCCTCCACAAGAGTAGGGATTATTATATACTCCTTCCCCTGTAGGTGTACAACACTGTTTCCTGTCAATTACTAGTGAATATTAATGGCAAGCGTATGGCTGAGAAAATTTGCGTTGTGTGTCTGAGTGTTTATTATACATATGGGTGTGTAAGGAGTGGACATCCTCTGTATATGCCTGTCCCAAACAGGCTGCCGGATGTGTCTAATCCAGCCCGGCTTTGTTGTGTTTTTCTGTTTTCTGTGTGAGTGTATTGTAAATGTGTTTGTGTTTGTTTCTCGATCAGGCGGGCCGTCAGTGTAGCGCCCTCTCTGCGGAGTGCAGTAGGACGCTGCTGGTTTGTTTCCTGTGGGTGTTGAAGAATGCAGACGCAGGGCTGTTGGAGCGATGGGTGTCAGACCTGTCTGTGCCACAAATCAACCGCTTGCTTGATCTTCTTCACCTCTGTCTGTCCTGTTTCGAATACAAGGTACATCCACATTCCCCTCTCATCCTTTTAAGTCTGTGAATGTGAATACATTTATAATATTTAAGTTAATACACCAAAAAATGAAAATTATTCCATAATTTACTCACCCTCAAGCCATCCTGGGTGTATATGACTTTCTTTCAGCTTAATACAGTCGGAGTTATATTAAAAATATCCTGGCTCTTCCATACTTTATAATGGGAGTGAATAGTACCTTTAGATTTTGAAGCCCAAAAAAAGCACATCTGCCCATCATAAAAGTACTCCATACGGCTCCAGGGGGTCAATAAAGGTCTTCTGATGCGAAGCGATGCGTTTTTGTAAGGAAAATATCCATATTTATAACTTTAGAAACTATAATCACTGGCTTCCGGTAATGGCCGTACTCGAGTCTAGTTCCGGCAGAAGGTTTCAAGGCAGCAATCCTAACTATGTCCCTTTAGGGGCTCCGTAGAATGCGTTATTCATTTTCTATGCCTTTCCAAAAAAGGTATTCAGCTTAAAGGCCGTGTTGCAGGGTTAATTTTTCAACGAATTTGTGCAATTTGCTTGTTGGTAATGAACATTTAAACTGTTATCCATTGTATTTTATGTTGTTGGGTATCACAAAACGGAATATAATACGAAAAAGTAGGTACTATCTTACAGCGGTTTGCAACGATTCTCCTTTCCCCCACGTCATTGCATTACGTCACGTTGGGGAGAGAATTTACCAAAGCCCACCATGAGAGCATGAGAGTGACTAGAGACGAATAGTAGACGAGAGTATTCAGATTATAGAAAAATAGATAAATACATAGATATAGATAGATAGACTAGATATATATATATAGATAGATAGATAGACTAGATATATAGATAGACAGACAGACATTTAGATATTTCCAACGCAGTTTCCATGGGACGGCACCGCCCGAGCACCTGCCAAACACAGCGAGAGACCAGTGGTGGCTTCGTTTGCAACAACATTTTCACCGGAGGAAGAGATAAATGCTTAGAAACGCCCATATAGCTAGCATGATATCCTTCTATTTCTAGATGACAAAGACAAAGTTTACCAGCCAGAGCTGCCAACTCTCATGCATTGGCCGTGACGGTGAGACACACACATTTGATTGGTTTCACACGCCACACACCCCTGATTTCTCACGCTGAAGTGCCAACCCGGTCGGTCAAATGCCTGAAAGATTGGTTTATCTATAGATCTACCTGTTGTGCCACTCGTGATCGACTAGTTATACCGGCAAATTAGTTAAAATCTCCCGGAATCTAAAGCGAGCGTGCATTCGAGCGAGCGTGCAGTCTCTGTGTCGACTGTGATCCAAAACTCGCAGCGCAATGACAGTAAAATAAAATAAAAAAGTGTTGTTATTGCGCACTGCTGCTCGTAGACTAGCTCCAGTGCTCATTGCTAAATGATAGCAACTCACCAGGACACTTCACCAACTCTCCACTCATTCATTCTAATACTAGGCTGAGGCTACCTTTCCTCCACTTCTCCCCAGCGTGACGTCATCACAGAGTTGCGTAAAAAAAAACGTTAATACCAAAAACTTAAAGGGGTCTTTAAGACAATTTTTGAGACATTTTAAAAATGATATACATATCTTGAGTGATTTATGTACCCATTAATCGACAGTGGTGGTTAACCTGCAACATGGGCTTTAAGGCACATCCCTAGTCTCTCTAATGACTATTTGGTGTTTATAAACATGACCCGTCTAGTCAAAGTAGGATTGATATGGTTTTTTTCTTTAATACCAAAGTAACAGTAAACAAATAAAAATTGAGAAAGTCAATCAAACATTGTGCTGTGTCCGGCTACGTAGCATCTTCCACTTTCCCCTAACCCTTTTTTTTTATTAATTTTTTTTTATCTGAAAAAATCTGAGAATTTTAAATGTAAACTTTTTTTCATCCACGTCTGGGGATTTTTTCTACTAATAATACCATATCTATTTGAAACCGTATTGTGTAAAATAAAATATTTGAGTGGCATGTTTATACATGTTTCATGTATTTTTATTTATTTTTTAATTTATGAATGCCATGTACTGGTTTACAGAGAGGCTGTTATTAAGGCTGGGCCAGTTTAAAACTATAATTGTCTGAACGTCCTGTTTAATTCCAAGAAAAAAAAAAAAGAAAAAAAAAAGGGTATAAAATGATCAGGAAGAACTATTTTTGGTGCAAAATCATTGTAAACTGATTACAGAAGATAAAACAATTCATATGTTAGATAAACATATGACATGACCCTCTTAAAAATTCACAAAAATAAGTTTCTTCTGTTAAAATCCCAGAATTTTGACTCGATTTTTTGTTTGTTGGATGTTAACATGTTTTGATCGTCCTGTTCGTTGTGCCTCTTCTCAGGGGAAGAAGACCCTGGAGAGGATCAACAGTGTGACCTTTAAGAAGTCTCAGGACATGAAGGCCCGTCTGGAGGAGGCCATACTCGGCACCATCGGAGCAAGACAGGAGATGGTCCGCCGCTGCAGAGGTACGACAGATGCTCTGTTGGTATTTGTGCCCTTGTAAATGTTGATGCATTGAATTTGTCATTCATCACTGGTCCTTTGCGTTCCTCAGAGCGGAGTCCTTACGGAGGTCAGGAGAATGTCCGCTGGAGGAAAAACGTCACTCACTGGAGACAGAACGCAGACAGAGTGGATAAGTGTGTCCTTTTTTCCCCCCCTTCTCTTGCTTTTTGAATATCTTTCCATTGCTGTTTAGCTTCATTGGACATCTGAATGCCATTGCTGTAACTGTCAGTCGACTTAATGAAGCTCATAATCACAGGGTACATGTGCAGTTCTGTGTGTGTGTGTGTCAGATGGGCACTATGAATAGCTTACAGTAAACACTGTCTCTGCGTAGAACCAAGGCAGAGATGGAGCAGGAGTCGGTAGTGGATGGAAACTTGGCAACAGAAGCTGCTCTCATAGCCCTAGACACACTGGAGATCATCGTGAAAGTAAAGGAGACATTGTTGCTCACATTTGAATGCAGTTACAACAGATACCGTGCGTTACAACGGTGTATGATAGATTAAAAGTGTTTGTGTGTGTGTTTGCATCAGACTGTGGTGATGTCAGAGCTGAAGGAGAGCGTGTTGAGTGGTGTGCTGAGAGTCCTCCTTCACAGTATGGCAGGAAACCAGAGCGCCCTCTTCCTGCAGCACTGCTTCAGCACACAGAGAGCTTTGGTCTATAAGGTTTGTGTCTGGATAACCCTAAACCCTGGTGCAAAACCCTTCCTGCACCAGGGGGTATTAGACAAAATACTATAGCATGTATGTATCAGCCATTTATTGCTTATAGCTCATTTGATGAATATAATTATCAGCTTATTGGTATCAGCCAAAACTTTGAATGCAAAACTCTACACTGTAAAAAATGATCGTGATTTTAACGGTAAAAGTGAAAAACTGTTAATTGGTTAACAGAACGTTTCCATAGTCTACACGGTAAATGACTGTGATAGATCTAACAGTAAATTTAATAATACCGTAAAATTTGCATTGTATGATTTACAATGAAAAAAATTTAATTGACAATCCCACAATTCCCTGCGCGACATTTCACATTTGATGTATTTTTGTTAAAATAACTGTTTCTTCACAGTTTTTCTTAGGTTTTTCTAATCAGTTATGTAGATTAGGGTTTTATGTTAATGTTGTTAAATTTATGTTTTTAAATTTCATGTTTCATGTGTTACCATGATGGTATTTAGTGTTTGTGTGAATGACACATTGTGTGCAGCTTCTATATAGTATTAAAGGAGAACTCCGGTAAAAATTTGGAGTGCTGTCAGTACAGAGAACAACGACAAAAATCGCCTACACCGTGTTATCCTTTTTTTAAAATGTGCATCCTGTTGACTTAAATGGGGCAAGTTTTAAACCTGCTTTTAGCCTCTTAACATCCTTGATGTGTCATTATAAGTGCACAGCCGTGTGAGTGGTGTTATTCAGAGTGAACACGGTGAATATGAGTGCAGTAGATGTGAAAGATATGAATAAAAGTGCCAGCTCACATACCTGTATTTACTTCCTATTTTCTTCTGCTCTGTGTACAAATGGCATAGAGATCACAAAGGAAATTGTAGAAGAAGCTAAGCTTTGAACGTGTTTCTGTAGTTCCCAGAGATGTTGTTTGAGGAGGACACTGAGCTCTGTGCAGACCTGTGTTTGCGGTTACTGCGTCACTGTAGCAGCAGCGTGAACTCCGTACGCAGCCACGCCAGCGCCTCCCTCTACCTGCTCATGAGACAGAACTTTGAGATCGGCAACGTAAGTCAAAATGTCAAATTAAGCTCTGATGCTTGATTCAGCTTTCCCTATAAAGACATGATAAACCAAATGAAATCCTGTGTCTTTCCTCCCGATCTGTAGAATTTTGCCCGTGTGAAGATGCAGGTCACCATGTCTCTGTCTTCACTCGTGGGAACCTCTCAGACCTTCAACGAAGAGCATTTGCGGCGCTCTTTAAAAACTATTCTTACGTATGCTGAGGATGACCTGGAGCTCAGAGATTCCCCCTTCCCTGAGCAGGTATCAAACACTTGAATCTGGGTGGCCAGCTAAAAGGTTGTAGGTTCGAATCCCACAGGGGACCCAATCGCCACCACTAATTTGCCCTTTAACCCTAAAAACCCTATAGACCTTAGCCAAAGCAGCGCCATATTTAATTTTTGACAGAAAGGAAAACAAAACTCTGAGGGATAGAATTAGAGTACATTGGATCGTGTTAAAGTAAGGGATCATACTGTTGTTTAACGACATACCAATTGTTCAGCTGATAAAACGCGTCTTTCTGAAAAAACTTTGTTGATAATTGAAAACGGCATGAAAACATCTTAAAAAGTTGTGAGTTATGAAAATAACGTGATCCAGGACCTTTTATTCAGAGCGTGTTGTGATAAAGACGTCTCCCTCACAGCCTCGCTTTCATCTGTTAAATTCAATACAGCGTCTAACCTGACTAAGGCTTATACTGTATCATATTTAATACATGAACTTCTAAGGCCTCTAAATTATAAACACAAATTAAACTTTGCTGGAAAACGTGTTGCATATAATCTACTACATGCCTTTTGTCAGTCCCCTTCAGGTCCTCATACACATGTATTAATTCTGTGAAATCTTTAATGATTTTTTTTTTTATAACATCTTTAATATTGTTATTAATATTTCAACATGAACATTGACTGGACTAAAGCAAATTAGGTTTACTTGGTTATACATATCCATATGTTTTGCTCCCCACAATAAAAACTTCAGAGATTTGATCATAAAATTAAGCATTTAAATGTCATCTTAATGAGACATATTGGGACTTTGGGAGATATAGAGTGACAATTGATATTATGTAATCATTTAATTACATTTACAAGCTATTAGAATTTCATCCGAAATATTTTTCTGACGATTATAATTTTAAATGTCAGGCTTTAAGGATAGATTTTTATACACTTTATATCTGCCATAAAAATGATGCTTTCCAGGAGAGTCACTAATATGATGCTATTCTGCTGTCGTCTCTGTAGGTTCAGGATCTCGTCTTCAACCTCCACATGATTCTCACTGACACTGTGAAGATGAAGGAGCACCAGCAGGACCCAGAGATGCTCCTAGACCTCATGTACAGGTCAGTGCTCTCTCTTCATGAAACCCAAAGGACGCCTATTGCGGCTCCTGTGCTGTATGTGAAGGTGGCTCTTCTCTTTGTGTAGGATTGCTAAGGGCTATCAGAACTCTCCAGATCTGAGACTCACCTGGCTGCAGAACATGGCAGGGAAGCACTCGGAGAGAGGGAACCACGCGGAGGCAGCACACTGCCTGGTGCATAGCGCCGCCCTGGTGGCCGAGTACCTCAACATGCTTGAAGATTGTCGTTACCTCCCCATCGGCTGTGTGTCCTTCCAGGTAAATGCTCGGTGTGTGTGTGTGTGTGTGTTTAGGCTTGATTTAAAAAAAAAAAGCTTGAAGAAAAATGTAAAAATTATCTAAAATGTTTCATTTGGGCCAGTGTTGTTATTGTTAACTAAAACTGTTAAAATTATTTTCCAATAATTGAAATAAAGCTTTATATTACAAATGTTGCCTGTCCAACTAACCAAAATAAGTTGGAGTACTAAAATGACTAAATCTGAAATAAAAATATATTAAAGCTATATAGAAATATATAAAAACACTATTGAAAAATGACAAAAGCACATAGCCAAATTACTAAAACTTTTTTTGTGTGTCATAAAAATGAACAAAATCTGGTAGCAAATATAGATTTTTATTGTAAAGGTTTGCTCTTTTAATGTTTAATTTGGTAAAACTCTTTATCCAGTATTCATTAAGAACTCAAAGTCATGGAAATTATCTGATACTCTAATTCCTGCATTTGCATTTTAGTCAAATGTTTACACACAAATAATAAAAATAAAAAAAAGATGAATACAATTTTACTTTAATGAAAATAATAATCTCACAGCAGTATTTATACGAATCATACCATATTTATTTGCAAATATTATGTCTAATAAGAATGTTTTTTAATTGAATTAAAATAATGTTTTATTAATGAATAATGTTTTAATACAAATGTTTTAGATATATTGAGAGGAATAAATTGAACAAGAATCGATCCGAATAGATTTTTAGTCTCTTTGACACTTGAATTGTATTTCACAGAGTATTTCGTCCAATGTGCTGGAGGAGTCTGCGGTGTCTGATGATATCCTGTCCCCAGAAGAGGAGGGCATCTGTTCAGGGAAGTACTTCAGTGAGTCAGGGCTCGTGGGACTTCTGGAGCAAGCAGCTGCCTCGTTCAACATGGTGAGAGCTCACGTCACAGTCACGGAACCTGAGAGTATCCAAGGGATTTAGACTTGTTTTTAAGTCAGCGACACACATTTTTGTGGGATTATCAGCGCAGTGAAGGCTGACTGTAGTTTCTGTCTCTCCTCTAGGCTGCCATGTACGAGGCCATAAATGAGGTTTATAAGATCCTCTGTCCCGTTCACGAGGCCAACAGAGACTTTAAGAAGCTCGCCTCCGTCCACGGCAAACTGCAGGACGCCTTCAACAAAGTATACAATCAGGTTTGTTGACACAGGAAGTAATGTCTCCAACAAGGTCCAAACAATCTTACACGGTTTCTGGAGTCAGTATGTTGAATGGCTACTTCAGTAGTATTCATTGTACATTCTTAAATAGGCAGCTGTTATTTCTTGTAAATGAATATAAATCCTTTTATAGTTAATTTGTCTGCTGCTTTGTTCGGTATTAGAACCACAGTAGTAAATAATAATAATACATGAATTAGTCTTATTTATTAGTAATAAAATTGCAATGCACTTTTTTAGATTATGTGAGCAGGTTTCACAGTAATTCATTTCATTCAAAATTCTCTTTTCTGATATTGAACGTAGTTATTATATTGAGAAGGGGGGGGGGGTAATACAGAAGTAACCATGGTAACCACTGTTTTTCTGCTTTTCCATAAGCACTACCAACTGTCACAGTTAATTAGCATGAATCAGCATCTGCTGTTTTTGTTCAGACTAATTATATCAAACATGCATAATAATTTATTAGGCTGAAATGTGAGGTTTATCATTTTACACATCTTAATTTTCTACAATTATTTATTATCTGAGCTGTAAACTAGTAGTTTTTATGGTCATGTTAAAGTTTAAAACGTTATGCATGTTTCTATTTTTAATTGTAATAATTAATAGTAATTTATCGTGCCAAACTAACAATAGTAATTGACCGCTTTCAAAGTTATATAACGAGAATCTGCGCCCTGGATGGAACCGGTCTTTGTGCCGAGATCTGGACCACAAACACTGATTGCTGACCTCTGGTGCAAAGCTCTCTGTTATTGTAATGTGTGTGTGGTTTAGAGGTGTGATTGATGTCTTCTCTGTCTTGTCGGTGATGATGTGTCTCCTGCTGTGTCCGCACACAGAGTTCAGGATGGGAGGTAAGGCTGTTCGATCACACTGTGCTCCTGTATTTATCAGTAACCATATGTTGCAGTTTATGTTAGAAAAGAATTCTCTCCTCCACAGAAACTAACTGTCTCTGCTCTTTATCTCTTTGTATTTTCTCCATCCGTCTCCCCCTGTGCGGTCTGGATGTTTTCCTGGTGAGTGAACATGAACTTTGTTACCCAACATAAAATTCAAGCCGTTCCATCTCGCTCTAAGGTTCACCATCTCTGACACACTTATGTAAGGCCATTTCACAAGAATGGCAGCAGTCAGTGCCTCGAGCACATGTGTACGCATTCAGATCCAGACTCCATGCCATCAGTGTTGTGTCCTTAGGCATGCAGCAGACTAAAGTGCTGTTATTTAGGCTTTTATGTGACACGCAATGCTCTTATGCCTCTTTACATGTCTCCATTGTTTCTGTCCTCAATGCTCAGGCCATAGAGGATGTTTGGCACCTACTTCCGTGTGGGCTTCTATGGATGCCGCTTTGGAGATCTGGATGAGCAGGAGTTTGTCTATAAAGAGCCTTCTATCACCAAACTGGCCGAGATCTCACATAGACTGGAGGTTTGTTTCTAGTCTAAAGAAATTATAATGGCTGTTGTTACTTTGTTGATGATAATACCAAAAAAAAATTTATTTATTTAATGTTTATTAATATTAGTAGTAATTTAAGTGAGGGATCGTGTTAAAATTAGGTCTAACATTCTGCCTGCTTAAAATTGAAGTAGTGCGTAAGATTACATTAATTTCAGTGAATGAATTATAGCGTTTATTTGAATTAATTATCGAGAGAGATGAGAGATGCTTACAGTTCAGTGTCTCTCTCTATTGAGTTGAATTACTTCAAAACAGCGCTTTTACCCCCTCGTTGCTGAGAAATATAATGTATATGATTCATTAGCAAAGCTATTTTATTAAAGGGCACCTATTATGGCATTTAAAATGTTCCTAATATTGTTCTGGGAGTCCCCAACAACAGTTTTACAAGCATGAAATGACAAAAAACACTTTTGTTGTCTTATATGCATTTATTTTTACCTGATTTGCTCACCGACTCCCATATGAATCGTTTAGCGAGTCATTTTTCCAAACCCCGCCTTTGCGTGACGCTAATCTGCGGTGATATGTTAGCTACCATAGCCCAAAGGAGTGACACCGAGCCGACGGGGTGTCATTGGTTGTTGTGTCAGAAGCTGCGCTGTGCGTTCACAACACAAAATAATTATTGAGCATGCTACATAAAACATAAAACCAACAATTTTTTATATTAATAATACTTACAGGTTGTGATTCGGAGAAGGAAGCTGATCCAAAGACTTGGTACTGAGCCGTCCTTCAATATCAGCCGGCTCGCGAATCCATATTTGACAGCATTTATGTTTTTGAAGCAATCATCTTCAAAATGACGCGAACACAGCAATAACTTCGGACTATACATCTGTGGTATAGTTGCATATATGAACTGTAGCCACTGATTCTTCAAATGCTCGTCTCTGGGCAGATGAAAAAATGTCGCTTTTGCGTCACACTTCAGAACACAGCGTCTCGTCGCCATGATGTTTTCAAGTTTCCCTGGCTTCTACCATAGTACGAGCGCAATGAGTGGGCGTATCTTATTCAAATAACTTGTACAAGTGACGTCATAAAGTTAGAGAAAATGCATTGTTCGTCTATCGATTCATATCAGCGACTCAGAGTCGACTCTTACTTTTGAGAGACAATAACTTTGTGTACGGTGAACTTTCATGTGTAAAACTTCGCAGGATGTTTTCGTTCACTTAGATCTATGTTACACACTACATGAAGGGCAATTTTCAAAAATCCATAATAGGTACCCTTTAAAAGTCGTGGGCAGCGTTGATGCATTTCTGTGCTCCTGAATGTTTCTGTCTGTTGCTACATGTGCATTAAACGATTTTATTGCACACATTCCAGCCAATCAGAATCGAGTATTCAGACAGACCATGGTATAATAATTTATTGATTTATAATTATAATACAATTTTTAATAAATAATTATAATATAATTATAAACAGTTGTTTTTCTCAACATGAAAAAATTTAGCTGTTTTTTATCCTTTTAATTTTTTACTATATTTAATTGACATTGTTTCAAAAAAAAAAAAAAATTTGTTTTTTTTTATGTTTGAAAGTGTCCTACATTTTGAAAGAAGAAAGAAACAAACACACTGTTTACAATTTATATTAATTTATGAGAAATTATTTGTAGTCCAGGGGGGCAAATCGTGGGTCAATATCAGGACCGTGGTCCACCCATTTGTTTTTTGCATCTCAAATGATGCTTTTAATAAAATTATTTGTAAGAAATATGCTTATTTCCTTTATAGGAATTTTACTCTGAACGATTTGGTGACGACGTGGTGTCGATCATCAAGGACTCCAGCCCTGTTGACAAGACCAAATTGGACCCCAATAAGGTTAGATACGAACACTAGTGCAGGACTGAAGGCCATATATATATATATATATATCCATATTGAAGAGTGCTGTGTATGTTTCTGTTACCCAGGCATACCTTCAGATCACATATGTGGAGCCCTTCTTTGACACTTATGAGCTGAAGGAGCGCATCACATACTTTGACAAGAACTATAACCTGCGCACGTTCATGTACTGTACGCCGTTCACGCTGGACGGTCGGGCCCACGGCGACCTGCATGAGCAGTACAAACGCAAGACCATCCTCACAACCTCCCACGCTTTCCCCTACATCAAGACCCGCATCAATGTCATCCATAAAGAGGAGGTGTGGGACGCTTATGTTTTGGAGATTTATACATTGCTACAAGAAAAAGGCTTTTGTAACTACATTTCCTCCTCGCTACAGATCATTCTGATGCCGATGGAGGTGGCGATCGAGGATATGCAGAAGAAAACGCAGGAACTGGCCTTCGCCACCCATCAGGACCCTGCAGACCCAAAGATGCTCCAGATGGTGCTTCAGGGTAGTGTTGGTACCACTGTTAATCAGGTAACCTTTGGATTAAATGTTTTGTTTTCTGTTTTTCCATTATGTCGGCTTGTTTGTGGATGTGAACCTGTACATGTTGTCACACAGGGTCCGTTGGAGGTGGCTCAGGTCTTCCTGTCTGAAATCCCAGAGGACCCCAAACTCTTCCGCCATCACAATAAACTGCGCCTCTGCTTCAAAGACTTCACTAAAAGGTGGAGTAACATTCATGCACACTTTCCTGCACACGAGCACGCTCAATTTTTAGCAGAGTTGGAAATGTTTAGATAGTGATTAATTTGTTTCTTAATGCGTTTCTTAATGCTTTGATTAAAAATCCTGCCAATGTTCAACTTCATATGTGATTTTAACAAATCATAATTTATTTACTTTTAGCGTTTAAAATGATTCACCAGCAAAAGTCATTTGAATGAGAGTACACTATTTAATTAAATCAATTAGTTTACGACCACTTTTCACTTTTTTTTTGTTGTTGTCTCTTTAAGTATTACTTAACTTATTTTTTATGCTATAAACTTATTTTTCCTGCTTAAGATGCACATTAAGGAGAAGTATTTTGAGATTTGTCTAAAAGCATTTGAAGATGTTACTGAAGCAAATCACATTTCAGTGTATCAAATCCTATTGAATCTTTGTGAATTTGGAATATTTGCTTTTGAATTAAGTAAAAAAGTAATGAATCAAAAATGGATTTTCTTTGGCCTTGTTTTGGATGTTTATGGTCCTAGACATGACAACAGTCTATTTCCTTATAAAGCTGGCAATTACTTGAACCACATACCAGCATGGTATCTGAATGAATACTACACAAAGTGATTCAGTGTTTGAAATTAATACTTAAGTAAAATGTTCTACATTTTAGTTGATACAAATGGACAGCTTGTTTTTTTTTAACCTACTAACTTGCAGTATTCTTGACTCAGGTGTGAGGATGCTCTGAGGAAGAACAAGTCTCTGATTGGTTCAGATCAGAAGGAATACCATCGAGAGATGGAGCGGAACTACACTAAACTGAGAGAAGCTCTGTTTCCCCTTATCAACCGGAAAATTCCTCAACTCTACAGACCGCTGCCTCTGCCGACCACACCAACACAGAGGTAACGCCACTCACTCATCCAAACACCAGCCCCTTAAGCATGTACATTTATTTTTTTATGTTTTGCGGTTTTATCTGAAATTGATGATAGCACAATAATAGAACAGGTCATCGCAGCCTGGTTACTTGTCAACTAAACCCATCATACTAATTAAAAATCTGTGCACCCTGACTCATGCTAGTTGTATAGCAGCCAATTACTCTTATAAAAAGTTTGTGTGCATTATGAGACTGTCTTAGCCTTGAACAGCATGTTTACAGACTGTGTACTAATATAAAAATGAATCCGCATTCAATAAATAAATGTTTATAAAATGTATAATAAATTACATGTATCATAAACATTAATGTTTGTAGTTAAATATAATTATATATTAAATAATTAGTTAAAAAAGAAATAACAAAAATAATAATATTAAAGTCAGCATGAAACGGAAGTTGCACTAGTCTTTTCTTTACGTATTTTTTTTTACGTATATCAGAGTGAAACGGCTTCTGGAATGGCGGGACTTGATTTTGTCCATCGGGAATTGATAGCATTGTGGTGTGTTTGGCGTTGCTTACTAAATGGCGGCAGATCTGGATGGCAGTTTGCAGTCAGTTGTAGAGGATATTTACTCCCAGACCAGTCATGAAGAAAACTGACATAGTTTTGAGGAGGAGGGGAGTGTACATGAATTAAAAAAAATATATAATAATTATGCACACAGAAAAATCATTCATAATAAACACTGCAACAGTCTGTAAAAAAAATAATAATAAGAATTGTCCATTTCGATTTCATGGTGACTCTACCATATAATAATGCTCATCATCATCATCATCAGTACTTTTGTTCATTATGTGACCCAAGCCGGGGTGTTTCGTAGGGTCGTCGTTCATGATGGTGACCCCCAACGCCTGATGTGAGCGCCCTGTCAACCATGAGAATTGTAAACAATAATACTGTTAACATAACTTATACCATGGTCTGGGTGAATACTCGATTCTGATTGGCTACAGGGTGTCCGTTAAAAAGTGATAGAGGACACCTAGTAAAGTAGTTCTGGTGAAACTGACTGTTTACCGTTCGAAATTAATAAATAAATGCGCTGCTTACAACAGCTGTGAGTAACCATAGCAACAGGCAGTCAAAGTACAATACACTAATACAATGCACACTAATACAACAATGAGCGACTTCGTTATTTCTTTTAACATTTATGGAGAATATGACAACTTTGACGACTGGTATGCTGCTGAAGAAAGAAAAAATGTAAATAAAACGGAGAAACGACACAAAGAGATAACATCGGGAGAATTGAATCAAATAGAAGACGAAAAAGATGAGATCAACACGAAAAAAAATACTAAATGGGCAGTAAATACACTCAGAGACTTTATTGTTCAAAAAGAAATGGACTCCAGCTTTGAAAATTACACCGCTGCTGCTCTGAATGAGACCCTGCGGGAGTTTTACGCAGCTGTCCAGACAACCAAGGCAGGAGGAGAGTACAGCGTTTCAAGCCTAAGGAGCCTGAGAGCCGGTATCAATCGCCAGATAAGGGAATTCAATATTATAACTGACACCAGATTCATGACCTGTAATGCTGTGTTTAAAGCAATAATTAAACGTTACAGAAAAAGCGGTAAAGATACCAGCGTTCACCATCCACGTATTTCTGAGTCTGATCTTGAAATCATAAAGAATTCACCTGTACTGTCTCCCGATACGCCCCTTGGCCTGGTCAGAAAAGTCTGGTTTGACATCCAGCTGTGTTTGGCTCGGCGTGGCAGGGAGGGCAACCGGGAGCTCTCCATGCAGTCTTTTAAAGTCCAGAGAGACGAGGATGGGGTTGAATTTGTCACCCTGGCTTACAATCCGCACACCAAAAACCACAACGATCCGAATGACCCAAATAAGGAAAACTTCCGAGGTTTTATGTTTGCCAGACCCGGGGATCCGCTGTGTCCAGTAAAAAGTTTCACGTCCTATGTGTCCAAATGTCCACTTGCCGACTTTTTCAAATTGCACTATAAATGGAAACGTTGAAATTAATTGTAAATAAAAAAGCTAGCATGTAGGCAAATGACCCTGATTAATCTGATTAATTTATTGCCCTCTATAAGCGCAAATCGCTGGAGCCAGAACTAATTTTTATTTATTTTTTTGATTGTTGTTTGATTAATTGTTTTATGTGTAATAAAAAAATAACTATGCCTACCTTTGTGTTTCATGAAAAAAAAATGAAAAACAAGCTGAGCGGACTATAAATATCTCCGGTTGCTATATAAACCGTCAGGCAAGTTATTATTTGTAAAAACTAGAGATTTAGCCTAATTAAAATATAAACTAATGTTTTAAAAATGTTTTATTTGGCAAGTGACCATGGTATAAGCGGGTTAATGCCCTTCGAGATGTCCGTTGTAAGGTTTTAATGGACTTCGGCGGAGATGGACCTCCGCTGCGCGTCGGCCGGTTTACACCTCGCCGTCTTCCATTAAAACCTCACAATTAACCCTTACATTTTTAACAATAACAAAAATGGATGCAATTTTTAAAATGTCTTTTCACCTTTTGTTGAGACAATGTAATAATATAATACAGTTACATCTACATTCAATAAATAAATAATAATAATTTTTAGGAGAAATAAAATGCCTATATCATAAATTTATAATTATAATTTATGTTATTATTAATAATAATAATAATACAGTAAAACAAAATTGTGTCATATTTGAAAATAAAATGAAAGCAGTTTTTTAAGACAATAATATACAATTGCATCTACAGAAATAAATATCAAGTAAACTTATGTAATGACAACAATATGAACATAAATAATAATAGTATTGACATAATGAAATTAAAATAACAGAAACATACTGTTGAGGCAACATACTAATATACAGTTCTACATTCAATAAATGAATATTAATGTGTATAATAAGTTTAATAATGCATATATAATAAGCAGTTCTGTTAGGTGTCTTTTGTTTTTCCCCATCCAAACTCCATTTTCTTTAGTGAATGTTCACTGACTGTCAGAGCCATGACCACCATGAGTCACCAGAGGGGATTTGTTCAAATCATGGATCTGTTCTTGCTCATCTTTACAGGAATTCTCTCAGTCGGTCCAGTTTTCGGCGGGTGGAGTGCTGAGGTGTGGCGGAGCTGAGCGCGGGTGGATGTAAAACCAGACGTGATCTGCCGCTCCATCATTTAACCCCCCCAACCGCACACTAACACACTGCACATTCCTCTCTCAGGCACAAGCCCTCCTGAGCCAGCCTCTCTCTTCAGTCTGTTTACTCTGAGAGGTTATCTGCTGTAAACAGAGTCATTATGATCTTCATGGGCACAGCAGCATAACTGCTCAAACTAGTCATCAGTAGAGAAAAATGAGCTTCTCGCTCAACTGCAGAGGTAATTTTAGGTTCCAACCAGCACACGGCATTCAGATGCTCCCCTGCACTTCCTCCTTTTGTTTGTTTGTGCTGTCTTTCCCGTCTTGTGCGCTTGTGTGAGTGTGAGAAAGAGGGCAGCAATACGAGCCACAGTCCTTCCAGACATTTGTGAGTGTGTGTGTGAGAGAGAACGTGTTGCCACATAAAACCTTGTAGCGCTGTCTGATTTATCTGCTTGCGCTCAGTGGATTAAAGTGTTTGTGAAAGCTCTATGTCATGTCTTTTCCAAGACTAACGGCTGACAGGCTGAGGCCGGCTCACTCAGAGAAGACGCGTTCAATCTATCACATCCTTTGCGCAAACTGTTTTTAAAAGTAATTCTGCTGTTGGCTCAAGCACTGATGTTGATGAGCAAAGGAAAGCTGGATTTGTTTCAAGACTGTCGACTGTATAGTGGAGATCCCTTGATCATTCTTTAGATGTGTGTCCCTTTAGGTAACAGAAGAAGAGGAGGGAAGCATAAGGCATTAATATAGTCATTTACTGTGGAAAAAGTTCCACACCGCACTAACAAAAGAGCACACTAACGTTCTGCACTGACTGCTGTGAATTTTGACAGCCACTTCTGCACCGAATCCTACTTTCAGACACAAAGGCGTTTTAATGTTCATGTTATTGTAAATGCACATTAATGTAATGTATACTATCCACGTTATGCACAAGTATGTAAACTGGAAAAAAAAAAAGGAGAACTATTTAGATGTTACCATTTTGTGATGATACCAGATGAAATGGTTTTTGAATGTAGCTATTATCCTGAACTAGCAATACTTTCACCTTCCTGCCATAGTTGGACTGCTGTAATATCCGTCTTGCACTATTCTAATGTTTGTATGACCTCTACTGCCTGTCTCGACACTATACTGTGCAAACTGCTGGTCGAAATACTGTATTTTTAATTACCAAAATGTTTTTTTTATTTATTTGTATTCTTGTCTTTTTTTTCTTTTCCAATTTTACTTTTTATATTAAAAGAAATTTCTCCTAATTTTTCATAGTAGCTTTTTTTGTTTTGTTTTAGACACACATTAACACAGATATAGACACACACGTTAAAGGTAAATAATAAATGTGTATTATATATACATAACATTAAATATTTAAAATGTATTTACTGTATAGAGAATATATAGTAAATAATATGATTTATATTTATTTTAAAATATTCATGATTTTTTTTTTTTTCTGCTTGAAGGTTGGAAGCCTCCTCTTTTTACATGCAGCTCTTAATCTCATCACAGCTTGATTGTCTGCTGCTCAAAACGACCTCCATATGTTCAACGTGTCATTGACATGTAACGAGACAAAGAAAAAACGCGCCTGTCCATCTGCGACCTAATAACTTAATATTGTTAATAATGCGGCTTTACAGCCCATACTGACGACGAATGAGCTCGTCATTGCCGTATATCGTCTGCACATGACGTCATGACCCAGCATAAGTAGCGTTTTTTAATTAAATGTAGTGATTCGGTGTAACCGCATTCAAAATTAATTCTATACTGATGAATGATTTTCAATTTGTTTCCGGAAGTCTATTTTATTTAAAAATTGTGATCAATCATGTTGTTTTTAATGGTATAATGTAGGCTATATACCATTAGAACATAATGATACTGAAACAATTGCTCAATATTGCGTTTTCTTTAAGTGAAAAATAAAAAGAGCAAATATTTGAGGAAGATGATGGGAGTGTATGCATGCGTTGGCTCTTTAAGAGCAGAGGGAGGGGTTCGCTTCATGGTTTGTCTGCGGTGTTTTTGTCTCTGTCAGTGAGACTGCTGGCCTTATCGACTGAGGGGACTGGAAGGGGGTAGGTGACAATACACACATGCTGTCTGCTCAACCTTGTGCTTTTTATGAGAAGAAAAATCATGCAATTATACAGTATACGGGTACATTGTCATTTTCCATTTGCTTTCATGGTTGTGATGCTTCAGTCTTTGTGCTGCTCGATTTTACTTTGAGTTTCAAAGTAACGGTACCATGATGGGGATTCACATTCACCATTTAAAACTGGCTACCCTTGCTATTATATGAATTATTTATGTTGCGTATATTAAAAAAAAAAAAAAAAGCAACGGTTTTATTGGTTGATTTCCATTATTATAGGCATATGGAAATTAAACCGCATGCATCTTTCGTGGGAAGCGCGCACAATGCCTTAAATAGTGTGATCCTTAGAGTTCAGATACACGCGTGTATTATTATTAAATTCATTATGAAAATTGTAAACTGATTGAAGTGTTTCAGAAAACATTTGTTTTTAATAAAAAGCGGAGTTCGTTTGCGGGCGCACGCTCTTTTTGTTAGTCAAATATGGACATAAAACACCTTTTATGTGTTTTATTTGAATATTGCTCTTGTAATCGTATCATTTAAATGGACTCGACGGAGATGATGGTTAAACGAGTGCTGATGGCGGTTTAGGGTAAATTCTTCATTAAATAAAAGCCCCGTGACTGCTGTGACTCTGGGGAGAGGGTGGGACTGCTGGAGTTTTTCATGACTTCCAGATGTTCATCACTTTGGCTTTGAATTCATGGGCCTTGATTTGCTTGGTTTAACACGTGCGTTTTAATGTTTGCACAAGTCTGATTTAAATTAGAATGTTACTGATCGTGGAACACCTCTTGGAATGTGAAAAAGAATGACTCATTTTCAACTCAGTTTAAGTTTTAGTTGAAATTAAAGATAATGTTTTAGTTGTAGTTTGCTAAGTAATTTCTTTGTCCGTAGGCTATTTAACTCCCATTGAAGGTTTTTAGTGTTGGCTATTGTTTCAGTCACGCCACGCGACTTTTTGTTTTTGTTTTGGGGGTTTCTTCATTCTTTCTCGTCAGTCGTATGTTTAACTAACACCTCGTTTAGGTTGTGAAGTGATTATAACACGCGCTCGTATAGTCGTGTCGTAGTGCGCTGCCTCTGGAGTTCATGAGACGCGCGCGTCGTTTGGCGCGCGGGGTGAAGTCGTGGAATTCCTCGCGCAGGAATGCTTGGTTATAAACCCCATTTGCACGGTTGACCACATGCTGGGCGTCTAAATATTCTTTGCAAGACTAATGAAATTAAGCCACGGGACTACGAGAATGTGTCTCGAGCGCTTTTAATTTCCATTAATTGTTGATGTTTCTCAGCATGTCACTCAATTGTTGACAATGGCATCCTCGCAGGGCACCGCGCCTCCAGGAAAGAAAAATCACAAATGGGATCTCATTGGTTTCTCTTTGACAGTGTTGATACTTTTTCTCTGAGGTAAAAACTAGTAGGTAATCTGACAAATATCCACCAACTAACTCAATGTCCATGTCTCTAACTGTGCTCAGATTTGCCAAGACACACGTCTTTGCTCTCCGCATTCATTTTTACAGCCTTCATAGCCACTATATGGCACCAATTGTCTTCTCATTTATGTCTATTTGTAGTTTTCCTGAGGTATTTTAGGATATGCTTCCGATGCTTTGAAGCAAAACTCCATTATTTCTATACATGGATCTTTGCGAAAGTGGGCAGCCTTTTGTATTTAAAAAATGATCCTCAGCAATTTTATGGCTTGTCACGTTCACTTTAACTTCCCCTCAGCAAACGTTATTCTTCTTGATAGGTGTGTAAATCTGTATGTCACTTTAAATGTGACGTTAAATTCATTGTAGACAAAGAAAACAACAATAAAGCCTGCAAAACAGTCACCATCATTCTGTTTGCTTTTTCATCATTATGTTTATTTTTTATTTTATGTCTTTATTTGACAGGCACAGCCTTAATCAACAGAAATATAACTGAAATGAGCTAGAGGTAACCCTATAGGCAAATTTGTATCTTTTGTCCCTGTTCTAAAATTAGAATAAAACAATTTATCACAAATATTTCATTCAGACCAATACCAAAATCAGTACAATCCACATCCACCAAACGAATGATGCGGCACAAAACATAGCTGTGTCAAGGCTCACAGAATTTCTAACAATACTAAAACTATTTAAATTAAACCTGCTTGTTGGCATAGGAAATGAAAAATCATACTATATATTTGTGTATGGAGGATTCATTTATTTATATATATATATCAGCATAAAGGTCTATTCGACCTTACAGTGAAATGACAGATTTCTCTCTGGCAACATATGCCGGACTTTTGCAATTATTTTTGTCCTCATAAACTCTGTCCTTTTCTTAAAATCAGACAATCAGATCTACCTCCATCCAATCAACAACCACTGGATAAAAGTCCCCTCCCTACTTTTTTATTTTTTTATTTTTATTTTTTATAATCCATTTCACTCAGATGAATGTCACAATACGGAAGAAATTATCTGTCACTACTTCATTACATTGTGACTTTTAACTAAATTTTACAATTTGCAACTTTTGCCCAGATATTATAGTGTCTACTGTGGAGTAATATATGGCCATTTAAAAAAATGGCCCAGTTTTGGTTACCCAGTTTTGGCCCCATCTCATCTCTTCTCTGCTGATGTGTTTACTGGCGTGAGGGCGGGACAACCTGTCACTCACATGACATCGTAGCAATGGCAAATCACAAACATCCAATCGATTCCCTGATGATGAAGTTCAAGAAGGTTTCATACATATCAATAGGGAAGAAAAGACAATCGCAACTTCCATTGCATGCCGACTTTAAGACAATCGATTTAGAACATGTAATATGAAGGATTGCACAAGTCATTTTTAAAGCAACTTGCTCGTTTGTGCAATGTATGCGTCTGCTTTTTTTTTTTGCCCACCAGAAAGTGAAGCATTCTCATCCAGAGAAGACATTAATCTGAAGGGGAGGATGGAAATTTTAGAACAGACTTGAGTCCCTAGAGTGAAGGTGTGTCTCAGTGTTTGTCTGCTGCATGTGTGGGACATGTGTTCTGGGGTGTGTGCTGCTGCTCGTCTAACCTAGAAAAGCTCAATGAACTCTTTAGCAAAGGTTCTGCACAAACTTCGACACTTTTCAAAGCACACTCGTCATTTCATACTAACGTTATGTTCAGCTCTGTCAGGATGTACTCCACAGTTGCACTCTGGAAAAGTTTTGGTTTCCACACGAGAGAGCTTGATCCTGGAAATGGCCGAGGCTGTGAATGTTCCCCGTGAAATCTGCTTCCCTTACTCTTTGTTTACATTAGCGAGTAGAGTCTGACTAACTCTCCCCTCCACAGCTGTCCCGACCACAGTGATGAATCGCCACCCCTAACATGCTCATGACCTTATTGCTTCTGCATGACACTATACACTTACAAAGTGTCTCTTTTGTTTGTCTCTTTCTTCTTTTAAGCATTTATATTCCCCCAGCTTCTCCATAACCCGTAATCCTGGATCTCGCAGGAATTTGCCGTTAATTCTCATTTGGAGGGGTAAATTTGGATGTCTGTGGTGATTCCTGTTGCCCAGCTCCACCCCGCAGGCCGTTTCCTGTCAGAGGTCAGCACAATGACCAATGGCGTCGCGGCGTGTGTTTGTTCTGCTCCTGCTCCGGCGGTAACGTGAGCGGGGAGAAGCCCCTCCCTGGACCTTGAGCTTTGGCTTCAGGCCGTGGTGTTTCTGTAGATGCCGTCGTTTTCTCCATACCACTCCCTAATGTAAAAAACAGCCCTGTATGTGCAGGGCATGTGGATGCTTTCCAGCATTGGTCATAATTCTTCATAAGGTTCTGGTTGGAGCATTTTTTTTCTTGAATATGCACCCCATATATACATAGCAGGTCCGTTTCATAACACCTAACCCAGCGAAAACGTCCTCAAAACAAGAGCACAGTCATTCGCAGAGTTCTGCATGTGGTTCTTCAATCAACAGGTTCTGTTCGCACAACAACAGCTTTGGACCACCAACGGAGAAGTTTTCCTCACAGAACAGTCTTAGTCTTACAAGGCCTCAGAAATTAACAGGGGCCACCAAAATGAACAAAAATGCCTCCCAAATTCAAGATAAGAGGGCAAAAATTGGCCCTGTACAATGGATCTATTGTGACTGTCGCGATTTATGTGAAAATGAATGAAAAGTTTTAATTGTGGCATTACAATTAGATCTGCTTATGTTGCATCAGATTACTTTTTGTTATTTTTTAAGTCTGCCTTTAGTCGATAATTGTATCCCTTAAAACTAATCTTTGATCACCAAAATTACATATTTAAATAAAAAAATTCTTCATGCCTTAAAATAGCTTGAATGTAACTACACCCTTGCCTCATTTAGTATATGCAGTTATATGAATATGCAAATGAGCCCCGCCTCCACTCACTCACACAGCTCAGAGATCCACTCGTTGATGAGAAACGCGTTGATCTGATTGGTTACAAGGTTGTGACATCAGAAACATCAGTGATTTAGTGAAACTGTCATTGGTTCACTGCAGTTTTAAGAAAAGAATCAGCAATGTTGTTGACTTGTGAATTTGCACATGGTTTGTCTTGAAGCATATTCAAAACACCACATAAGACATATAAAAAACATTTAAAAGCTTTATTTTCACCACAGGGTTTAAGTCAATCAGAATACTATAGACTGTTACCATTAATAAAACATTGCCCATACAAGTCAATATCAGTATCAGGGGGCAAATATTGCCTCTTAATGGAAAAGTTACTTTCTGACCCTTGTCTTACTGTGCCATATCTAGACAAAACTACAGCACACATGGTATAAGCTTACAATAAACATAATGTTATCATCCTTTGATGTAGACGCTAATATCATTTTCATTATGGTTAACATTATAGTTCTTGTTCTTGGTGTAAACAGGCCTTAAGAGTTGTTGAAAGACTAGTTCAAAGACACGGCACAGTTCCCTCTTTGTCTCGTAGGTTTTTTTGAGTGGTCAGAGGAATGCACTGAACACAATCGCGATTGGGACGGACTCGAGACTGTTCTTATGTTCTGATCGCAGCATTTTTCACCCCCTATCTGAGACCTAGTTAACTTTTCCTTAAGCCTCATTTTGTCCTGCTGTTTTTTTTGTTTGTTTTTTTTTTTCGCATATGGTCAGCAAAGAGCACAAAACGTAAAGGCAATGGAATTTTAAATGACTCACACTGGCTTTCTTAGTCTCAAAGCTGCCTTTGCCTAAAGTATTTTTGCTCTAGACATTTCCATTTAAATATCACCCTTTGCTGTTTTAGCTTCTCCGGGTGTCCATACTGGACCTACTCCCTTTGAGTCTTTCTGCTCTCCTTCCTGCTAAATCTTCTGTACTCTGTTACTGTTGTAATCTTTTCTCTTTTTCGCTCCCTCCCTAATTTTTAAGTCTGCCCTTCTCCTCGGCTGGGAGGAAGTGACCGACTAGTTTCTGGGTCTTTGGGGAACTGCAGCTCCCTTTCCTGTAACTCTTTCTGAAACTGAACTCATGTGCTGTTCGTACACACATGCAATGGTTCTCAATGGACCGTTACACTTATAACTACTCTCAAGTAGTTCAGTGCACAGTATCATCCTCCTCTATCTAAAGGTTGTGAACTTTTGTTGAGTATGTGCTTGACATTGTATGGCTTCACGTGTGGTCGGAAGGGGACATTTGTATTGTTGGCCCTAGACATAATTGTGTAGTTTTTAGGTGTCAATCTTTTGAGCATCACTACAAAGTTAGCTATTGTTGTATGTGCATGATTAGCCTGTTCAAAATAAATGGCTATCTACAATTTTATTTAAAGCTGCTGTCCGTAACTTTTTTAAGTTAAAAATAATCCAAAATAATTATTTAAAAAAAAACATCTTCAGCCAGTGTTCAAAACTATCTGCTTGCCATAGCTAGATTCAAAACGGTTAGCTTGTAATAATGATTTTAATTCCAGTGGTACTGGTGGGTTTCCGCGGGAAATGTCTTTGGGTCATTACGTCACACCCGTACACATAAATAAGGAGTTTCGGCTAGCCGGCTATACTGCGTGTGAGGAAATGTATAGGCTTTTCTCGCAGCACTTTACATAATTAAACTTTTGGCGGATCCAGAAAGATCCAAACAACAATCATCAGTGTCAACTGGAGATTCAGCAGTTATAAAACCCAAAAGACTTCGTACTTCGGATTTAAGGTGGCTAGAGAAAGAGAAAGAAACTGGCTTATGCGAACACAAGGAACACATCGGCGGGGCTTTTGAAAGGTGCGTGAACTCCGTGTTTTGAAGGGGTTCAAAACGGAAGAAGAGACGGCTGCTTAACAAGTAAGACATTTCAATAGTTCAATCGTGTAACAGTACGTTTTTCTTAATTCACACAGTTATGGAGTTTCCTTTGTTGTGCCTTTCTCGTTTAGCTATTATGGAGAATATGAATTCTGAACTACACAGGTAACCATAAACACACATTAAATGTAACTAGTCACGCAATGCTGATGTTGTTAACATGAACAATTTGAGAACAAAGTATAATTTGCTCGGTTGCTGTAAATCGCGTTGATTAAATCTAACGATCGCTTGTCATGTCGAATACTTTTTCCCCCTTAGTTGATCAGAACAAAAAAAGTTACTTGTTCAGAAGACATTTTCCAGGGGAAATTCTTATGTTGGTCAAACTTTCAAAAAGTGAATCTGTGATTCTGAATGACAGTATCCACACAGCGCGGTGATTGACAGCAGCACTCGCCTCAAAACATTGTGTTCATCCGCGCTGTTTCATGCCGATTTACAACCCACGTAAAGATGATAATTCCGCGAATAACTGCAATTGCAGATTTCGAACAGAGATGGTGACAAAGAGGAAAAGCTGCGGACTGCAGCTTTAAAGTACAATAAAAATCACTTTACAGTATGTTTTGTGACATGATATATGTACATGATATACAGTGTGGTCTACTGTATGTACAGTACAGTCTGAGACCACTAGTACAAATCTATTTAGATTTTTTCTTAATTATTTTTTGCTAATTACACTACCATGCCAAAGATTTTTGTTAATGAAAGAAATTTAAAACTTTTATTCAGCAAGCATGCTTTAAATTGATCAAAAGTAAGAGTAAAAACATGTATAATGTTACAAAAGATGCTGTAAAAAATGCTGTTCTTTTGAACTTTATATTCATAAAAAAGTCCAGAAAAAATTCAACTGTTTTCAACATGATAAAAATAAGAAATGTTTCATGAGCACAGCTTAAAAATCCAGCTTTGCCATTACAGAAATAATTACATTTTATATATCAAAATAGAAGACCTAGTAATTTAAATTGTAATGGTATTTCAATAAATATTGAAGTATTTTATTATTACTGTTTTTACTGTATTTTGGATCAAATAAATGCAGCCTTGATAAGCATTAAGAGAATTTTCAATCTTACCAACCCCAATCTTTTGGATGATTGTGTATATCATTTTACAATTACAGTGTTATCATTTAATAATTACAGTGAAAATTATAGCATGCTCCTCCCACTAATGGCCGTTTCATATTAAAAAATATATTTTAACTATTTTATATTCAAAAAGAATTTCCTAATATTGACATAACACATATCGTCGGAAAGTTCTGAGACTCAAGGTTCCATATTTGGTAACTGTTTTGTGATAGAAGTACGGAAGCGTATTGCATTCACTTGAGAAAAAAAAATCTACTCTGTTTTTCTGAATTAACGAGTTAATTATCTCAGAATTACGCGATAATTTTTCATGGAAAATTTTTTTTGCTCTGTTTTTCTGAATTAACGAGTTAATTATCTCAGAATTACGAGATAATTTTTCATGGAAAAAAAGTTTTTGCTCTGTTTTTCTGAATTAACGAGTTAATTTTTCATGGAAAAAAAGTTTTTGCTCTGTTTTTCTGAATTAATGACTTAATTATCTCAGAATTATGAGATAATTTTTTATATATAATTTTTTTTTCTTTCTGTTTTTCTGAGTTACTGAGATCACTCAAAATCCTGTCATGGAGCTCTATTTTAGCTGGATTGCATGGAAGTAAACGTCACGCCTTTCAAGTTGAATCCGGTTTTATTTTACTTTACACCCGCGTCCTCGGGGACGCTCTGAAACGCTATCATGGCTTAATAATGCATTATACTGATATTAAAATAAATAAATGATATTAACTCAGTGATCCAAAACTCAGTAAACACCATACTAATAATGCATATTACAGAAAACAGAATAGCAGATGAGCCCAGAATATGAATGCAACAAGTTTAATTATACGTCAAGCATTTTCCTTCCATAGAAAACCAAGAAAGCGCTTAATTTACATTTATTCATTTAGCAGACGCTTTTATCCAATGCGACTTACCCATGAGAACAATAGAAGCAGTGAAACTAACAACAATATGCAAGTGACCCTTCTCAGTTTAATCTAATGCAGTACGTACTTTTTTAGGGTTAATGGACCACCAACAGTTCTAAAAAAATAAATAAACATACACAATTCGTTATACATTAATAAAACACAGGCAGCAGGTTTATCTGCACTGAACACAAATTTGCTTTCTTTCGTCATACTCTGGGCTTATCTGTTTTCCTTTCTAGTATGCATTATTAGTATGATGTTGGAATTTTGGATCACATGAGTTTGATAATGTCATTTATTTATTTTAATATCAGTACCACTGAGTTGCAAGCAGGCACGGCGTTATGAGTGGGCCTGACGGGCCTAGGCCCACCCACTTTTCAACAGGCTCACCCAGGTTTGATAATGTCGTTTATTTATTTTAATATCAGTCTAATGCATTAAGCCATGAAAGCGTAACACAACGCGGGTTTAGTGACATCATCGTGACTACAATAGAAGCCCCATTTCATTGGCTAGGCGCCAACCAATAAAAAGGCTAAAACCCCCGCTCCCGCCCCCATTTATCTCTCGCCGCCACTGAGTTGCAAGTGCACAAGTTACGTATACTTGCATCTAATAGATTGCGAAAAGAGTAACAAATGTCAAGGCGCCAAATTTGAAATTGCGAATTGTTCAAAAAAAAATTTAGTAGCCTAGTCACAAATGTGTAAAATGCCATTTACAGAAATACAATGACAGACACAAACTTGGAATATATATTTGCACTTATTCTTACATTTACATTTGCAGTACAAACTCAATTAGGAACTTGCAACTTCTCAAATCTGTCGCTGCAATTTCAAATTTGGCACCTTGACATTTGTTACTCTTTTCGCGATCTATTAGATGCAAGTATACGTAACTTGTGCACTTGCAACTCAGTGGTACTATATTAAAATAAATAAATGACATTATCAAACTCATGTGATCCAAAATTCAGTAAAACATCATACTAATAATGCATACTAGAAAGGAAAACAGATGAGCCCAGAGTATGACGAAAGAAAGCAAATTTGTGTTCAGTGCAGATAAACCTGCTGCCTGTGTTTTATTAATGTATAACGAATTGTGTATGTTTATTTTTTTTTATAACTGTTGGTCCATTAAGCCTAAAAAAGTATGTACTGCATTAGATTAAACTGAGAAGGGTCAGCACTTGCATATTGTTGTCCTATTGTTAGTTTCACTGCTTCTATTGTTCTCATGCGTAAGTCGCATTAAAAGCGTCTGCTAAATGAATAAATGTAAATTAAGCGCTTTCTTGGTTTTCTATGGAAGGAAAATGCTTGACGTATAATTAAACTTGTTGCATTCATATTCTGGGCTCATCTGCTATTCTGTTTTCTGTAATATGCATTATTAGTATGGTGTTTACTGAGTTTTGGATCACTGAGTTAATATAATTTATTTATTTTAATATCAGTATAATGCATTATTAAGCCATGATAGCGTTTCAGAGCGTCCCCGAGGACGCGGGTGTAAAGTAAAATAAAACCGGATTCAACTTGAAAGGCGTGACGTTTACTTCCATGCAATCCAGCTAAAATAGAGCTCCATGACAGGATTTTGAGTGATCTCAGTAACTCAGAAAAACAGGGGAAAAAAAATTATATATAAAAAATTATCTCATAATTCTGAGATAATTAAGTCATTAATTCAGAAAAACAGAGCAAAAACTTTTTTTTCATGAAAAATTAACTCGTTATTTCAGAAAAACAGAGCAAAAACTTTTTTTCCATGAAAAATTATCTCGTAATTCTGAGATAATTAACTCGTTAATTCAGAAAAACAGAGCAAAAAAAAATTTCCATGAAAAATTATCGCGTAATTCTGAGATAATTAACTCGTTAATTCAGAAAAACAGAGTAGATTTTTTTTTCTCAAGTGAATGCAATACGCTTCCGTATAGAAGTGATATTGTGACAGATATTTATTAATTTGTTAGGAGAATGCATATACAAATTCCATGGAATATAGGTTTCACCCGGTGACTATTTTTGGTACAGCGCCTAAACAAAATCAAACTTGGAACATAACTTTGTTAGACATATGGCATTGATTTTATACCAATTTTAGAGTAAAAATTATTTTGTCAAATAGCCTACATATTTTGTGTATAATAAAAAATGTTTAGTGTATGTTTGTTTACAGTAAACTTAAACTACTATAACATTTTTGCTTTGACAATAATCTGCTTAGTGTTCTTCTTTAAAAAAAAGAGTCCAACCTTAAGTCTGTATTCCACAGCATTCATGCATTACAACCATTTAAATTTGGATATGTTATTTATTCAAATTATGTTATCCAATCAGTTTCACGTCTATGGGAGGGGGGTGACAGTTAAGAAGTTACATTTTTGTTTCATTACATTACATAAACTTTGTTTATTTCCAGATGTAATTTAGATTTTTGAATCAAATTTTTTTTAAACTGTTTTGACCAACAACAAAAAAAGTAACAAAGACAAATAAAATATGTCCATAAAGTCACCACATTTACTCGTGTAAAACAGTAGTGAGAACATCCAGGAAAAGAAACCGCACGCTAAACCAGTTTATGATTACAGTAAGATTCTCTCTTTGTTTTCCAGAAAGAATGGGACTTTCTCAGCACTGGGCAAATGAGAAGCATTATGTATGTTTTAAAGGCAATCTCTCTCTTCCCCATGCTCCTCCCAGCACTATATTAGAACCAGCTGTGGAGTTTGAGGCTGAATGAATGGCTCTTTGTGATTTGGCTGTCACTTCTGTATAAAGCTCTGTTTCTTTCCCCCTCTAGATACTGGCATGACAAAAGTGTTGGAACAATGTAACCTAATGTTCCCAGTTTTACATTGTTACTCTATAAAAACATATTAATTCACCACTAAGACTGCAGAAATTCATTTCGGCCATTGTTGAGCTTTAGAAGAACGTGCACTTGACACTTCAGAATGGTTTAGATGACCAGAAATGAGATGTCTGTATGAGATTTTGAGGATAATTTTCCAGTCATGTAGATTTTTAACCACAAAGTTATTGAGCCCTGCTGTTGAGGAAGTCTTTAAGGTGTAGGAGTGTTTGTGAAGGTCCACGATGTTCTGGAATGTTTCTGGGTGCCGTCTGTGTGTCCGGCAGGGGTGTGTCTCTGTGTCTCTGTGTCTCTGTGGGTTTGACTCGGTACTCCGGACCAAAAAACTTCGCTCACAGCGCAAAGCTTTCCCAGGCTCAGGACGGTATGCCAAGTAACATGTTGTTGTGGTTAAGGGATATGAAGGGTGTGTTGTGGTGGTAGGCAATGATGATATACAGAGCCAAGACGAATTAGTCTCTCACAGACGAGACTTTTTTGGATCAGCAGTCGTGAGGAGTGGCTTCTCTGGTGCCCGAGATGACATTGAGCGTCTAAAACGAAGGGTGCGACCGAAATCATACAAAGAATCTGCCAATGTTAGTCACAATTTGAGTTGTTCTTTAAATAAATCATCGTGTTTTTTTTTTTTTATCCCCTTTTTTCCCCAGGATTTTGGTGGCACCCATAAGAGAGTCGCAGGAATTGAAAGAGGAGAGAGAGGAGGTCGGGGAAGAGAGACCATCATTGCAGCACAGTGAGTTAGAGATCCTGCATTCTTGCATTCATGTTTTTCCATTGTATGCAAGAGCAAGGGAAAGCAGGGAAACCTTTTGCCTGCTGTGACAAATGCAACAAGGTTGTGTGTGTGTGTGTGTGTGTGTGAATTGAAAAGAGAAAATCACCATATCGATCTCTACCTGCTGGATTTTGCCAGCAGGATCGGGTCAAAATGCAAAAGTTGCAGGCAGGAAGAAATATAACTAACTTTTAGCGGGAGTTGGGCCAGAATTTCACACAGACCTCTACAGTGAATTATTTAACTCTAACTGCTGTCTTTAGACAAGATACAAATTACTCAAGCGGCTCCCTTGAGTTTAAGGAGTCAATTTATTCCTGGTTTGTAGATAAGGATCCCAAATTCCATGTCATAGCCAAGAAAAGTGAAGCAGCTTGTTGCGAACTGACTTTGAAATTCACACAGTGATAAAGGGACCTTTGAAGCATCAAACCCAAAAAACCCTCAATGGTTATCCGTTCCTCAGAAAGCTCGCTGGAGTGAAACTAATGACCTGACATTCTCCTTGACATGTTTTCATAATACGAAACGGGCTTTGAGGAATTCTGTTTTCCCGACTCCACGAGCATGGTCAAATTACTCCTACTAGCCACCAAATGTGGGCCGATATAAGATTTCCCTACATCCTCTTTCCTTCGATTGCTAATCTTAATAATGTGGCAGTGGGTGGGGGAGACCCTGGTGGCAGGAGATGTCAACTTCCGCTGCTCTGGAATGTAAAGCGAGGGAAGTTGGGAGTGAGGTATGGAGAGAAGGGCATGGGTTTAGGGCAACACATTCCTCCTGGAGGAGGGTAGAGATCAGCATGCCACTGAGGAACGGCAGGGCGCTACACTGTGTTCTGTTCACCGTCATCTCAATGGGACAGTGTCTATGCGCAGACAGAGGAGGAGGAGGGTCACTGGTAGCCGGTGAAGCCCTGTTCTTCTGCAGCAGAGGGTGAAGGTGGTGGGCTAGAGAAGGGGATTGTTTGGGAGCATAAGGCACAGCACTGAAACGACAAGAGTCAGGAACACTAGTTTTCAGACACTGACTGACTCTATGCAATATGAATGGCCCTGTATAAAATATGCCTTCATAATGTTAATTCTTTCCCCCGCCATTGACGGAAATTTCCATAATTTATGAGACAATGCTTCCCTGCCATTTAAAGCCCCCCTGTGGTTAAATCAAGACTTTTAATGTTGGTTATATGTCTCTGTGCTGTTTAATGTGCTTTAATGTGCCATGTACAAATTAATAAGTCAGTCACCATTGCTGAGCATTTTCTCTTTAAAACTGCTGTGAACCAAAGACGGTCTCAAAAACGCGGTTTGAAATCGCTGGTGTTTCTGACGTCACAAACTACCTTGAAACCAATCAGATCAGTTCTTCAATTTGATCGTCAACGAGTGGATCTCTGGTGTGAGTGAGTGGAGGCGGGGATAATTTGCACATTCATAGAACCATGTGTTCTAAATAAGGCAAGGGTATAGAGTTTTGTAGAAATTTTTAAATATGTAATTTTGGTAATCAAAGATGAGTTTTTAGGGATAAAATGATTGACTACAGGGGGACTTTAAGAAACGGTCTGACTTTCCGTGTTTTCACTGTTTCACGATAGGGGGCGCTATTACACATCTTCTGAAAGAGTACCGAATCTCCAGATCAAAACAGAGGCGAATCAGAAACAAGGGATATGTAAGCAGATGCACATTATAAAATAATGTGATCATCAACATTAAACAGCATATAAATCAAAACTGTCTGTTACTCAGGACGAGCTATAGGACTGTGAAGCCTTGGGGGTGTTGATGGACTTGATCTACTCCATCCGTGTTTTGATCATTGTTCTGAATCCGATCCAGATGTAGTCTTTGACAAAAACATGATTTTCTCAGCCTTTTGCTCCAAATGTAGCTTTTTTAATGAAACCTACCCACATTAAATTGTTGATAAAAAAAAGATTGCAAGAAGCTAGAATACAACTTTTTTTGTGTATTCTTTCTTTGGATATATTGCATGTTCAGATATTCATAAAACAAAATATTTTGGGGGCCATGAAAAATTGGTCTGGCAAATTTTTAAAAAACGTTGGCGGGGAAAGATTTAAGGAGTTGTGTGATTGGTTTCCAGGGTGTTGCTATGTGGTTGCTAATGTGTTGTGGTTGTAAGTGGTTTGAAGTCTGTTGTTGTGCTGCGGTTTTCTGGATGGTTGCTAGAGCATTGATATGCGGCTGATAAAGTGTTCAGAGTGGATTTTTAGCATGTTGCCATGTATGCTAGATAGGGCTGAATGATTAATCAATATAAAATTGACTCTTTCGTATGGCCAAGTGTGATTTATCAAATCGCAAAGGCTGTGATTTAAATAGTTAAATGTACAATCCAATGTGATTAAATGTACTCACAGCATGTTTCGGAATGAAGTGCAGCATTGTTAATTTAAACACGTGTAGTTCATTTTTTATTTGACAAATCTTAACTCTAAATATGACCAATACTAATAGAGCTGTTAGAATAGTAGAGCAGAGAAATAAGAGTGAGAGACTGGTTGGAGGAGAGCAAGGGTGTTTGTGACATAGCGAAAGAGACAGAGAAGTTTGTACTTCATTGCTGAAGGCTGGATGTTTGTCATGCTGTGTGTCTTTACTGGAGTCTCTAATTATGGCTTATCAACCGTCCCCCTGTCAGCATCGCACTGACACTCACTTTTCACACGTACACTCACAAATCTGTGTGTTAGCGCTCACATTCACACACACACCCTAACATTTTCTCAAGCGTACTCAACATTCATTTGTGGCTGTAGCAGGGGAATAAAAAAAAATGAAGATGCTAGTGATTTGAGGTTTGTGTACCTCCACATAATTTGTTTTCTAATTTTTTCTTGAGTTTCTCATTCTTTCTTATCCTTCTCATTATTATAAACAAATGTTTTTTGTTTGTTTGTATATATATATATAAGGGGAAAATAATAAAAATAATTTATTTCATAATTTTAGTACAGAATTGATATTAATATTACTTGCACTTTTGCCTTTTAATGGACATCTCAGCTGCTTGGTTAAACATGTTTTCCAAAAAGGTATAACTCTATTCATCAATCATTCAAACCTTTGAAACTATACTTCACTGAAAACAAATGGTTGCATTGGGAAAATTTACTGAAATGATTCCACATGACTATTACATGCTGATACATTTTAAAAGTATATAGGTGAAACTGCTGTGAAAGAGTATATTTGTTGTTCTTAACATATTACCCCTGAATGGTAGAAATACCTCAATAAGATTAAGAGAAAACAAATACAACCGCTGAAGCAGCTGAGAGGCCTGTTAAATGGGTGAGATTTCAAGTGTAAGAAAGTGAGGAAAAGCACACAGGATGGATAGTGGGAAAGAGTGTCGACTTAAGATCTACAAAATACCAAATCAGTTCAGTCAGTTTCCGTATGCCCTACTTTTCCCCTAAAACAGGCAAGAATATAAACAGACTGAGAGGGTCATGAGATTAGAAAGAGGGGGAAGATTTGTGTGAGGCAGCAAGGGTGAAGCTATTTCCCATTATGAACTGAAATGACTGGAGCAGTCAGCAGTTCTCTAGATGTATGTGAAGCCCAATTCTGTGGTCTAAAATGTTGTTAATGTTGGGAACAGAGATAGCTCATGGCACTACACACACACACACACACACACACACACACACACACACACACACACACACACACACACACACACACACACTAACTAATGACCTAGAAAGTTAATCTTTGGCAAAAAGGCACATTAGCTGAGAAAGATGCAATGCTGAGTGGACATAAAAACCCAGATGAAGATAGTGAAAAAACAGTTATAGAAAGGCCTATTCATGTAATGCATCGGTTTCATTTTATCTCATTGATTTAAGGCTGACTTCCTTTCTTCTGGTGCAATAATCAACTGAGAGAGCGGAAGAAGAAAGAGCCGGCAGAGGTCAGCTGCTATCTCCTGATCATCAGCTGACAAGAGTAAGAAAATTAAGGGAGAGAAAGGGAGATAAAAATCATGGAAAAAGTGTGGGAGAGAAAGGCAGAGCAATAGTGCCTGTGTCTGTGTTTTTTACAGTACCTCAATTCTGAGAATCACAGAGAGCGTATTCAGATGATTCCTAATAAGGCTGTAACTAGACGCTCTTTCTTCTGTTGTCGCCTGCCAGAAAACTTTCCCTTATTTCTCCCCTCTCCTCCAAACAAGAGAACTAGGAACAAACAGAAACAGAACAGTCTAAAGCCCAAAGTTTTTTTAGTTTTTTTTTTACGCGAACGCCAGCGTATGTGTACAGTCGAATTCATAACCTTTCAAACTATAGCCTACTCCATTTGATAGCATGTGCATTTGTGCACACGCTTGTGGTCTATTTTGTCCAGTGTCTGCTATTTTTTTAGTTATGAACGGTACTTTTTTAAAAAATTCTTTTAAACTAAAGTTGCTGCTATCTCATAATGCCCTCACACAAGCGTTTCTCACTGCAGCTGTCTGCTCTTTTTACAGTCTCCGGTATAAAGTCTTTTCTTTCCTATTGTGACCAGTGACAGGGAAAGTTACTTTCAAATGTAATGCATTACAATATTCCCTTTCTCTCTAAAAAGTTCTGTAATTGCGATACTTAGTTACTTTTTATGGAAAGTAATGCGTCACATACTTTTGCGTTACTTTTCCTTATCTAAGCTGGGATTGCTTGTTTGATTTTTAATAACAAAAAAGTTATATTTTTGGCTTATTCACTTTTGGCCCTTTCACACCAAAAGTGATCTGAATAAGCCTCAGGCTGAAGGAAATGCAAAATTTACACCTGTAGAATAGAGGGTGCAACTTAAACAAACCTTTCAACTCTGCTGCTAAAGAAAGTTAAACACTATTACTTTAGAAAAAGAAAAAAAAAAACACAAATGTGATGTTTATCTAAAGTCATTTTTGCTTATTACTATGTTTGAATTGGATCATCAAAGGTCAGCAGCAAAGACATTGGTTATAAAGTGAGATTAAATCCATAAAGTATATTTGTGTAAGTTAACATTTAATTATTGCAGGTTTGCATAATATTCTGAGTTTGCATTTTACTGTTTTTACTCATTTTGAGAAAAACTGAATGTTTTTGTGCAAGTGAGATGAGTAAATACTCACATTTAGCCTAGAACTACAGTAACCATCATGTTTACACAGCGCACACAACTCCTCTGCACTTACAATTCTCTCATCATGAGGACAGAAGAGCTGTCAGTCAATACATGGGAAAACAAAGTAACTTGTTACTTATTTGAAAAAGTAACTCAGATATTTTGTAATCTGATTGTGTAAAAAATGACAGGTGGGACTTGATTTTGTCCATCGGGAATTGATTTGATTGTTGGATTGTTGCTGTTTGGTATTACTCATGTGAGTGGCAGGTTGCTGGAGGGGAAATGTTATTGTTCCACTCTTGCACCGGTGAGCACGTCATCATCAAGTTCACAAGGGCACATAAATAATAAAAGTGCATGTATAAATCATTTATAAGAAATACTGCAATATTCCATTACAAAAGGGTCAATTTTGATTTCTTTTGGTACTTGAGTTTTGAGTGAGACTTTAAAGATATTTGAGTGAGGTCTAGAAGCTGGCCATAAATCTCATGAGTTCAATGGGAAGATACTAACAATATCTCTCTTATCCAGGAGAGATTGGCTGGTGAATGACAATCATGGCTCAGGTGCTTCATATGGACTCCAGTTTTCCTGGTAAGATCCAATTTTTAGGTTGTATACTGCACATAATGTAATGTTTATATTTTGTGATTGTATTATCCTTTCCCTAGTTCATCGGCACTTAAGAGACTAACCAGTAAAGTAAATCCTTGATCTGATCATAGCGTAAAGTTGATTTATTTTTCCTGTTGTCTGATTCCGAGATTAGACTAAGATTTCCTGCAGTTTGAATTTGTTTACTCTGTCCTTAGGGAAGATTAACCCCCCGGCGCCCCCCTCCTTGCATGGAAAGGAACAAGAGGCTCCATACTCAGTAGAGACCCCCTACGGCTACCGTCTGGACCTGGACTTCCTCAAGTATGTCAATGATATTGAGAAAGGAAACACTATTAAGAAGGTGCCAGTGCAGCGGCGCCCACGTTACGGCTCACTTCCACGTGGCTATGGCTACACGGGCTCCTGGTGGACATCCACTGAGTCGCTGTGCTCCAACGCCAGCATGGACAGTCGCCACTCGTCATACTCCTACTGTGCGCCGGGCTTCCACAGCACACAGCGGCCCAACTTCAGTACGGCACGCGTGGAGAAGACCTTGCTGGATGCTCGCCGCAAGCTGGAGGAGGAGAAGGACGGCCGTCGTTTCTCAAACCTGGGCAGCATGCACAGCAGCATGGCCGGCTCCAACACCTCCCTGTCCAGTGCGCACAGCTTCAATCGTGCCCAGGGCTCCCATACGCCAATGAGCTCTGGCCTATCCACACCCGTCTCACCGACACCTGCCCATCTGCAGCACGTACGGGAGCAGATGGCCGTCGCCCTGCGGAAGATCCGGGAGCTGGAGGAGCAGGTAAAGACCATCCCAGTGCTGCAAGTGAAGATCTCAGTGCTTCAGGAGGAGAAGAGGCAGCTCAGTGTGCAACTAAAGAGCCAGAAGTTCCTGGGCCACACACTGGGGTTCAGTCGAAGCCGTCCAAGAGGAGACCTTTACATCGACATACCCGAGGAGGAGGCGGGAAACGGGGCCTCGAACAGAGCCACAGGGAGTCTTTCACCTACCACTCCGGGCTCCCTCCAGGACTCAGGATGTGAAATCGAGGAGACGGTAATTGTCGGTGGAGCTCGTCCGGGTGCAAGGCGGGAGGTGCGAACCGTCGGTGTAGGGCCTGAGGCGGAAGAAAGGAGTTATTGTCAAGTAGGAGTAGGGGTGCGAGAGGAAGACTTGGGGCTTCTGCCTGAAACTGAAGCCCTCAAGACTAAGGTGGGTGTTTTAGAAGTTCAGCTGAGGGAAACGATGCAGGAGCTACAGAGCGCTCAGCAGCAAGTCGAAGGGGCTCAAAGAGAGAGGCAGGCTCTTTCCCCTCAGGTAGACCATGCAGTGAGAGCCACTAGTCTCGGCTGGCAGGAGCAGCAGGGTCAGGCTGGTGCCGGCCTGCACACTGTTGTCAGTTTTACTCAGCAACCTCATCAGCAGAGGACCGTGGGGATCCAAGTGTACACATTGGAGCAGCCAACAGTGGTGGGTGTAGGGAAGCTGCTAAGAGCCCAGAGTTGCAGTTCTCCCGCTCAGCCTGTGTCTGCACCAGAGGGGCCTCACAGAAGACATGCAGAGTCCCCAGCAGCAGAGGGTGTGTATGAAATGATACACTACTGAAAACAACATAAACACTACAAATGTAATTACAAACTTGTGGGTGCCATTTTAACTATTTAAGGGATAGCACATAAAGAGGCAGTCATACTACACTTTTCATTCCTTTGACTTTCATCAACACACAAGTGAATTTGGGACAGCGGGAACACAAGCTTATATGAATTTTAAAGCATTGCAAGTTTCAATTTTGGGGAACTCTGCCTAATTCTTATCATGTGAAAATGTGTAACCAATAGAAGTTTGATACGTTACAGCGTGACCTTAGCTGAATTAAATGAACACAAAGTTTAAAGCTGCAGGTTTGCAGTAAAGTGGATCAGGTTGTGTAATTTTACATTTTGGATTGATTATTGTTTGTTATATGTTGAGTTTGTTTTTTAAAAAAGGCACCACAAAGCAAATAATATTCTGAGTTTGCATTTTACTGTTTTTACTCATTTTGAGAAAAACTGAATGCAAGTGAGATGCCCCCCCCCCCCCCCCCCCCCCATTTTCATCTTTGGAACACAAATGAAGACCTTATTGATGAAATCTGAGAGCTTTCTGTCCCTCCAATGACAGCTACGCAACTACCACTTTGACGCTTCAAAAAGTTCAAAAAGAGATCGTAAAACTAATCCATATGAGTTGAGTGGTTTAGCCCAAATTTTCTGAAGAGACACGATTATTAATTATTAATGACAGAATTTAATTTATGGGTGATCTAACCCTTTAAGTCAGTTGGACTACTTTTATAGTGCTTTTTTTTTTTGTCACTTTTGGAGTAAGACCCATGTTCTTTTTCACGTTCACAGTATTGAAAATAGGAGCATGGATCATTCTGCCTGTTCTCTTCTTTTTGTGTTCCACAGATCAAACTATCATCCCTTAAATCCCTTCAATTATTTTAGCAGTTGTGCTAATTTAGACCATTTCTGTTTTGTCCTCCAGAATTACCACGTGAGTTTCCCATTGCAATAAGCTCTAAGCAGGTGCGGGAGGTCTTGAGAAGCGAAGTGTCCAAATCAGTGCCGGTGACCAACCAGGCAACCGCTATGGAGACAAAGTGCAGCCAAGTGGCTGCTGTCTGCCAACGGCAAAATGAGAGAGATATTTACCAGCAACCAGCAGAAGAAGCCATCCAAATCGATCCATCAAAACCAGGTTCGCTTTGAGTAACTGGTGAAAACAATGAATCAGACATCTTCCATATATTTAAAGTAGTGATTCTCACAATGTCCACTTTGTTTGTACTGTCCAGTCTCCCCTCAGTCCACACTGAGGTCAATCATGAAGAGAAAGGCTGATGGGGAACCTGGCTCTCCGTCCACTAAAAAGAACCTGCAGTTCATAGGAGTCAATGGGGGGTAAATAAAAAATTATGTTTATTAAATAAATAATGTTGCAGTTGTTTGTGTTTTAACAGTATCAGCATAGAATGATCTATTGTTCTACCTCACATTCGGAAGAACGAAATGGCTCTGTAAAATGAAAAGAACAACCACTTCCCATCTTTAATAATAAACATAACGAGTGATATCGTTGTTTTTATTTATGTGCAACCTATTCACATCTCAAGTAATGTGTTTTAGGGTTTAATGACCCTTTAAGGATAATATTTCTCAATAATATCTCAAACATTTTGATTATGTTTTTTTTATTCTCTGCATTCAGACTCAATTCAGACTTTTTGTGAATAATTTAATGTGGATGTGCTAATTACTCATGGTTTTTGGAAACTTTTTAAGAAGTTTTAGATTAAACTAAAAAACAAAATGTGTCATTTACAAAGTACTTAGAATCTATTATTTTGATGCCTTGCAACACTTTTGCTTCCATCAGGAACTACACATCTAGTTTAGATTATACATTTAGGATTTATTTTGTTATGTCAGAGGGTTTTATGTGAGTATTTTGCCGCAATCTAGTATAAAACATCACTATTGTGCTTTGCAGGTACGAATCGACATCCTCTGAAGAGAGCAGCTCGGAAAGTTCAGAAGATGAGAGTGATGCAAGCGAATACCACGAGGCTACAGAGAAACTGCCGGATTCTGCGGCACAGCCATCTCAGGTGACCTCCTGCCTCCTGCAGCCCACCTCTCAGACAGCAGATGCCCAAACACCTCAGCAAAGCACTGCCCAGCCACCAGCCAATCTCACTGCAGCACAGCTAAGCACCAGCCAATCACATGCTACGGATGCAGCTACCCGGCAACAGGTCACCCAGTCACCAGCAGCAAAGGCAGACACACAGCACTGTGTAAGCCAATCGTCAGTGACCGCCACGGCTCATCCGGAGGGTGTCGTTCAGTCCACAGAGTTCAAATGCGTTTTTCAAATGCATACCTCTGAAAGCACTGCCGTTTCTCTTGAACAAAACTCTGTCCAGTTATCATCCACCAGCATTGCAGTGCAGCAATCCAAAGCCACTGATTCAAATGTCCAGCCAGAGGTTTCAGACCTCGCTGCTCAACAGACGACAACTCAGTCACAATCCACCGGTGCCAAACCTCTGCAAGATGTTAGCCAATCAGAAACCGCTGACCTCACCTCCCAACAAGGAGCAACGCATTCACAATCTACTGATGCCTCAGCAAAACAGGACATAGCCATATTCTCTGCCACTGAGACAGCAGCAAACACAAGCACCTCCTCCACTAATAAACAAGCAAGCAGGTAGTTTGACTCAAATCAGTGACACAAGCCATTACGAGATTGACTGTTGATTATATAAGTTGGCAAGCATTTTCTCCTCCTTTTCAGGCTGGAATTGAGTGGCAGTCTCATGACGGCTCTCCACACCTTGCAGAAGGCCCTCAGCGAACCAAATGCATTTAGCCATCAAGACGCAGTATGTTCGTCAGTTGTGTTTTTATGATTATAAATGACGGATGTCATAGTTCATATCTTCAAGATATATTTAAGGTTGATTCAAAAGTTTGGAAGTGAAGTATGTCATTATTTTGCTTAGAAACTTTCTGATTTCCTAAATGTGGAAGAAACGTCATAAAACAGAATGTATAGTATAACGTGGAATGTCACAGGATATGGCAAATTTTGTGATGAATTGAGTCAAAAGTAGGGCTGTACACTTAATCAAATCGAGATACAGGCTTATCATATTGTCATGTCATATATACACACAGAAGCTCAAAGGTCTTCACGACAACCCCCTCAACATCTAAATTTGGTTTAACTTGAAGAGATTGTGGCGAAAGTACATTACTACTGCTTCTCAGTGTAATAATAATCCTTTTTTTAAAAATGTTATTTTTAAGGAATATCACACAATTGTAGTCCCTGTTTTAATTTTAACAGTAAAGCTCTTTTGTGCGGCACTATGTTTGGCAAAAAGGAATTAAGTTTGCAATAATTAAAAAATTTAAAATATGAATTATGCCTTCATTTTATTACCACCTTTTTCTCCTAATAAATTTGTATTAAATATAAATCCAGAAAAATGCAAATCAATTCAATTGATTAGACATGCCTTTTGTTTATTAAAATGTAATGAAACCAGAAAAATATAGAAATGGGGAAAATAAAACTGAATTTTGGAAAAAATTAAGTTGATTTCATAGGGCCCTAGTATTTGCAGTATCTCCAACTGCATAATTTCCATTGCGCTCTGTGATCCTTTTAAAATATTAGGCAAACATCACTATTGTTAGTGCTCAATTTACAGTACTTCCCACCTTAAACTTTGCCATGGACCACGTCCCACACTCTTTGTGCGACAGGCATTAATAATAAAAAATAAATAAAAAAAACTGGGAATCAGAATATCATACAGACTTGAGGCAATACCTGGGCAGTTGTCATTCCACCTCCGACATTGTGGGGTCAAAGTGTGCATGGACAAACACCACCCACATTTTCTAAAGAAAATCCCCAAAAATCAAGTTATTTTTGCAATTCCATATGGGTGCTGCAGAAATGACACACTTCACCTTTAAAACAGTTATCCAATTCCATTGATTGAACATGACCTGTTTATGGCAAGACAGGGCATTAAAAGCTGTTTGTGTCTTGTCTTGTGTGTACAGAGGACGGCCTACACCAGCGTGCTGCAGGAGTGGCTCAGAGTGTCCTGTCATAAGGCTGCTGACACTGCAGTTGTCAAGGCATACATGGACACCTTTGCCTCCATTTCCCCGCAGCTACTGGAGTTTGTGATCAACATGGCTGACGGCAATGGAAACACAGCTCTGCACTACACTGTCTCTCACTCCAACTTCCCTGTAGTTAATCTGCTGCTGGGAACTGGTGAGTGACGCTCCTCACATCTCTGAGCGATGCTCACTGCTGCTGACACACTGTTTTCGTACGTGCTTTCAAACGCAGCGCACATGCTTTGTCACATTATGTCTTTTCTCTCCTGGCCTAGGCAGTGGATCTGTAGTTCCCAGAATGCTTTGCTAGGGACTGCATTAGGAGAGTATATTTAGGGATTAAGTGTCATTTTAGTTGTTTTTCAGTAAAAGAAAAGACATGCTAGTGTTTAATGTCAGTTATGTTGGACGTTTAGCAGAGTTTCTGTAATGTGCTGAAGAGTGGCTCTTGTGCTGAGACTGTGGGCAGCTTTATGATTGTTGTGGGCTGAGCTTAATTGCTTCACTCAATGAGTATTGAATACTAATGTCGGTAGGCTACTGACAGTAATTAAAGATTACTCAGTAAATTAAGAAAAATAATTAAGTTGGATCAACATTAAAAAAAATGCAGTTTGACAAATGTAATTAAACATACTACAGTAAATTAATTTGACCTAAAGCAACTAAATTGAGTTGGCCCAACCTAAGTGATTTACTTTGAATTAAATAAATTAAATTGTGGAAAAAAACTTTCTTCAGTTAAATTAAGTAAGGATAGTGATTTGTTTTAGTGGAGTATTCAATACACTACATTAAAAGTAAAAATAATATTTGATTATTAATATTTAACATTTAAGCTGGTTTACACTGTTCTAAATTAATTATAGACTACATTTCTTTTAGTGTTCAGTTATTTCATGTACACTTTAGTAAAAAAAAAGTTTAGGGTGAGTAAGATTTTTATTTTAAATGTTTTTGAAAGTCTCTTATGCTCATTTATTTGATGACAAATACAGTAAAACTGTAATATTGTGACATATGATTACAATTTAACTGTTTTCTATTTGAATAAAATGTTCAGTATCATTACTCCAGTCTTCAGTGTCACACGATCCTTTAGAAATCATTCTATGCTCAAGAAACATGTATTATTGTTCAGAAGAACAATATTTATTTGAAACAGAATTTTGATCAATTTAATGGATCCTTGTGGAATAAAAGTATAAAAGTTTTTTTTTTTTTTTTTTTAATTCCTACTGACTCCAGACTTTTGAACAGTAGTGAACTTGCGGCCAAAAATATGTCCGTACCTTGTATTTGCCATGTGACAGAGCTATATCTGTACCTCTTATTTATCAGCTGTCCTTGTTTTGCAGGCCTCTGCAATGCTGACAAGCAGAACAAGGCTGGTTACACGGCTATCATGTTGACAGCTCTGGCTGCCTTCAACTCTGACAGTGACCTTCAAACCGTCCTACAGCTGCTCTGCACAGGCGACGTCAATGCCAAAGCCAGCCAGGTGCGCCCTCTTCTGGTCAATCACTATACTTTAATGTTAACAGAGTCGCTGTGTGGTCTGTATTGTACTGATGCATGCATGTGTGTGTGTTAGGCAGGGCAGACGGCACTGATGCTGGCGGTCAGTCATGGCAGAGGGGACATGGTGAAAGCTCTGCTGTCCTGTGGAGCCCAGGTGAACCTGCGTGATGATGACGGCTCCACAGCGCTCATGTGTGCCTGTGAACACGGTCACGTGGATATCGTGCGGCAGCTGCTGTCTGTGCCAGGCTGTGATGCCACGCTCACTGATAATGTGATTATTTATTTGTTTATCAAGCATAATCCATTCATCCATTAAATTCTGTCTGTCTTCTTTATCTTTTATCAGTGTATATATGTATATATATATATATATTTTTTTGCATGCTATCAAGCATAATTCTTTATTATTATTTCTTAGAAGAAAAAAAAATGAAGCCATTTTAATAAAATTTTTATTAATATTAATAATTATTATATATTATAATGTTGTACGTTTGTCTGCCAAATCAAAGTGCAACCAACATGCAGGGAAATTTGGCATGTCAAGGTCAAAAGTTTCTTAACTCTTTCCCTGCCAGCTTTTTTCTTTAACAAAGTTGCCAGCCAGCGCCAACATTTCCACAAAACTTTCTTGGCCCCCAGAATATTTTGTTGTGTGAATATCTGAACATACAATTTATAAAAAGAAAGTACAGGGCCTCTGCTTTTAAGTAAAAATAATCTAGCTCCATGCAAAACAAAAGGCTGAGAAAATTGCGTAGGCTGTGCCTCCCTTGCCTCTCCTGTGGCTTAATCCCACTGATTAAAATCAAAAATTTTATCTATTAACATTATTTCATAAATCTGAACTATCTATGATTTTGTTGTATTTTTATTAATTTAATCTAAACGAAGATAAATAAATACTTTACCAAATCTATCATTTGTTAATTTTAGGTAATTCATTAACTAATGTCACCTTATTCTAAGTTCTACCCGTTTTACTTTATTGTAGACACTCATATTTGTCTTTTCTTGAATGTTGTTTATGTTCTGCTGCTGTTTTACAGGATGGCAGCACGGCTCTCTCCATCGCTCTGGAAGCCAGTCAGAATGACATCGCCGTGCTTCTGTATGCGCACCTCAATTTTGCTAAGCCACCTTCCCCTGTAAGTGTGCTTGCTCTGTTTTCACCTAACAGATATTACACGCAGCATTACGTTAATCTCACACAGTTTTTCCTTTTCAACAGGTGTCACCAAAGTCTCCTATTCTGGGATCTTCTCCTCCCTCCTCTGAACTGAAGTAAATGGATGCCATGAATTCGATGTCAACTCTTCCAGCTAACTTTCCTCGTCCATTCCTTTGTGTGTGTGTGTGTGTGTGTGTGTGTGTGTGTGTGTGTGTTTTTGTGTGTGTTTGTGTACAGTATGTGTACCCACAATTTAGCATGTACAACTTTTATAGATTGTGCACTAAAATTGTGCACTCTTAAAAAGGAAACTAGCACTTGGCACCATCGGTCCTTATCTGTTGTTTTCTGTTCCTTTTGTAGCTCATTTAAGTGGGTGTGACTCAAATATGAATAACAACGAGCGTGTAATAGCAATATCATTTATCTAGCTGTCCATTTGTTGACATGAAACAAGTGTTACCATATAAAGTCAACTTATAAAAGTGCATTTACTTTTAACAACCCAGCAGCAATTTTTAACACCGTCCATTAGTCATAGTCAAACAGCAACTGATTACATTTATAAGAGCATTGTGCAAAAAAAAAAAAAACGTTTATTTTATCAAGTGTCCTTTCATAGTTTTTACTATTGCGAAAAACACATTCTGAGTTTCCACAGCAGCTGTTTTCAGCACAATGTTTGATAGCGTTTACATGGTGATTTTCAATATTTGATTATACAGTGCAGTTGTCTCACCCTACGGGAAACAATGCTCCACTTACTTCTCTAGGAGATTTGTAATACTATATTTTACAGGTAATACACTTGTGATGATATTTTAGCATTTTTTACTGAATGCAATCACATCCAGATGATTTACAGGTTCCCAGTAGGTGATTTCAAGTACAACATGTTCCTGGATCAACATTCCCTCAACCAATCAGATTTGAGGGATATATAATGTCAAGTTTAGGCTTACCATGGTTAAGAGCTTATACACCATTCTTAATCACCTATCATGTCACTCTGATTTTAGGGATAAGTTATGGATAGGTTTAGGGGTAGGGATAGGGGTAGGATTATGTTTTTGGACAGAGAAAGAAAGACATGTTCCTGGATCAACATCATTTGTTCATCCTGGTACAACATTCCTGTCTGAAAATGTATTCCCAACCATATCCTTACCCCTAAACCTAACCCTACCCATTAACTTATCTCTAAACTCAGAGGGAAATGAGGGTGAATAACACTGATGTAGAAGCACCTAACCCTGGTTGTAAGCTTAAACTTGACATTAAACTTGTCCTGCAAATCTGATTGGTTGATTGGAATGTTTTTCCAGGATCAACAAAGAAGTTGATCCAGGAATGTGTCTTACTTGGCTAAATAAATCACAGTGACCCGTTCTCATTACCACAGCTGTTGTTCACAGCTGATGTAGTATTATGGTCTATTGAGGTTTTACTTTGTTTACTCTGATTTGTGGAGGACTGCATGGTTTTGTCATTTTGTTCATGTAAAAAAATGTATTGAACGTTTATTGAACAAGGGCTCCCCAAAACAATATTGATGAATATCTCTGTTTTATTGCAAATTAAAGGAAATAGGAAGGTACGTGAGTTTTTTGTGAATGAGACCATATGTTGTGCACATTATTTATGCACATATTGGTCCTGGCTGAGCACAGATTGATTTGGCTCGGTATTGTCTACAACGAATGTAAGATGTTTTCCAAAATGAAAATAATATATATCGTCTCCAAAGTTTTAGTGCAAAGACTATAGAGTTTTTTAAGCGTTTTTTTTATTTTATTTTAAACCACACAAGTTGTTGGATTTTAATATTTTAAATGGAAGAGCTTTGTTTAATTTGAAAGATTGATTGAACCTTTTGGTTTACCCACACATGATTTCATATAACTAGTTTAGTACCAATTAGTTTTATACTCTTTTGTATTTGTTTTATTTAACACTCTTTGAATATCTTTCAAAATTTGTAATATCTGTTCACAGTTTTGTATATCTTTTGGCACATTTGCCGGTCATGTACCTTTTATGTAAAGTGCTCACACATTTAAATTTGTTTTGTTTGTTTGTTTCCCTAGTTTTAGGGGAAAATAAATTTAGATAGAAGGACGTGTGTCGTTTGGAATGGAGTATTTAATGTATAAGCGTTATGGAGCTACAGGACAATGCAGCCATTTTAAAAGAGAAAAGTCTTCGATGTACAGACTTTCCTTTTTTTGAACGCCAGAGGGCGCAATAATACAGCGCTGGTGATAACGGCTCTCCGTACATCTGTGGGAGATTTAGCGCAGCGCAGGCCAACTCGATCAAATGCGTCTCTCTCAATAGCAGCACGCATTGTGTTTATCGTGCAATTTATACCCCAAAATGAGTTGCATGATTCTCATGGGCATGGGTAGGTTTATTAATGTGTGGGGTGCGTATGTATACGTTATGGTAGGATTAGTGGTGTGGGGTGCGTGTGTATTACACGCGATAAAGTGCGTATCATACGTAAAAACGTATCGTGCGTATCATAACGTATAAATTGCACGATAAACACAATGCGTGCGGTAGAGACGCATTTTCATGAGATCCGGAATTAACACCTTTTATTAACATGGTAACTGTTTCATTATGTTCTGACACATGCACAGTCATGCTCAACACAATCTGATTGACCTTTCCTGAACAGAATGGAACCCTTTACCAAAAACACAATTGTAAAACATAATCCCCCGGTTTCCAGACAAGGTTTAAGCTAGTCCCAAACTAAAATGCATGTTTGAGGTTGTTTTGTTGTTGTTGTTGTTTTATCTGAAAGCAACTTGCACTGAATATCTTAAAATAAGTCAGTGCCATTGTTTTGTCTCAAGGTGCACAACAGTAATGTTGTTTTTGTTTTTTTAAATCTAAGTTATAAAAGCTACTTAAATGTCCTAATTGAACTAAAGCCTAATCTTGGCTTAATCTAAACTGTATGTGAAACAATTAGTCTAGACTTTAAGTTAACTTTTACATGGCATAATCCAACAGAATTGTCTTCTCGTATGTTTACTCTACCAACTGATAAATGCTATTAATGTATAGGCTAGTACAAAAACATCCCAATAGAAAACAACATACACTCACCTAAAGGATTATTAGGAACACCTGTTCAATTTCTCATTAATGCAATTATCTAATCAACCAATCACATGGCAGTTGCTTCAATGCATTTAGGGGTGTGGTCCTGGTCAAGACAATCTCCTGAACTCCAAACTGAATGTCAGAATGGGAAAGAAAGGTGATTTAAGCAACTTTGAGCGTGGCATGGTTGCTGGTGCCAGACGGGCTGGTCTGAGTATTTCACAATCTGCTCACTTACTGGGATTTTCACGCACAACCATTTCTAGGGTTTACAAAGAATGGTGTGAAAAGGGAAAAACATCCAGTATGCGGCAGTCCTGTGGGCGAAAATGCCTTGTTGATGCTAGAGGTCAGAGGAGAATGGGTCAACTGATTAAAGCTGATAGAAGAGCAACTTTGACTGAAATAACCACTTGTTACAACCGAGGTATGCCGCAAAGCATTTGTGGACCACAAAGCAAACCACAACACGCACAACCTTGAGGCGGATGGGCTACAACAGCAGAAGACCCCACCGGGTACCACTCATCTCCACTACAAATAGGAAAAAGAGGCTACAATTTGCAAGAGCTCACCAAAATTGGACAGTTGAAGACCTGAAAAATGTTGCCTGGTCTGATGAGTCTCGATTTCTGTTGAGACATTCAGATGGTAGAGTCAGAATTTGGTGTAAACAGAATGAGAACAAGGATCCATCATGCCATGTTACCACTGTGCAGGCTGGTGGTGGTGGTGTAATGGTGTGGGGGATGTTTTCTTGGCACACTTTAGGCCCCTTAGTGCCAATTGGGCATCGTTTAAATGACACGGCCTACCTGAGCATTGTTTCGGACCATGTCCATCCCTTTATGGCCACCATGTACCCATCCTCTGATGGCTACTTCCAGCAGGATAATGCACCATGTCACAAAGCTTGAATCATTTCAAATTGGTTTCTTGAACATGACAATGAGTTCACTGTACTAAAATGCCCCCCACAGTTACCAGATCTCAACCCAATAGAGCATCTTTGGGATGTGGTGGAACGGGAGCTTCGTGCCCTGGATGTGCATCCCACAAATCTCCATCAACTGCAAGATGCTATCCTATCAATATGGGCCAACATTTCTAAAGAATGCTTTCAGCACCTTGTTGAACTAATGCCATGTAGAATTAAGGCAGTTCTGAAGGCGAAAGGGGGTCACAGTAGTATGGTGTTCCTAATAATCCTTTAGGTGAGTGTATATGACAACTACAATATTCCCAATAGTGACTGCATGCAACATTGCACTGAGCTGTAGGCCTATCTATTTTGTCCAGTGAAAAAATAAAACAAAATGCAGAATGCAGCCTATGCACCATAAGAAAAATATAAAAATGACCAAAAGGCCTCTAATAGCCTATAGTTTATCATGTCATCCTTTATTAGACAGTTTATTCCATTTTTTTATATTTTATTTACTATTAGTCTGTTATTATATAATTATTGTTATCTACCCGTCGATGACAATGACCCCCTAGGCTATGTGTTTTTGGTATAAAGAGCTTCCATTCATACAAGAAAGATGAAAATTAGTTTTAAAAAAAATGTGTTTATACTTGATTTGATTGACGGCTTTCTGGGATGAAATATTTTTGTTGCAAAAATCATAGCCTACACATACAAACGAGTAGAGTTTCATGTATTACTCTGCCTTTTGTATTTTATGAAAAATAAAACATTCACGTTTCAACTGTAAACAACAATAACCATATATTTAGGCCTACATACGGTGCATTTGGCAGTTACCGGCCTATTAATCGGGTCTGCAGTCTTGCACACCTTCAGCAGTCAGCACATGTCCCTTGAGTTACAGCATTCATCGTGAAACATCTTGTTTTCTCAGAAGTAGCATTTGCAGCATGCTTTAACAGAAAGCATGAAGATCTCCACGCCTGAACAAATTCATCGTAATCGAGATCAGTGCCAACCAAGGGTGGACCTCCTTCTGAATCTACTGATAAAGTGTATGTTTCCTGAAGATAAGACTTGAAATCCAACCTTACCCTTTCTCTACAGCAATAGTAGTTTGGTCAAATATTAATGCCAGTGGTTTTATCACTCCCATACAGTCTTTAATTAAATGCCAATATTGGCAACGTGAACACAAATCAATGCGTCATTCTAGAAATAAGTCATTTATCGGCTAAGTGCCATCAGCACTCTTAACCCCCCAAAACACCAGCTCCTCGTATTAGGTCAAAACATGCTTCAGCGTAGAGAATATTGTGACTTTTTTCTTTATTACCTGAAAACGTGTTTCAAAAACTTTACTTGTATATTTTATCTTAGAAACCAATAAATGCAAAGAATGACCACAAACTCTCTTGTGCAAAAGAAGTGCGCTTGCTTGTATAGAATGTGCACTTCAGATTGTAAAAGTATATTTAAAAAATAAAATAAAATTCTTCCAGATAATATAATATTAAATAATTGTATAATGGAGTACACTTTCATTGTGACTCTTTCTTAAACACACTTTTTTAAAAAGTCTGCTTTTTTGACAAGTAGTTGTCAAAATGTTTTAAACTACACAATATGTGAACACAAAATAACTATTTTTCATAGTTCTTTTCAACACTTTAAAAGTGTTTCATGGGATCCACTCCTGTTGAGTTTGACCAGTTTTGAAAGTGTAATCGAGTTCATATGTACTCTGTGCAGAGTTAAAATGTAATTATACTCCACAAACTCTAAACAGAGTAAAATAAATTGTATATTGGTGTTTTATTCTCCAATTGTGTTCTTTGTTTCAACACTGTATATGGTGCAAATATGGTCAATTTATAGACGACAACGTATTATTTGTAGCCTTGTAGGGGGATTCTTTTTTTTTTCAAACGTGCATTTTCAGAAAGTCGATCAGTTTTTAAGAACAATATAAGTATGTGGTCTATCATTCTCATCAGACAATGTTTTATCAAAGGGTTTAACATATATCAGCTGATCAATGCATACATATACACTGTATTAACACCACGGGCATTAAAAAGCAAATCATGATGTTTTAATAATCTTTTGTCATGCTTTAAAGAAGTACACTTATTTTGATAACATAAGCTACATGTTACATGCACAAGTTAGATTTTAGCTGTAGTGTTATTAACATGTTTTAAATGTAATAAATTGTAAAATTATATATGAAAATGCCATACAAGTTTCCATAAAATGTCATTAAAATAAATTACTTGTCAATACCCTTTAACCATATATGAAAGAGACTGTAATTTTGAAATTACGTAGGCTTTAATAATGTGCTTAAGTCATACTTGAGCGGGTCAAAAGCACTATTAAGCAATTGCAACATTTTAAACAATAGTTTAAGCCTTCAGTTCACAAGAATCAAACAATGTCCTCGTTAATGAAGCCCTTGTGGGACTCCTATAGAGTTTGAATGATAAAAACACGAAATGCTCACTTGATTCACACTAACACAGCTGTGCCTTGCTTATCAAGATTCAAGAGATGTTTTCCCACTGGTCTGCTTGGGAGGTGGAGTCAAAAATTCAAAACAATGCCCTTCTCTGCTTTAAAAAGCCCTGCCAAGAACCACCGATTACTTGAATTGTTGTTGTTTTTTTGGCAGCCCGTTCACAGCTAATTCAGTAACCATGAGTCTCTCTGCAAAGGACAAATTGGCGGTCAAGACCTTCTTTGACAAAGTTGCCCCTAAGGTTGAGGAGATTGGCAACGAGACTCTGTCCAGGTAATGTGACATGTGCATAAATGAGCGGACCATAAGATGCTATTATAGACAATCTATCAATTTTTTTTTTTTTTAAATCCTTTCAGGACTCTGTTCGTTTACCCTCAAACGAAGACGTACTTCTCCCACTGGGCAGACCTAAACCCTGGCTCTCCTCAGGTGAGGAAACATGGAGTGACAGTAGTGAAGGGTGTCCTGAACGCTGTGGGGCTGATGGATGATCTCAAGGGTGGTCTGCTCACCCTCAGCGAGCTCCATGCCTTCATGCTTCGCGTGGACCCTGCTAACTTCAAGGTTCGTTGAAGGTTCATTTCCAATTTCAATAAAACACGGTCTATATTTGTTATTTTTTTTAATTATTTTTTTTTTATTGTATCCCCCCAGATCATCAATCACAATCTCCTCGTGGCACTCGCGCTGACGTTTCCTGAGGACTTCACTCCTGAGGTGCATGTTTCTGTGGATAAGTTCCTCGCTCTGGTCAGCCTGGCTCTGTCCGAGAAGTACCGCTAAAGTCGACACTGCTTCATCTCCGACGCGACACTGTACTCGCCTTAATGAGAATGAAAAAACAATAAAATGAAATGAAATGAAATCAAGCTCTCTCTTTTAGTTTCTGCACACAAAAACATACCATATTTTAAGATAACCAAGTTGACTTTTTATGTTAAACCAACTATTATTTTTTACAGTGCCACTTGGAGTTTTTAAATAAAAAAAGTAATTGACTTGACAACTTTGTAAAAGTTTTATATGAACTAACGTGTTTATTTGTTTTTAACTGCAGTTATTTATATTTGCGAATCAAATCAGTAGTTCATGAAGTTAGGCTATATTTATTTGAGTATTTATGACAAAACACTGATAATCCATCTTAACCCAAAATACATTTTAGCAGTTCAAGACACTCTTAAAAAGCTGTCTCTTGTTTCAGAAATATTGAATGTTGGAAAGATTTTTCAGAAACATGAATGTTGGAAAGATTTTTCAGAAACATGAATAAATGGAAAGAATGACCACCCATTATTTATTATTGGTGTCCTGATGGGATATTTGTTTGTAATTACCCTACAAGTTCGATTAAACCATCAAAACATGAGGAAAATATTTAATATATTTAATATATATAAATATGACGGAAGAACAAAACTCTAAACTCCTTTAAGGTTTTTATCTGACAAAATTATTTGGCGAAAAAGAGGCAACAGTTACAGGTTTTATTTTAATATGCAAAAAAATTGCATAGAAAAACATTCACATGAAAACATTGACATGATCAGTTATTCATATTTCGTTGGTTCTCTCTTGTTTTTGCATGTGTTCATAATTTATTTGAATGACAGGTGACGGAAATTAAGAGATGATTAAATTACAACCAGTTTATATCAAACAGTGTTCTTAATGAAGGCCTGTGATTGTTCTTTTCTGTATCTTGAGTACATTTTGAGCACAAATGGCCCATAAACAATAAATTAACGCATGCCACGTGTAACTTTTGAATCTAGATTATGGCGCCTTGTTTCCTTTTTAGAAGGGCGGGGAAACGGTTTCTTTACCAAATTTGACACGCAAGCTATAGCCTACTGTGCCGCACTGTAAGAGATTCAAGCATTGTTATCAGATAGCTAAGCCATTCTGGAAGCCTTTCATAGCACCTCTCTGCAACAGCCGCTGACAAAAACTGTTTTAGCTGCACGCCAAATGCACAGGTCTGGAACCAACCATCTGTCACGACAGGTAAAATTTGACAACTTTATCTTTTTTTTTTTGAAAACAGGATGCTACATGTGATTACACAGAGTATCCAATCGTGCGTTTGATTTCCATCTAGCTTTTGATTCTAGCAAATATGGTCGAGACTATGAAGGTGAATTGTATTATTTAATTTAAATAAATTGTGATAAATTATTCAGTAGGTGTTTTCCATTTCGTAAAGTAAATTTCAATGATTGAGTCCGATTTATATAAACATGGCCAGTCTGTTTAGGAGCTCAGCTCAAGAAAATAAATTGGTCTGGCTGTATATGTATATTATTATGGCAGCAGCTGAGAGTGACTGATAGGGCCAGACAGGTTGTGTGTGGCGCTGTCCAGTGCTGAAACCAGTGCTGAAACCAGCAGGTCGGAGATAAATGGACTATATAAGTGAAATATATTTCCCTCTGTGAGATAGCCTTCCAAACAGATGCTCATAACCAACAAAATGAACACACAACTAAGAATATGGACAGCGAAATTTCATGCAAATTTCGATTAGTTTTATTTAAGCATGAACACCTGTGATCAAAGTTGTTTGGGGTTTTATTAATTTAAAAATGCACGTTACATACACTTTTCTCTTTAGCTTTTAAAAACCAGATGTTCAGTTAATGGTACTGTTTTCCAAGTGCAGAGACTACGACTGCCAGAAACTTCTGTTTGAATGTCCGGAGTGAAGGCACGACCGAGCTGAAGCCACAACAATGGGCAGACAGTCTCCAAGCAGCTTAATGGAGCTGTATGTAAGAAATGTATTTCAATTAATCATACATGTCACTAGACATTAAGAAATCATGTTCATTTCAAATACTTATATCACTGACAACAGTAGTCCGGCCAGGATATTGTCATTTAAAAAGTGAAGTTGCAGCCCCCAACTGATGTTGATGTTGTCATGTTGTGTTTTGGTCTGATGCTCACCCTCCACCGATCTACCAATCACGAAGTCAGTAGTGTTGCGGCATTCAGGTTGCCAGCTCTGCTCTAGTTACCACACCTGCAGCTACAAAGGGGATACACCGACCGCTCTACAGTAATTTGAAAGTGATTACAGTACCAGTTTTGGCCACAATCTTACATACCGCTCCTTTAAGTTCTGTAGCTTTTATATGAAAATAAATATAATGGACAAGACACCCAAAGTACTTATTTAATTCCAATCCAAATATGTGTTTATCAATATTTATTTATTTAATACAGACATGTGTTATATATATATATATATATATATATATATATATATATATATATATATATATATATATATAAATTACATCACATAACCCATATATCACTCAGAGAGTTTATTTACACATATCCTACGTAGGCCTATACACATACAACATGATACCAGAGTTTTAAAATCAAACATTTTAAAGAGAACAATACAAATGAGGTTTAAACAATACAAATGATGGTTTAAACAAATGAGCATTAAGCTGTGTCGTCAGCAAATCGTTTTGCGCGCGACTGCGGAATCTGACACGTGCGCCTTGGGTCGTGAGAGTTTTTTGACATATGACATCAGAGTAAGGCGGACCGCTCTCGGACAACCGGCATCCCGGTGATCACCGGTGATCGGTTCTGCGCACATTTTGCTCTTCTCAAACAAGCCTTTTATATCAGGTCTGACACAATTTCTAACCAGCATGCATGCACTGCTTCAAGTCAGCCACCGATCGGTCTGCAGAGCTGCATGAAGTCGAACATAGCACAGCTGATTGGATGCTGTTGCATCAGCGGCCACTGCGGTGCGGGTCAACATTCAAACAAATACCCGTGTGTTGCTGTTAGCAGTATGCAGTGCCCTTTATCTCTGCACATGTTGTGTGGTCCGGTATTATCTAGTGGTGGGCGGATCGATGCTTTGTGGAACAATGAAACAAATGTGCCCTATTGTGTCGATTGTGCTTTGAAACAATCCAAAAATACATTTTTAAAAATCTATTGCACATTTTTTATTAAAAGTAAAATCTTTTAAATGCAAATATCCAATCATTTAATAAGATTATAGGTGTTAAATTGTCAGGGTTTGTTTTGTTTGTTCTATGAATGGCTCAGCTAAACAGGCCAATAAGAGACTAACTACCATTATTAATTTTAATTATACTAATGTCTAATTAAAACGTCTACAAATGTATAAAACTGAACAGAGATCAGGTAAAACCCACAAACAATCCATTTGTGTGATCTCATCCCAAGGCGTAATATTGCTTTTGCCAAAGCGTCTATATCGAACGCGGATGGCACCCTTTAGCGTCAATATGAGACGCCGATATATATGGGTCAGAAGGCGCCTCCTAGCGGTCTAACCCTAACCCTACACCATACCTAAACCTACCCATCTCTCTGCCTGTTATATTGACGCTAAAGGGTTCCATGGGCGTTGGATTTAGACGCGTTGTCAAAGTGTCAGAATATGACGCCTTGGGATGAGGATGCGTTGCATAGACTCCTCTGACAGAGATCATCGCCCCAGCGGTGAAACATTGAAATTTCTAAATGCAACCGTTATGATGTAGCCTAATGAAACCTCGTTTACTGAAATCACGTGACTCTGGCAGTTTGATACTCCGAACCATTGATTGAACAAAAGATTCATAAAGGTTTTTAAAGGTGCCCTAGAATGTTTTTTTTTATTATTTTATAATGTTTCCTGGGTTGCCCTTATAATGTTAGTATGTTTTTTAGATCAAAAATAGTCATAATTTAGAAATAAAAGGCATTTTTCCTAGCCTGATTTTAGTCTCTGATTTGAACACTCTGTTTGAAGGGGCGTGTCTGCTGTGAGAACCGGCCACTGCTGTGATTGGCTGACATGCTTGCATATGAAATATGACATGTGAAACTCTCTCGAATACTTTTATTACAGCTGTTATATACGTTTTAACTATTACAGCTATCGAGATTAACGAATCGTGAGATGTTTTTAAAGTATTTAAATCTATTTCCATCACATAAAATGTTGCTGTGATGAGCATTGAGCAAGCAGATGACAGTCTGTTGATCGCGAGACAACGCAGTTTCTCTCTCTAATGCTTTCACCAATGCAAACGATGACATAGCCTACTTCTATGAGAGCTTCGTTGTGCAGTGTAACAGCGTCATTGATTTCATAACGAGTTTGGCAAGAGAGATAAACTCGCGCTGTGTGGATTGTTCTTTGACCGCTTTCTGTATACTTTTTTCACTGAGAATTAGCCTATTTAACGTTAGTTATGTATGCTCGTTACTTGGAGTTTGCTATTACTGTACTAGGATCTTGCGCTGGATCTAACACAGTGTAAATTATCTTTAATAAAATCACTACTTACCGGTTGCGGGAATATAGTTGGAATTACCCCCTTCTTCAGTTTGAGACGCTGAGAGAAGCTTGATATTGTCCCAGGTTCGAAAATAAGTCCGTGGTGAAATGGGCAGAGCAAACTAACAACTTCGAATTAAACTGTTGCGGTATCCGATTAATATAAACATCAACCACGCGTCCACGCCTGTTGACATTTCTTTTCTGTGGGAAGGGTATGAAAATACCTCACATCCCCTGCACAGCCTGGAACATAGCATTTATTCCATGATCTGCCATTTTCTCTCTGATCCTCGCTTGTTCCGATGATGACTCGGCTGTGCAGTGCTTGTCATTGAGGGCTGGGATATGCAAATCTTTGGAGGCGTGATCCCCGACTGTTGCGTCACAGTCGGTATTATGTGGAGATTCGCCTGTTTTTCAGGGGTGTTTTTTAAAAACGAGATTTAAATAAGAAGGAGAAAACAATGGTGTTTGAAACTCACTGTATGTCATGTCCATGTACTGAACTCTTGTTATTTAACTATGCCAACATAAATTCAATTTCACATTATAGGGCACCTTTAAGCTTCATGAAGCAGTGTTTTGAAATTGCCATCTACTGTTAGCAGTGAAGCATTTGCGATTTTAAAAGGCATTAACCATACTTAGCGGTATACATGACGACTCATTTTATTTCCAAGAGCAATGTTTTCATTAGCTATGCTACATGTGTGAGGTTGATTCAGATGCTCATTGTATCTGGAGTCGCGCAAAAAGAACAATAGTTATAAATAAGCCTCAAATAGTATTGTTGAGTGATTTATTAAAGTAGAAGTTGAAGCGATGCAAGGAAAATGGTCTATTGTTTTTATCTGAGTATAAGCTGGATGAGATGGTTAAAGTAAAATTAGCATTCACATTCAATGGGATTTAAATTTTTGGTAAACAAAAAAAAAAAAACATGTTCTTATATTTCAAGGATAGTAGCGGCCCCTTGGATTTATTGATCAAGACGCAGAGAGTTTCAAACGGGTGTCAGATTTATTTCTTCCTCTCAACGTGCACCATGAGCACCATGAACACCGTGAAAACTACAGAATAAACAGAAGAAATAGTAGTAGTATTTGTAGTTTCACAAATAATTTGCACATAAATTGTGTCCACATACTAATCATGTTTACACACAATACAAATCAACAACCAATATGAATGAAAATGATTTTAAGCCTTTATGACAAATAAATATCACATGCTTTTAAATGAAATACAATATAGGCCTAATTGTTCACAGAAATACTATTGCTTTTATATCGATGTTGCAATTAACCCATAAACAAATGAAATAACGACATTCTCTTTTCCTTAAACAAATCCCTTCTGATAATAATACACTAGACACATTTTTTTCATACCTCATTCCACTCTCCAAGGACGCTAATCAAATAGTTTCCGCCATCAGCTATCATGCTCTCTAGCTCGACACCCTCACAGTTCGTAAGTCTTAGAAATAATGCACAAACAATACAAAATAATAAAAATCACAATGTAAACTCTCTTCACAAGATTCAAATGGATGAACATGATAAATAACTAACGTTTACCAGGTTTTTTTTACCGTTCTTACGACGATGCGTGAGCACCACATTGTGAAGAGAAAGTAGCAGGAAGTTTTTGCGTCACAAAAAAAACATAAGAAAATGGCGCTTTTTCAAAATAAAAGCAGAACAAACAAAGGTGACACTGTAGAACTACAATGTCTTATTAAAATATAAATATAATATTATGTAGGAGAATATTAATGCGATTTATCAGACATTTACAGATAATGTTTCATTACCTATGTTAACATGTCGATGCAGTGTCATAGCAAGCTGTCATTCATTTTCGCTCCTAATGGCTTACATCAAATAAGAGTATGAGGGTTATGTAATCATTATCAAATGACTTATTGATGATACTTGCTGGGTTCCTATCTCTATCAGCTTGCAAAGTTATATCTGTTGTTAACAAGAACACATAGCATGCATTCTAGTGTTAAGCTGGTCGGCAAGGTGCACATAGCCTTATACCACTAGTGTTCAGCCGGTCGGCAGGGTAGTCAAGGCACACATAGATAGTAAAACATGCGGTCCCATAAAAAAAAAAAGCAGTAGGCCTACATACGTTTTGGCGATAGATCTGCTGTTTTGGGGGGTGTTTTTACTATTCCTTCCTGTTTCCTGTCTATGTCATCATTGTGCAGATATGCATATCTGCCGATGCAGCAGCTTGTTTTCTCACTCAACAGCACGTGTATATTACTTGTACTGTCTATTTCTTCCATTACTCTGTGCAACTGTGTAGGGTGAAATGTTGCTTTAAAAATGCATAACAATGTATTGGCATTGGCTGTACAACCTGTAAATGATCAGATAAGAAGTTTGTGTTTAAGAGGGCTCTGCCATTTTCTCTTTTCTCCTGCTTTATTGGGGGGTTATTTAATGTACATGTACAGCAGCCGCAGCATGTCCTGCATGCTCACAGCAATGTCTGTGAATGTATTCGCAGTAGCAAGTTTCGGTACTTGCTCTGCAGAATTCTTTGCAAGCATGTAAAAAAATAAGCCGATCAGATTTCGCTCCCCTTCTGACGTAGGAAGGGGATTTTATTATAATATTTCTGCCCCTTAATCAGCACGTTTCTACCCACGGCTTTGGTTTTTGCAAGCGACAACAGTGTAACCATGGGCCGGTTGCATAAACATAGCCATTAAGTTAAGACAGTGCCTTAAGTTCTAGTATGGCCCACTAGCAGTTAGTCAGGGGCAGTCAGTCTTACTTTTCTGTATCAAATTAGGCCAATCTACGTTTTTATGTAACTGATTTTAAAAAGCTATGAACAGTCTAAAAGAAACAAATTATGTCTAACTTGTAAGATTAGTCTTAGAGGTTTAACCGGCCCCTAACTCAATGACAAAAGTTTGAGCAAAGCATGCAAAGTGTTCTGTCATTGGCTGCATAGACGAGCACAGAACACTACTTGACCAAAAAATGTCACAGCTGTTTTATAAAGACCTCAGGGAACTGTGTCAACTTGTGTAAAAGTTAAACATGACGGTACATGCACGTCATGCAGAGACGATGAGATGGATCAATGTAACAACAACTACATAAATGTATCTACTAACCATCCAGGTTCAGTCTAAAAGTTGCAACCTCTTCCTGAGTCACTCCGTAAGACTGCACTCCACTTCTGGTCATTTCTGAGATTTTGGATGAGTGAGATTTGGTTTTGTTAAGCTTGTGTAAAGGATCGTCCATGGGGCGGGAGCTCATTTGCATTTAAAGGGACACACACAAAAATGGAACGTGCACAGTAAGGGGCAAATTTGACAAGCTATAATAAATGATCTGGGGGTATTTTGAGCTGAAATTTCACAGACACATTCTCGGGATACCATAGATTTAAATGATATCTTGTGAAAAGGGGCATAATATGTCACCTTTAAAGGGTACCTATTATGGATTTTTGAAAATTGCCCTTCATGTAGTGTGTAACATAGATCTAAGTGAACGAAAACATCCTGCGAAGTTTTACACATGAAAGTTCACCGTATACAAAGTTATTGTCTCTCAAAAGTAAGAGTCGACTCTGAGTCACTGATATGAATCGATAGACGAACGATGCTTTTTCTCTAACTTTATGACGTCACTTGTACAAGTTATTTGAATAAGATACGCCCACTCATTGCGCTCGTACTATGGTAGAAGCCAGGGAAACTTGAAAACATCATGGCGACGAGACGCTGTGTTCTGAAGTGTGACGCAAAAGCGACATTTTTTCATCTGCCCAGAGACGAGCATTTGAAGAATCAGTGGCTACAGTTCATATATGCAACTATACCACAGATGTATAGTCCGAAGTTATTGCTGTGTTCGCGTCATTTTGAAGATGATTGCTTCAAAAACATAAATGCTGTCAAATATTCGCGAGCCGGCTGATATTGAAGGACGGCTCAGTACCAAGTCTTTGGATCAGCTTCCTTCTCCGAATCACAACCTGTAAGTATTATTAATATAAAAAAATTTTTGCTTTTATGTTTTAAGTAGCATGCTCAATAATTATGTTGTGTTGTGAACGCACAGCGCAGCTTCTAGGTCTTCAATGTCAATTGTATTGAAATATGTGAAGTGCAGGGCTCTCAAGTGTCACGCATTGAGCGTGACAGTCACTCATTTCGGTCTTTTGTCACGCTCTCCCGCCACACATTGTATTTCTCACGCTGAAAAACTATTTGTAATATATTTAATATGCCGCAGCGCCCAAAACTCTGGCCGCGCCGCTCTCACTGTGGAACCGGAAGGAATCAAGTGTTGTTCGTCTGGTGTTGCTAGCCAATCAGAAAATAGCACTATTGTATCTGGGTAAGATTTAACGCAACAACCAATGACACCCCGTCGGCTCGGTGTCACTCCTTTGAAAGGAGTGACACCGAGCCCGACGGGGTGTCATTTGGGCTATGGTAGCTAACATATCACCGCAGATTAGCGTCATGCAAAGGCAGGGTTTGGAAAATGACTCGCTAAACGATTCATATGGGAGTCGGTGAGCAAATCAGGTAAAAATAAATGCATATTATAAGACAACAAAAGTGTTTTTTGTCATTTCATGCTTGTAAAACTGTTGTTGGGGACTCCCAGAACAATATTAGGAACATTTTAAATGCCATAATAGGTGCCCTTTAACATTTCCATATCCACTACCATGCCAATCTCTATTACCATACCAATCTCCCAAGAGTTGTCATGACAGAATTGTCTACTTCTGGCATTAAACTCTAGATGTTGCAGGCTGATAGGTCTTTAACTCATTCGGTAGCGATCACATCATTATCTATACACAGCTGATTGGTTGCTGTTGCATCAGCGGCCAATGAGGTGCGGGTCAACATTAAAAAAAAAGCAGTATGCATCACGCTTTCAAAAACCCTCCACCTTCCCCTACTCCACATGTATGGATCTGCTACGGGGTTTATTCATGTACATTAACATTGCCATAACCATTACCACGAGAGTTGTCATGACAGTTAACGATGTCTTTACTACCTTTCTGGGCCTTGAAAGTTGCAATGACGTTGCTGCCTATGGCTGGTTCAGAAACCTCGCGCCCACCTCCCATGCTGGCGACCCGGGTTACCCAAAATGAATGCAGCAACACTTTTTGAGCCAAAGGAGCCAAATTAGCATTGAGTCCTAGGGTACACGATGATGCATCTGACGAGGAACACGTGTAGATGTAAAAGCAGGCAAACACTTTGCATTCAGGTCAACAGATTGTGCGTTTGTGACGTCACGTAATACGCAATTACGTTGAAAAGGTCACGCTTCTGTCCTGACGAAAATTTCTTTTAGCATTTTTAATATTAAAACACCCAGAATACCACCACGAAATGGGCATTTTAAACGATAAACTGACACAAAGACATTTGAATATGTGTATATGGTCCTCACATTTGTAAACACTGACTCTGTACTTCCGCCTACGTGTGACCTTTTCAACGTAATTGCGTATTACGTGACGTCACGAACGCGCATCACAGAACAGAGCAAGGCGAGGATTTGTGCTTATAAAACGTAAACTTTTTTATTTATTTTTTAAATGACCGATCGTTTCACTAGATAAGACCCTTATTCATCGTCTGGTATCGTTTAAAGCCATTTGAAGCTGCACTGAAACTGTCATTTGGACTTTGAACCGTGTGGGGTCCTATGAAGTCCATTATATGGAGAAAAATCCTGAAATGTTTTCATCAAAAACCTTAATTTCTTTTCGACTGAAGAAAGAAAGACATGGACATCTTGGATGACATGGGGGTGAGTAAATTATCAGCAAAAGTTTTTTTTTTAAATGAACTAATCCTTTAATAGCCTGTCCACTCAACCATGATCAGTTAGAAACTTTAATTCTGCTATACCACTAATTACCTGTGAGTCCTATCTCACAGATGATCCCACAGTATCTGCACGTATCTCAAGCTGTCTGGCGGACATCTCGGCATGGATGCAGGAACACCACCTACAGCTCAACCTGGCAAAGACAGAGCTTCTCGTCCTCCCTGCCAATTTCACTACAGCTTGATTCATCCTCAATCCTCCTATCAAGGTCGGTCAGAAATCTTGGAGTTACATTTGACGACCAGCTGACCTTCACAGAGCACATTACAAAAACAGCTCGATCATGCTGCAGGTTCGCACTGTACAACATTAGGATGGTCAGGCCTTTCCTAACTAAGCATGCAACACAACTTCTAGTCCAGGCCCTGGTTATCTCTAGGCTTGATTACTGCAATGCTCTTTTGGCAGGACTTCCATCATGTGCAACTAAACCTCTACAAATGATCCAGAATGCTGCAGCCCGTCTTATCTTCAACGAGCCCAAAAGGGCCCATGTCACTCCTCTGTTCGTCTCACTACACTGGCTACCACTCGCTGCTCGCATCAAATTCAAGGCTTTGACGCTTGCTTACAGATCTACCACTGACTCAGCTCCGTCCTACTTCCACTCACTCCTACGAGTTTACACCCCGACCAGAAACCTACGATCGGTCAAGGAGCGGCGGCTCGTGGTACCCTCACAGCGAGGCATAAAATCACTCTCCAAAACATTCTCATTCACGGTTCCATGCTGGTGGAATGATCTTCCCACCCTCATCCGGAATGCAGAATCCCTGTCAGCATTTAAAAGTCAGCAGAAAACTCTCTTCCGTGAGCACTTAACATAAATTATTAATTTTTTTTTTAATCCCTTCCCTTTGTCTGATTTTTACTACTCTGAGCAATGCCTGAACTTTGTATTTTGAATACTTCTTGTGTTGTTTTTTGCGTCTTCCTGATGACTCGCTTGCTTTAGTCCTAAGTCGTAAGTCGCTTTGGATAAAAGCGTCTGCTAAATGACTAAATGTAAATGTAAATGTACTTGTTGGTTGTGTTTATTTATATCAGTCACTCGCCCATCATGTAAGCCTGCAAAACATATGCCAGAAATTCTGTTTAAATGACGTTAATCCAATCTGAAAATAAGCTTTTCACTTCGTACTTATCAGTGCCACAACACGAGCAGCTTTAATGAGCCAAAATTAACTTAAATGGAAGCAGGACTGATATGATATGACTTGATATCTGTGTCCTGTAAACAGTTCAACACCGCAAGGCAGTAATAGATAAGTATCCGGAGGACCTTCCAAAGTTTATTCCTGTGTTGATTCATTTATATCTCATTTCGCTGGGCAAAATACTCATATCAGTATGAATCTTAGTGTATCAATGATCAAAGTGTGTGTTCAGTCCAGGTAAACCCTACTTTATGGGGACAAAAATGTCCCCACAAAGATGGAAAATTGGCATTATCTGAGATCCTTTTGAACCCATGAGGTAAAAACAGCTTATAAATCATACAAAATTGTCTTTTTTGAAAATGTAAGAATGCAGAATTTTTCTTTGAGGGTTGTGGGTAGGGGTAGTGTAGGGGGAGAGAATATACTGTGTGTGTGTGTGTAGTGTAGTGTCTTTTGACAACCAGTGATACAATAGTATTTAAGGGTACTGGTAGTATACATACGACATGCATCCCCACTGGTCATTTACGGTAATCTGCATTCAAATCATTTGATGGCTCCAAATATTCATTTATTTATTTGTTAATTAGGTTGATGGAAATACAGAATAAAGTATATGCTAACTAAACATTGTTATTTAGTCTCCAAAGTCCTGTTGCAAGTCTTAAAAAGCTGTTGAACTGTGAGCTCCAGAATTATCTACACTTAAGTGAGACGCCCACAGACAAGAACTTCGTTTGATAACAGGCCATTTCAAAGATAGCACACATTTCTTAGCAAGGCGTGGCAAGAATTATACAATGTTTAATTGACAAAGTTCATTTGGAATAATTAGATAAGAAGGAACAAGAAAAATAACAAAACAAACGTGCTATCACAAAAAAAGTTAAATATTTAAATTGCTTGAATATGGAAATGTATGTGTTTTACAATGGAGCTCCTCAAATTGTAAAACAAAACAAAATAACATGGTTTATAGGAGTATTGTCTTAAGCCTTTTCATTACAATAACAGATGGATAAGTATTAAATTGATTAACTTCAATTTAATTAATTGCTAACTGATTCAATAAAAAATTTATAAAAATACAGCTTTACCAAGTGTAGTGAAATAAAGTGGGGCATTCAAAAGTTGATAAGTCTTCCAAAGCTTGATAAGTCATCTTTGGGGGTAGGAGGAGGGTCTTGGGTGTTTCTTTCTGATGGCAGTATAAAACAGCCAGTCCTCTTGTCAGCAGTCTACAGAAGTTTTCTGCAAACTAAAGTCATCCTTCCACGATGAGTCTCACTGCTAAAGACAAAGCTGCCGTCACAGCCCTTTGGGCCAAGATCTCAGGAAAAGCTGACGAGATCGGACATGATGCTCTTTCTAGGTAAGGCTTATTATGGTGTGCTGTAATATGCTAAAAGTCATAGCTTAATGTTTTCTCTTGGCGTGTTTCTGGAATTCAATTCAACGTGTCTGCCTATAGGATGCTGGCGGTCTACCCACAGACCAAAACCTATTTCTCTCACTGGAAAGACCTGAGCCCCGGCTCTGCTCCAGTGAGGAAGCACGGGAAGACTGTGATGGGTGGCGTTGGTGAGGCTGTCAGCAAAATCGATGACCTTACTTCTGGACTTCTGAACCTCAGCGAGCTTCATGCTTTCCAGCTGCGAGTTGATCCCGCCAATTTCAAGGTATAGCCTAACCATGAAAGTTCGTCTTAATTTGGTCAATCTCTCGTAGTCGCGGTAACCTGAATTCACTGTCTATGTTTTCCCATATAGATTCTGTCCCACAACATACTCGTGGTTCTGGCCATCCTGTTCCCCATCGATTTCACTCCCGAGGCACATGTTGCTATGGACAAGTTCCTCTCTGCTTTGTCTCTGGCTCTGGCCGAGAAGTACAGATGAGCGCGCGTTGTTGTTCAAGACCTGATGTCTGCATAAACATTCTGTCTTATTATGATGCAATAAACGAGTATGAATAACTTTAACTAAATGTCTTCGCTGCATATTTGAACAAGTCATAAACCTGCCGCATTTGCATATTTAAACAACATTTCAGAAGTGTTTGCCATTTTAAATGTAATCAATCAACTGGGGAAGTATATATGGCGATATCTATTTTTGTTTTTTTACCCTATTCACCTGGGGTACCTTGCCTTTACCTGTCAGTGTCTGCTTGTCAGTAAATGAATGTTTTAAAACATCGCTTTGTTGTCATGAAATGAAGACAATTAGCGAATGGAGAGAGACGAGATACGTCGGCGCAGTCTCACATGAGAAAACCAATATTGTTTATAAGACTGCCATCATGAACATGAAACTATAATGCTGTTTTGATACCCATTAACAGTTTTACTGCAAAGTTAAAATAAAATCTGAAACTACCAACACATAAACAAGCAAATAAAGGTAAACATCTTTAAACCTTGAAACCTTTATTACGAAGCATTGCAAAATAATTTCTCAACCTTATTGAGTAACATAACTCGGTCTATAGTTTTGGGGGGTTATAAAATTGTTACAATTTATTTTAGTCCTTCAACGGATAACGTAGGCTACATATTTCACGTGGTCATTATAACATAAATGAAGAGTTCAGATGCAAAAGCCTCTAAGTGCCATTTGAAATTTTCTTCTAGAATGATGATTTTTATGCAGCTTGTATATTTAAGTTCAGTAATTTCACTTAAATGGCAATGAAGATTACCTATTAATTGTCATTTACGTGAAATTACTTAACTTAAATATACAAGCTTGATAAAAATTATCATTCTAGAAGAAAATTTCAAATGGCACTTAGAGGCTTTTGCATCTGAACTCTTCGTATATAGTACTCTTATTTAAAATAAATAAATACACACATTATATATATATATATATATATATATATATATATAGGCTATATATATATATATATATATATATATATATATATATATATATATATTGTGTGTGTGTGTGTGTTGGTGTTTATTTAAAGCATCTCTTTAATTTTGCCCGATGTCTTTCTGAGCTGTTTTTAAACTTTTTATTATTAAAAATAAACGATGAAATCAATTTCAGTGTAAAATAGAGTCACATTAACGTATTATGCCGTTTATTTGAATTAAAACATAGGCCTATCATTGAAAATTAAATTTTAATTTTAATGTGAACACGGTCGATTTGTTTTTGTTTTTAATAAAACGATTATTTACAACAGTCTAGTATCAAACAAAATTAGCCTTTGCTGAAATTAATATGCACATATGACAATAGCTTACGAAAATATCTCACACATTTATTTACTAGGCTATATTTGAATATTTCTGTAAATAGTTTCATAGACTTCAGTTTAATGGTGTGTCCTGAATCTATACATATTCAACATTGAACTCTGACCAAAGTAGAATAATAAGTTATACAAAAATATATAGGCCTATATTTTTATATTTTAATACTTTTTTCTTTTGAATACTTTACGAATAAATAAACTAGTTAAATTTAAGTAGAAAATTAAATGAGTCTTATTTGCCTTCTTTGAATTTAATTAAAGAAATTATATTGACCAGAACTAATTGATAAACGTACAAACAATTTCTTGGTATAGGCTACTTTTTTTGTTTGTTTGTTTTTTACACAATTTGTGCGAGACGAATAGACTTTCAACTTCAAACGAGTATGAAGGACTTTTCCCAAATGATTATTTTAGTTCTAATTATTTTATGAAAATAACATCATATCAATCATTAGTGAGCTCTGCAGCGACGAGTAAATTGTATTTGGTTTGTAGCGTAGACGATTAAAACATAAAATATAGCAACATGTAAAAACATTAAAAAGCTGATATTTGTGTTCATGAATTTGTGTTCATATTTGTATCTATTTCTAATAAGCTTCTTGGACTATTTAGGTCAAAGGCTAAATTAACTGTAACCACTCAAACTCTATTATATCTCTGAAAATATATTTCAACATCCTGTATGATTATAAATTAATTTTAGGTTGAGATGGCACAATGCAAAGTTGAGGACATTATTCTTTGGCCGAATGTATATTACATCCTGTGCATAAAAATTTTCATTTTATTTCGTCTGTTTACATAGAACTTGAAATATAGCCTAGATCTATTATAATCTGGATTTAAAAAAAGTTATTTCAAGTATTATTATGAGAGGTGTGTTCGGATTAGGTTATATGCACGAACTTGCTGCCTATTTTAATACAAGATAATCTGTTAGAAACAGTTGTTACCAAGGTTTGTTTTATTTTCAAATCAAAGGTTGTCTGCAGCAGAAGCAATCCCAAAAAGAGTGAATTCATGCGAATATAAAAGAAGACATAATGCACGGAATATTGAATATTGACATATTTATTTGCTTAAACTCAGAAGAACATATTCTAAACATCAGATGATCCTCTGTGCACAAGCAGGTTTAGTATCTAGTGATACTGTCTTCCAAGGGCGGAGACCACGACGGCGATGAATTTCTGAAAAGCGGCCTGGACTGCAGGTGTGAATCCAGCACCCAGTTGTGCAGCAACAACGATGGTTAAGCAGTCAGCCAAAAGCTGTGGGAGGACAGAGAGCAGTGATAAATTCACAGACGAGATGCGTGAATATTGAAATCAGAATAAGACCTATATCCTATTAATGAACGCTATTTAAGCGTCAACTTACCCTGAAGTTGTCAGGATCTACGTGGAGCTTCTCGGAGTGCAGCACACTTAGTTCAGCATAGGTGCCTTTGATGTTGTCCATGTTCTTCACAGCCCTGTCCAGGCCACCGAGCACAGTTTTACCGTGAGCAGCAACCATGGGGTTTCCCATGATGGCAGCGGCGTTGTAGAGGTTTCCAAAATTGCCGAAGTACCGCTGGGTCCAGGGGTACACGATAAGACATCTACGAAACACAAGGAGAAGAAATCATTTTATCAGTGCACCTAGTCGCCTGCCTTAAAGTTGAAGTATCGCTAAGACTTTATACCTTGCCAGGGCTTGGGGACCAACGACGTCGTAGTTAATCTTGGAGAAGATGTCCTGGATGGTGGCCCTCTCAAAATCTGTCCACTCAACCATGTTTCCGACTTTAGATGTTCAGACTAAACGCCTTTAACAGAAGCTGAAGAATCCTGTGAAGAGAGAGTTCCAGAGATGTACTTTTAAATGCGTCTCGTCACCACACCCCTTAGCAGGCTATTGGGTGATAAGTTTGTGGGTTGGTTCAACCACGTCCATGTAAGAGATGCATATCATATCCTAGTTACTTTTCTATATCTACAAAAACTAAATTTAAACAGTTAAGTCTAACAGTAGTTTGCAGAGAAATAAACTAAAAACAAAGGCCAAACGAGACTGGATTCTGTTCAAAACTTAATTTAAAAGTCATCGGTTTTAAAGAACAATTGTAACCGGATGATTAGGATAGATAATTAGAATAGACATAAATGTATAGCCTGTGAAAGAATAAATTCTGAATGTAATCTGAAAAGAGGGTGTTCTCAGATTCTGCCTCTTCGTTTTCCGCTGACGTGTTTATTAGACAAATCTTTTGCTTCTTCTATCATAAATAGCGATACACAAGACGCCTCATTTGCCGCTTTTTGCCTGTCGTCAACGACCGGGCATGATAAAAATAGTAACTAGCCTAGTAAATAGAGAGTAGGCTATTACAATAACGTGGGCCTGTACGTCCACGGACAGGCTCTCTTTAGCCCTCCTTGATGTTTGTGTTGTCCCGCTTGCCACTGGATAAAGACAAAGATAAAGGGAAGAAAAATATAAATGAGCCACGATTAGATGACAAGCTAAAAAAAATTGCCTATTCTTTGGAGATGAGTTGGGTAACTGAAGACATGGATTAGCCAACATGAGATCGGGCTGGGTTTAGCTCTGTGTCTAATTCTGACAGCCTGACCTGTCAGTGTCACGTGCTCACTGCACGCAAGACTCACTTGGGATATAGTTTAATTTATAACATTATAACATTAATCTGAGACTTCATATGAATCATATAAACTCTATTTCCTTTAAAGTCTCAGCTTTCTAACTAGCATCGCTAATAGTCTGACTGTGGTGGTCAACTAGCTGCCAACATGATGTTATGACCAACAACCAGAAACGACTATTCAGTCTTCCCTGTGAAATAAGCCCGGTCTCATGAAACTGCGTATCTATACCACGAATTGAATTTCTCGTGCCATTTATACGCTAAAAATAGTTTTTGCTTGTGGGTTGATATGATACGCAGTTTTCGCGTGCATATGATACGCACTTTATGCCAAGTAATACACACTCACTCCATACCCCTAATCCTACCCAAGGGGTTGCAGTGCGTAGCATACACACAAAAAAGATTTTTGGCGTGTAAATGGTACGAGAAATTCAATTCGTGGTATAGATACGCACTTTCATGAGATCGTGTTGGTTTTGGATTGTGCCACGGTTTGTATAAACCCAAGGCTGCAAGGCATAGGATAGCCTATTATTCAGTCCTCTAATCGCTGCCGTGTGGGTTTTTCTGAATTGCGTCTGAATTATTGGTTTTATAAACACATCGACCCTATGTCCACATGTGTTTTATTGTGTGGTAGGCTATACTTTACAATCTTGTTTTTTTCTTGAACTGGTGTTGGTGGCGCAAGTGTTTGATGGTGAATTATTAAATTACCTTCAATTGAACGAATTACTAGATAATTGAATACAAATTAATAAAAAACACAGCTACAAAGTAGGCCTATAAGCTATATTGTAAAATAAAGTGAGGTATTCAAAAGGTGATAAGTCTTCCAAAGCTTGATAAGTCATCTTTGGGGGTAGGAGGAGGGTCTTGGGTGTTTCTTTCTGATGGCAGTATAAAACAGCCAGTCCTCTTGTCAGCAGTCTACAGAAGTTTTCTGCAAACTAAAGTCATCCTTCCACGATGAGTCTCACTGCTAAAGACAAAGCTGCCGTCACAGCCCTTTGGGCCAAGATCTCAGGAAAAGCTGACGAGATCGGACATGATGCTCTTTCTAGGTAAGGCTTATTATGGTGTGCTGTAATATGCTAAAAGTCATAGCTTAATGTTTTCTCTTGGCGTGTTTCTGGAATTCAATTCAACGTGTCTGCCTATAGGATGCTGGCGGTCTACCCACAGACCAAAACCTATTTCTCTCACTGGAAAGACCTGAGCCCCGGCTCTGCTCCAGTGAGGAAGCACGGGAAGACTGTGATGGGTGGCGTTGGTGAGGCTGTCAGCAAAATCGATGACCTTACCTCTGGACTTCTGAACCTCAGCGAGCTTCATGCTTTCCAGCTGCGAGTTGATCCCGCCAATTTCAAGGTATAGCCTAACCATGAAAGTTCGTCTTAATTTGGTCAATCTCTCGTAGTCGCGGTAACCTGAATTCCCTGTCTATGTTTTCCCATATAGATTCTTTCCCACAACATACTCGTGGTTCTGGCCATCCTGTTCCCCATCGATTTCACTCCCGAGGCACATGTTGCTATGGACAAGTTCCTCTCTGCTTTGTCTCTGGCTCTGGCCGAGAAGTACAGATGAGCGCGCGTTGTTGTTCAAGACCAGACGGATGCCTGTATAAACACTCTGTCTTATTATGATGTAATAAAGTATGAAAAACCTTAACTAAACGTCTTTGCTGCATATTTTTAAGTCATTAACCTGTCAGTATCTGCTTGTCAGTAAATTATGTTTTAAAACATTGTTGTTATAATGAGAAGACTTTTAGCGAATGAGGAAAGACAAAACATGTATGGGCTAATATCAGAACACAAATATTGTTTATAACTGTTTAATACATTCTATAAGACTGCCATCATGACCATGAAAGTGATGTTGTTTTATCTCGCATACTAAGTATGAACAGTTTGGGCTAGAAATCAGGCATTTAAAGTAGCCTACAATAACATAAAACTACCAACCAATAAACAAGCAAATACATTTAAACAACTTTACACTTTAAAACCTTAACATGAGACCAGACATTGCTTCATAATTTCTCAGCCTTAACCATAGTTTGTGTATTTTAACATAGCCTAATAATGATCACATAAATCTATCCTCTTATTTGAAAAAAAAAAAAAAAAAAAAAAAATGTGCTTGACGGTCTGAGCTCTTGTCGCTAAACTTTTATTGAAAATAAACTATGAAATCAGTGTAAAATATAGTCACAGATATGGACGTCTCAGTTTATTTTACTTATAACAGTATTGAAATTATGGTCACGACCGAACAATTAGTATTTATTACAGGATTCGAAATTTGAATATCAAATAAAACTGTTGCTGAAATGAATGTGCACATTTAACAATAGCTTTCTCAAATATTTTCTTTTGAATACCTCAAGAACAAATAAACTAGTAAATTTTAACTTCAAATTATAATTTTAATTTCCGTCTTATTTTTTTTAAAGATAATTCAGACAGCAACATATGTGTCCCAGATCCGGCCCACATCTGGTACACGTGGACTCCACACGGTGTTGCTGTCTGGGTGACTTTTAATGGAGTAAATTATATTGATTACGTTTAATTGATAAACAATTTCGTAATTTTACACCGTTTGTACAAGACAGATGGACTTTTATACTAAATTAATCATTATATTTAACAAATGAGGCGTATCTTGCTTGGAAAGAACATTTAAAGTTATTTTTCAACGTGCAATATGTAGGCTACACCTAATATTACTAATGGGGTTAAACCCCATCGAAACTGTTCATTTGGTGCATTCTATTATTTAATTTCCATTAAAATACATTCAAATCTCTTCTATATTATTAATATTATTATTATGATTATTGTTATTTTGGCCTTTAGGTTATGAATCAGCACTTTTACCATCATAACCCTCATTATTAAAATAATGGACTTTTCCTGAAATCAAATTATTATTATAATTTGTTCTATTTGATCAAAATAGCATCATCAGTGAACTCTGCAAAAACGAGCAAAATATATTTGGTTATGTTTGTAGCATAGACGTTTAAAACATCTAATATCATGATTTTTCAATGAACATTGAAAAGCTGATATTTGTCTTTGTGTTAATATTTGTATTTCTAATGAGCTCCTTGGACTATAGGCTAGTAAAGGCTAAATTAACTGTGAAACTCTCAAACTCTATTACCTCTCTGAAAATATTATTTATAAATAAATATTTCAGCACCCTGTACAAATATAAATTAATTTTAGTTTGAGATGGCACAATGCAATGTTCAGGACATTATTTGACATAATGTATATTATATGTATAGGGCCTACATAAAGTGGTTCATTTTCTTTTGTGTGATTGTTTAATTAGAACTTTCAATAGGACTGATCTGCATTTATTAGGTTAATTTGGTTCCAATTTATTTTGATGGTCTACTTTAAACATTCTACTAAGTAACTTTGCAACTATGTCAACTAACTCTCATTAGAGTATTAGTAGACTGTCAGTAGACTGTTAGGGTTCGGGTTAGTAGAATAAGTTGAATTGTAGTTGCCAAGTTACTTATAGTTAGTAGAATATCTGTTGGTGGAGTGTCAAAATAAAGTGTTAGCAGATATTAGGCAGACAGTCTACTCTAATGACAGTTAGTTGACATGTAGTTGCAAAGTTACTTAAAGTTAGTAGAATGTCTAGTGGACTATCAAAATAAAGTGTTACGGTTATTTCAACAGTATTATTATGAGAGGTGTTCGTATTAGGTTATGCACAAACTTGCTAACTATTTTAATGTAAGATGATCTGTTAGAAACAGTTTATCAATGTTTAATTTGTTGTTGTTTTTTTAACTCAACTGTTGTCTGCAGCAGAAGCATTCCCAAAAAGAGTGAATTTATGCGAATATAAATGAAGACATAATGCACGGAATATTGAATATTGACATATTTATTTGCTTAAACTCAGAAGAACATATTCTAAACATCAGATTATCCTCTGTGCACAAGCAGGTTTAGTATCTAGTGATACTGTCTTCCAAGGGCGGAGACCACGACAGCGATGAATTTCTGAAAAGCGGCCTGGACTGCAGGTGTGAATCCAGCACCCAGTTGTGCAGCAACAACGATGGTTAAGCAGTCAGCCAAAAGCTGTGGGAGGACAGAGAGCAGTGATAAATTCACAGACGAGATGCGTGAATATTGAAGTCAGAACAAGACCTATATCCTATTAATGAACGCTATTTGAGCGTCAACTTACCCTGAAGTTGTCAGGATCTACGTGGAGCTTCTCGGAGTGCAGCACACTTAGTTCAGCATAGGTGCCTTTGATGTCGTCCATGTTCTTCACAGCCCTGTCCAGGCCACCGAGCACAGTTTTACCGTGAGCAGCAACCATGGGGTTTCCCATGATGGCAGCGGCGTTGTAGAGGTTTCCAAAATTGCCAAAGTACCGCTGGGTCCAGGGGTACACGATAAGACATCTACGAAACACAAGGAGAAGAAATCATTTTATCAGTGCACCTAGTCGCCTGCCTTAAAGTTAAAGTATTGCTAAGACTTTATACCTTGCCAGAGCTTGGGGACCAACGACGTCGTAGTTAATCTTGGAGAAGATGTCCTGGATGGTGGCCCTCTCAAAATCTGTCCACTCAACCATGTTTCCGACTTTAGATGTTCAGACTAAACGCCTTTAACAGAAGCTGAAGAATCCTGTGAGGAGAGAGTTTCAGAGATGTACTTTTAAATGCGTTTCGTCACCACACCCCTTAGCAGGCTATTGGGTGATAAGTTTGTGGGTTGGTTCAACCATGTACATCTAAGAGATCCATATCACAGCCTAATTACTTTTCTAATATCTACAAAGACTAAACTTAAACAGTAAATTTTAGCAATAGTTTGACATATTTGACAAGCCAAGACTAACATATTCAATAAAAATAGTAACTAAAATAGTGATCATTACAATAATATACTATAGGCCAAAATAACTACACTCGGGAAATTCAGAGAACAGTCCAGTGACAGCTCTCTTCAGCCTTCCTTGAGGTTTGTGTTGTCCTGGTTCCCACTGGATAAATATAAATGGATTAAAAATATAAATGAGCCACGATTTGATGATAAGCTATAAAAGCGCCTATTCTTTTGAGATGAGTTGGGTAACTAAAGACATTTGCCAACACGAGATCGGGCTGGGTTTAACTCGATCTCTAATTCTGACAGCCTGACCTGTCCTGTCAAAGTCACGTGCTCACTGCACGCTAGACTCACTCGCTTGCGATTTAGTTTATAACATTATATAAACTGGGACTTCATAAGAATCATGCAACCGTATAAAGTCTCACCTTTCTAAAGCATTATCGCTATTAATAGTCAGACTGGGGTGGTCAACTAGCTGCCAACATAATGTTATGACCAAAATACAACTTTAAACAACTATTCAGTCTTACCTGTGAAATTTTATTCCCCGAAATATGTTTTGGATTGTGCCACGGTTTGTATAAATCCAAGGCCTATTTTCTTCAGTCCTCTAATTCTGGCTGAATTATTGGTTTTATTCAACACACCAAACTCCTGCTCTGTATTATATGTCCACATAAGAATGTGTGTTTTAGTGTGCGTGTCTATTTTACACTCTTGATTTTTTTTTTAAGTCTAAAACCACCGGGTGTTGATGGCGCCGCAGTGCTTGGGCACGTCATGGCGGCTTGCAGCTATATTGTATTGTAATTAATTACAAGTATTGATGGTAAATTATTAAATTACCTTCAATTAAAATGAATTGTCAGGTAATTCAATAAAGATGAATAAAAGTACAGCTTTCAAAGTATATGGTGAAATATAAAGTGGGGCATTCAAAAGTTGATAAGTCTTCCAAAGCTTGATAAGTCATCTTTGGGGGTAGGAGGAGGGTCTTGGGTGTTTCTTTCTGATGGCAGTATAAAACAGCCAGTCCTCTTGTCAGCAGTCTACAGAAGTTTTCTGCAAACTAAAGTCATCCTTCCACGATGAGTCTCACTGCTAAAGACAAAGCTGCCGTCACAGCCCTTTGGGCCAAGATCTCAGGAAAAGCTGACGAGATCGGACATGATGCTCTTTCTAGGTAAGGCTTATTATGGTGTGCTGTAATATGCTAAAAGTCATAGCTTAATGTTTTCTCTTGGCGTGTTTCTGGAATTCAATTCAACGTGTCTGCCTATAGGATGCTGGCGGTCTACCCACAGACCAAAACCTATTTCTCTCACTGGAAAGACCTGAGCCCCGGCTCTGCTCCAGTGAGGAAGCACGGGAAGACTGTGATGGGTGGCGTTGGTGAGGCTGTCAGCAAAATCGATGACCTTACCTCTGGACTTCTGAACCTCAGCGAGCTTCATGCTTTCCAGCTGCGAGTTGATCCCGCCAATTTCAAGGTATAGCCTAACCATGAAAGTTCGTCTTAATTTGGTCAATCTCTCGTAGTCGCGGTAACCTGAATTCGATGTGTGTGTTTTCCCATATAGATTCTGTCCCACAACATACTCGTGGTTCTGGCCATTCTGTTCCCCATCGATTTCACTCCCGAGGCACATGTTGCTATGGACAAGTTCCTCTCTGCTTTGTCTCTGGCTCTGGCCGAGAAGTACAGATGAGCGCGCGTTGTTGTTCAAGACCAGACGGATGCCTGTATAAACCATTCTGTCTTATTATGATGCAATAAAGTATGAAAAACCTTAACTAAACGTCTTTGCTGCATATTTTTAAGTCATTAACCTGTCAGTATTTGCTTGTCAGTAAATTATGTTTTAAAACATCGCTTGCTGTTATAACGAGAAGACAATTAGCGAATGAAGAAATATGTAGGCTAATATCAGAACACAAATATGGTTTATAACTGTTTAACCCTCTGGGGTTGTTCGTTTAACAGTCACACTTGGGGTGTTCGGGTCCAAATGGGCCCAAAGGGCAGGATTCATATTTAAAAAAAAAAAATCATAATTTTTCTTTTTTTACTTGTTTTTTATAAAAAAAAATTCTTTTCGTTTTTGGTGTTTTGAGATATTTTATGATTTATAAATAATATTTATGCAATAATTATGACCCATTTTTTCCCATTGAACATAATAAAAAAAAATTTTTTTTTATTATTATAATTTTTTTTTTTTATCAAAGCTGTATTACATTTTAGAGTGAAGCCTAGGCCTCATGAAAGCAAGTTTTGAAAAAATATAGATGCCATCTGGTGGACACACTGAGCATTTTTATCACGCAATAGCACATTTTTACCACTAGTGGATTTACAGCTCTCTGTAGAAAGGCTTGGGGATTCTAGTGATTTTTGCAAATATATACCAATTTTTTTTCAGGTTGTTGATTTTTAAAATATAATAACAGATTCTCAAAGACTATTTTTGCCTTGTTTTTTGTTTGTTTGGTTGGTTTAAATGGTCATTTGAAGTGCCAGTTTTACTTTATAATACAGATTATTATAAATATATAATACAGTGTGTGTGTGTGTGTGTGTGTGTGTGTGTGTGTCTGTCTGTTTTGCACTCTTGATGTTTTAGAGATTCACCCCTTCACCGTTGAGTAATTTTTTTCTGCATTCTGGCTGATTTGTATATTGTATGCACAAAAAAAACTGTTTTCATATTTTTGACAATTTCCCATTCATTTCCAATGGGGGTCATTTGGACCCGAAGGTCCTAAGTATGAGTTTTTTTTTTTTTTTTTTTACAACCACTTAGACTATTCAAATAGACTATTCTTCAATCAGAATAGTCTGTGTTTTCATATTGAATAATCTGTGTTTTCATATTTTTGCCAATTTCCCATTCATTTCCTATGGGATTCCATTTGGGCCCGAAGGTCCTGAGTTTGACTATTTTTTTTACAACCACTTAGACTATTCAGATCCTGTCCCCAATTTTTTTGTGTGTTCACATACCTAATACCATAAAGGTCACCTAGTTCGTAACATTCCAATTAAGCTGTGATTTTTAAAAATTCAAAACATATTTGTGACCTGATCCAGCAAAATGAGTCACAGTGACCCAAATTTCAAAATTGAGATTTTGGTATTAATGGAAAGAGGAGACCATAAACTTTCAAATGATATCCTAGTCAAAGTCATACCTTGAATGGTTGTAAAGATATACACATTTGAATTATGGTCGTCTGCCTTCTTTTTCCAATTGAAAACCTGAGTAAATTGCTTTTAAAGTTTTTTGGCCGTTTTCTGTTGATATCTTTCAAAATCCATTGCATTTAAAGCAATAAACTATTTATTTTACAGCTTAATTTCACCAAATGCATATATAAATGCTATTAAACCAGGCTGAAGCTCAAATTATTTTAAAGTTTTTATTTGAATAAATAACTTAAGGCACTTTTACAAAAATTTACTAAAAAAAGATTGAACAGAGACTACATTTTTGCTTGAGAGAGAGGGTCTGTGTGTGTGTGTGTGTGTGTGTGTGTGTGTGTGTGTGTGTGTGTGTGTGTATGTGTGTGTGTGTGTTTATGTAGAAGTAATGCATTAAATAATGCAATGTTAAAAGTGTTTTTTAACGTCTAAGAGTGCATATGTGAGAGAAAAAAGAGAATCGCACTGGTGACAACTTTTTTTAAAATAAAAGTTAATGATAACTGCTGGATTTGAAATACAAATAGTGAGTAAATGTGTTTGTGGTACAGCCGCGGATTAGTTGCGCACTGCAAATGCACGCAGCATATAGCGCGTGCTGCTCCCGCACCGCATACGCACTGCACACGGAGTATGTGCACTCTTGGCGACTTTGCTCTCTTTTGACATCGACATTTCTCAAATTAATATTTAATCTTTCTGAGGAGATCTGCTAGCTTGTTTACACAGAGCGCTGTGAGTCTGACAGGAGGATGGCTGGACCAATCGCGTTCCGGTCAGTCGAAACGGGGCAATCATTGACAAATGATCAGCGTTTGTGTACATTTCTAAGCTTTTTGATTTTGTTGTATACAACGTGCAACACCATATTTGGAGATCAGAGATAGTGACGTTTCAGGGGATACCCGGGAAATGCTCAGAGGAGGTGAAGAGAGGAGTTGAGAAAAGCAATATTCATTTCCAGCGAATTTAGTAAAACTTTGTAAACTTTAATAGTCATTTAAATACCTTTATTCAATTATATGGACTATGAAACTTTGTGAGATTATTTTTGAAGGTCTTTTGAATGAAATTGGCAAAAAAAAAAAAATCTAATATTTCATTGTTTTTCCACATAATCGGCCCATATCTTAAAATAGAACGTTGCGACTTCCGACTCATTTCGCCAGAGCGGGTCACATTTATGTAATCTGAATTTATGATTGTGTGTGTATGTGTATAAAAGTGTGTGTGTGGATGTGTCTGTTTTGCACTCTTGATGTTTTACAGATTCACCCCTTCACTGTTGTGTGCTTTTTTTTTTGGATTGTGGCTGATTTGTAGATTGTACGCACCAAAAAACTCAGTTTTTTCACATTTTTGCCAATTTCCCATTCATTTCCTATGGGGGTCCATTTGAACCCGAAGGTCCTGAGTGTGACTATTTTTTTACAACCACTTAGACTGTTCACATCCTGTCCCCAATTTTTTTGGGTGTTCACATACCAAATACCAACAAAGTCACCAAATTTCGGACCATTCCGAAGAAGCTGGGATTTTTTTATTTTTTTATTATTTGAATGATTCGGGTCCATTTGGGCCGAACAACCCCAGAGGGTTAATACATTATAAGACTGCCGTCATGAACATTAAAATGATGTTTTATCTCGCATACTAAGTATGAACAGTTTTGGCAACAAATCTATTTAAAATACAATAACATATAGGCTAAAACTACCAACCACAAAAATAAACAAGCAAATACATTTCAACAACTTTAAACTTTAAAACCTTAACATGATGAGACCAGGCCTTGTTTCATGTTTTCTCAGCCTTAAGCATAGTTTGTGTATTTTAGCATAGCCTAATATTGATCACATAAATCCATCCTCTTATTTTTTATTATTTTTTTAAAGTGCTTGTCGGTCTGAGCTCTTGTCGTTAAACTTTTATTAAAAATAAACTATGAAATCAATATCAGAGTAAAATATAGTCACAGATATGGACGTCTCATGCAGTTTATTTTAATTATAACTTATAACCATAATTGAAATTATGGTCACGACCGAACGATTAGTATTTATAGATTCGAAATTTAAATATCAAATAAAATCAACTGTTGCTGAAATTAATTTGCATATTTAACAATGGCTTACTCAAATCTTTTCTTTTGAATACTTCAAGAAAAAATAAACTAGTCAACTTTAAGTTCAAATGATAATTTTAATTTCCAGTCTTGTTTTTTTTAGATAGCCTACTTCCTAGACAGCGACAGTCCCAGATTCGGTCCACATCTGGTACACGTGGACTCCACACGGTGTTGCTGTCTGGGTGACTTTTAATGGAGTAAATTATATTGATTACATTTAATTGATAAACAATATCTCGGTACTTTTACACCATTTGTACAAGATAGATGGACTTTTAAACTAAATTAACCATTATATTTAACAAATGGGGCGTCTCTCGCTTGGGAAAGAACAGTTATTTTCCAACGTGCAATATGTAGGCTACACCTAATATTACTAATGGGATTCAACCCCATTGAAACTGTTCATTTGGTGCATTCTATTATTTAATTTCCATTCAAATACATTCAAATGTCTTCTATATTATTAATAGTATTATTATGATGATTATTGTTGGCCTTCAGGTTATGAATCAGCACTTTTCTCTCATGTCTATATTCATAATTATTCACTGTCAACTCACCTAACATTCCTTGACAGTTTTCAGCATCCCTCCACCACCCCGACTCCTCACTCTTGGCTTATTCTTTCACAGCCAGGAATACGGGGGGAGTACTCTGGATTCGGCCCAAATACCGAGCCCGGAGCCCTCTCCTCGGACAGAACGCCAAATACGCATTTATTCTATCGGACTTATTTGTAAGTGTGAACTCGTGAATGTATTATAGCCTATGTAGGGCCTAAGTGGTTCATTTTCTTTTGTGTGATTGTTTAATTAGAACTTGAAATAGAACTAATCTCCATTTATTAAGTTTTTTTTTGGGTTCCACTTTATTTTGATAGTCTACTTTAGACTTTGCAACTCAACTAACTCCTATTAGTAGACTGTCTGTTGTCTGCAGCAGAAGCAATCCCAAAAAGAGTGAATTCATGCGAATATAAAAGAAGACACAATGCACGGAATATTGAATATTGACATATTTATTTGCTTAAACTCAGAAGAACATATTCTAAACATCAGATGATCCTCTGTGCACAAGCAGGTTTAGTATCTAGTGATACTGTCTTCCAAGGGCGGAGACCACGACAGCGATGAATTTCTGAAAAGCGGCCTGGACTGCAGGTGTGAATCCAGCACCCAGTTGTGCAGCAACAACGATGGTTAAGCAGTCAGCCAAAAGCTGTGGGAGGACAGAGAGCAGTGATAAATTCACAGACGAGATGCGTGAATATTGAAGTCAGAACAAGACCTATATCCTATTAATGAACGCTATTTGAGCGTCAACTTACCCTGAAGTTGTCAGGATCTACGTGGAGCTTCTCGGAGTGCAGCACACTTAGTTCAGCATAGGTGCCTTTGATGTCGTCCATGTTCTTCACAGCCCTGTCCAGGCCACCGAGCACAGTTTTACCGTGAGCAGCAACCATGGGGTTTCCCATGATGGCAGCGGCGTTGTAGAGGTTTCCAAAATTGCCGAAGTACCGCTGGGTCCAGGGGTACACGATAAGACATCTACGAAACACAAGGAGAAGAAATCATTTTATCAGTGCACCTAGTCGCCTGCCTTAAAGTTGAAGTATCGCTAAGACTTTATACCTTGCCAGAGCTTGGGGACCAACGACGTCGTAGTTAATCTTGGAGAAGATGTCCTGGATGGTGGCCCTCTCAAAATCTGTCCACTCAACCATGTTTCCGACTTTAGATGTTCAGACTAAACGCCTTTAACAGAAGCTGAAGAATCCTGTGAAGAGAGAGTTTCAGAGATGTACTTTTAAATGCGTTTCGTCACCACACCCCTTAGCAGGCTATTGGGTGATACGTTTATGGGTTGGTTCAACCATGTACATCTAAGAGATCCATATCACAGCCTACTTACTTTTCTAATATGTACAAAGACTAAACAATATGTTGCCGAGAAAAAAATAGAAACAACAATAGGCCGTATGAGAGCCTACTGCATCATGTTTATAGCCTAACATATTTTAATATGTCAACGTTTTACGATTATTGTAATCGGATGTCATAGATTGCATAGTCCTGTTATATAAATAAATAATACATGCATATGAATGAATATTTTTGTACATTGGAGAATTCTGAACACAATTTAGTGTCTGTGAAGAGGGGGTATAGGCCTACCAATTATCTCATCTCTCCGCCACTCCGTTTTCAGCTATCTTAGACAAATAACTGATCTCCCATGAGAGTTGCAAAGCTAAAGAATATTTACGAAATCGAATAGCATTAAGTGACTTGTGTATTTGACATTACAGTTTCCTAAATACAAATTTAATTTGAATAACTGATTATCAAAAAATCCATAATGCAATTAAATGAGACTAAATCTCCTTTATTTACACTGAAAATTATTTGCAAAGTTCGTTAAAAAAAAAAGTTTTCAGAATACCAAATCTGAATATATAGGCAACTTTTCTATAGCCTATATTATATTGTCATAATAACATCGCTGTAACTTTATATTGTACAAGCCTAATAGAAATGTTTTGCATTAGAGAACGAAGTCTTTTAGCGACCTCTGCTGTTCACGGCTATTCATTTTGCTAATACAAAATATAAATGAAACAGAACTAGTTCATCACTTTAACCAGCAGGCGGCGCCAATCTCTCTCTCTCTCTCTCCCCTCTCTCCTCTCTCCTCTCTCTCTCTCTCTCTCTATCTCTCTCTCGCTATTTAGTCCACTATGGACAGTAGTAGCCTGATTCCTTTCGAGAACATTATTGTCCAATGCCCAAAGGCTTTACATGCGGTCTCAAATGCTTTAATTTAAATAAAAAATAAATAAATAGCTACGTATATAAATCATAAAAAATGTCAGACAAATGTTTGTTGCTTAAACTAGGCTATACCTTTCCCGTGTTCTGCAGCAAAACTTTTTTTAATTGATAACAAATACTTTGTGACATTTAATATTTCTTTCTTTTTTTTTATCAATAAACTAAGAAATTATTTTGTTCCGCATATATTATAATATATTCCACCGTCACATTCAATAGGCCTAAATAATGAAATTTGTGCAGATCAAATATTTAAAAAACGCCTTTCTTGTTAAATCACATGGATCATGCAGAAAAATAATTTAGATGTATTTTTAAAGTAACAATAAGAAGTTTGATATACACTCACCTAAAGGATTATTAGGAACACCATACTAATACTGTGTTTGACCCCCTTTTCGCCTTCAGAACTGCCTTAATTCTACGTGGCATTGATTCAACAAGGTGCTGAAAGCATTCTTTAGAAATGTTGGCCCATATTGATAGGATAGCATCTTGCAGTTTTATGGAGATTTGTGGGATGCACATCCAGGGCACGAAGCTCCCGTTCCACCACATCCCAAAGATGCTCTATTGGGTTGAGATCTGGTGACTGTGGGGTCCATTTTAGTACAGTGAACTCATTGTCATGTTCAAGAAACCAATTTGAAATGATTCGAGCTTTGTGACATGGTGCATTATCCTGCTGGAAGTAGCCATCAGAGGATGGGTACATGGTGGCCATAAAGGGATGGACATGGTCAGAAACAATGCTCAGGTAGGCTGTGTCATTTAAACGATGCCCAATTGGCACTAAGGGGCCTAAAGTGTGCCAAGAAAACATCCCCCACACCATTACACCACCACCACCAGCCTGCACAGTGGTAACAAGGCATGATGGATCCATGTTCTCATTCTGTTTACGCCAAATTCTGACTCTACCATCTGAATGTCTCAACAGAAATGGAGACTCATCAGACCAGGCAACATTTTTCCAGTCTTCAACTGTCTAATTTTGGTGAGCTCTTGCAAATTGTAGCCTCTTTTTCCTATTTGTAGTGGAGATGAGTGGTACCCGGTGGGGTCTTCTGCTGTTGTAGCCCATCCTCTGACCTCTAGCATCAACAAGGCATTTTCGCCCACAGGACTGCCGCGTACTGGATGGTTTTCCCTTTTTACACCATTCTTTGTAAACCCTAGAAATGGTTGTGCGTGAAAATCCCAGTAACTGAGCAGATTGTGAAATACTCAGACCGGCCCGTCTGGCACCAACAACCATGCCATGCTCAAAATTGCTTAAATCATCTTTCTTTCCCATTCTGACATTCAGTTTGGAGTGGGACATTTTGTAAAATGCAATAAAATCAAGAATCTGGGACAACTTCTTTTGTGATGCACTGAAGTGAAAAGTTGTGCCGGTTTAGAACTGCATATTTATGTTTTGATAAACTATAAAATAAAAGCTGCCTTACACTAAAATACATTTCATTGGCTGTTTAAATAACAAGAAAGTTGCGTGATTTATTGTTCATCACATTACAAATAAAAGTACTATTTTTTAATCATTTAGAATAAGTGTCATGATGAAATGATACATGTAGCCTACTATGTATTTTTGAGTAAAAAGTATATTTTCCCTTTGTAAATATTATTAAGCTACAATTATATTTTGACAAAACTCAAGTAAAATACAAATCCCCCTAAGTAGCCTATTATTTAAGTACTATTGTGATTCGCACATGTTTTTAATATCTCTGTAAATTCAACCTCCCATATTCTGGATACTCAGTTGAGAATGTCATAGGCCTATATATCATCTGAGTTGACTGAATTTATCCCATCCGCGTTTTTGTAACCCATATGTTAAGGTAATTTTACCCTGCTAACTGGAATACCCCCAGATTTAGGTCATTTTTAAAGAGAAAAAAGCATTTCATTATCGATTGATTGATATCATAGCCTATTGTATGCCTATATAGTGTTGCTTTTACCCTCCCCAAAGGGCTTGGAAAAACACGATCGTCATGATCAAATACAGATTCATGGATAAAAACAAGACTTGACTCATTCAGTTCTGTGCCTTTTATTGAGAAATGTTATTCAGACATCATGCATGAGTTGGTTAGGGGTGCCCAACGCATCGCCGCACAGTCTTGCCCATGGATGCCCAATGGAAGTTTAGCGGTACTTCTCAGCAAGAGCCAGGGCCAAGTTCTGAAAAAACTTGTCAACTGACACGTGAACATCTGGGGAGAAGTCTCCAGGGAAGAGCATGGCGATGACCACTATGAGGTTGTGTGCGAGGATCTAGAATAGGAATAAAGAGAAACACATTACCATGACTAGGTTATTACTACATGTCAATGTTGAGTAGACTTGTAGTGCTATTGTTTTGGTGTACCTTGAAGTTGGCTGGGTCGATACGCAGCTTGAAAGCATGAAGTTCGCTCAGGGCGGCCAGACCTCCCACAAGGTCGTCTATTTTTGTAACGGCCTCGCCGACTGCACCCATGATGACCTTGCCGTGCTTCCTCACTGGAGCAGAGCCGGGGCTCAGGTCAGCCCAGTGAGAGAAGTAGGTCTTGGTCTGAGGGTAGACGGTCAGCATTCTGAAGAAGAAAATAATAACAATAATCATTTGGGTAATCTAAACATTATAGGCTATACTTGAAGGTACTAGAAGAAATAAAAACATTAACTTTTCATGTTGTTTAGCAAAGTTATTTAACAAGTTTCTATATAACTCGTTTCTATATAACGCAAATTACGTTAATAATCTTAATTTAAATAGAAAGACAATAGTATTACCTGGCGAGGGCTTCAGCGCCGATCTCATCGGCCTTAGGGCTGATCTTACCCCAGATGGCCTTCACCGTAGCCTTGTCCTTATCAGAGAGACTCATCTTTTTTTCTCAAGTTAGATCGTCTTCAGAAAAAACGGTGCTGGCGAAAATGGGATTTTGTTCCACTTTTTATATAAAACTAAAGACGGGCACACCCATGCAATCGATCCAAACCACACCTCTTCAACGCTTTTCTGTTGATCTCTAACCTGTGGTGTCCAATCAAAAACGTGCCAATTTTGTACTTCTTGTTCAATGAAGATAACGATTTTATTCATTCTTGATGCGCTTAAGTATTCTATAGACCTACGCATTTTTTACAAAGATGTGTGTAAATTAAATGACAATTCAATGACAAATATGAAATAATTTTTTCAATTGATCATAAATGAATATTTATTTACTTTTTAAATGATTAACTCATGAATCATAATGTACAGGTTATTTAAATGAACTGAACCCAAAATACCCAATTTGTGGAGTTTTTTTCTAACGTTCATCAAATTAAATAAATCTAATTCATTCTAAATCATATGGAAGTTAATTTCAAAATCACCATCAACTAAATATGCTTGCAAAATAGCTATATTAATATTTGTATACATTGTAATCAAAATACCAAATTGAAAATGTGCTGTTCCCTACAGTAAAAAAAATTAAGCCTTTTTTTAAGATTTACGAATTTCAATTGTGTAGTAAAATTCCAACTAATTTATTTGAACAATGCTAACATATTATTCATATTATGGATTAAGAATTTTAAATGAGAAAACTAGAGCCAGAGCTCAATAAAAAAAATTGTATAAATCTTAATGGAACAAAGGAATGGATTAAGTTTATGATTCGTATTCATACTTAAAAAAACAACAACAAAAAAACTATGTTTTATGAATATACGAATCCCATAGGCCACACTAAATGGTCCATTCCCTTGTTCCATTAATATTATACGATTTTATAACTCATTTAAAATTTCCCTAATCCATAATATGGATGTAGGCCTAATTATTATTTGATTCAATTTGATGAAATTGTACTATACAATTGAAGGTCGTAAATCTTAAAAATGCATAATTTTTTGAGTGTATATAGGCTATTTCACCTAAAACAACTACATTTTATTGAAATTTATGAACGTTTGTTTTGAAAACATTAACTATTTATTTTTAACCCCATAACAGTGGGGCATATTTGGGGAAAGTAATGGCATGATCATTATGGGCACAACCAAAATTCTTTATGCATATATTTGATAAAAAAAAAAATTAAAAAAAAAAGCTTGTTCATGTTTACTTACTGACTTTTTGGACGGGGTCCGATCAGTGAGGTCCAGACACAAATGCGTCACCTGCTGAGAGAAATTATCCAATAAGACTTTGGATATTTTAATGGGCGGAGACATCAGACATCAATAAATTGTACTTCGGTTTCTGAATTTCTACTAGTGATTCCTATTGGACTTAAACAAGCACCTAAGGACATCCTAAAGCGTAAACATGGTTGAGTGGACAGACGCGGAGCGAACTGCCATCCTTGGCCTGTGGGGAAAACTCAATATCGATGAAATCGGACCTCAGGCCTTGTCCAGGTAAAATAACTGTACCATATTCTTAAAGACGCATTTTTAGGACTCTCTCTGTTAGATGATGTCAGCTACTCAGTTTGTTTAATGCTTCTGTTCTTTTAAGGTGTCTGATCGTGTATCCCTGGACTCAGAGATATTTCTCGACCTTTGGCAATCTGTCAAGCCCCGCTGCAATCATGGGTAACGCCAAGGTGGCAGCTCACGGGAGAACTGTGATGGGAGGTTTGGAGAGAGCCATCAAGAACATGGACAACATCAAGGCCACCTATGCCGCGCTCAGTGTGATGCACTCTGAGAAACTGCATGTGGATCCAGACAACTTCAAGGTAGGTTTGCGCACGACATAAAAAACAGTTGTGCTCATATTATGTTGAATAGGACTATTCATCACCAAAAAACAAAAACACAGCCACTTAATTGATCTCTTGCTCTACAGCTTCTCGCTGATTGTATCACCGTGTGCGCTGCCATGAAGTTCGGCCCCTCTGGTTTCAATGCTGACATCCAGGAGGCTTGGCAGAAGTTTCTGAGCGTGGTCGTGTCCGCTCTGGGCAGACAGTACCACTAAAATCTCATCACCAATGAACACCAGCTGTATTGCAGAAGATCGCACCCCGCGGAGCTGTTCACGCAAAGATCTAAATATTATACAACAAGATCAATAAAATAATGCTAAAAGCACTTTCATGTTGTTTTCTCCCATTTATTCAACGAAGCTCACTGATCATAGTCTATGATCATAAATAAAACTCTTTTTAAAAATCTTGATGGGAAATTAAGAAAATAATCCTGATTTTCAACAACATTAGCTATATTGGGGGTTTAACCATTACTTAGTGAGTTTTTCGACAAGACCTAATGAGTCAGAAACTTCTTACAAATAAGCCTCTCAAAGACAGTTAGATTTGCAGACTGTGGGTGTTAACCGCATGAATTCATTGATAAAAGAAATTAAATGTATCGCAGCTTCCATAAGCTGCACTCTTATCTAATTTTGATAATATAATAATTTATTGGTCTGTTAGTTTCTCTGTTTGCAAATTTATTTGCAATTTATTTTAATAAGAGAAAACAGCGAATTAGTTGCAATATTATGCTTGAACAATATTTTTGCAGGGAACGTGAGGAAGAACCTTCTTCTTATTATATGAAATAGTAAAAACAACAATACAAGTTCCAGCAGGCCAAGTTCTATGAGCTATTTTGTCATAACTGAAATTAAAAAAAGATAATTAGGCCTACAATATGCCAAATAACAATAGCGGAACCTATAAGAAGTTTAACTTCTTCGAGTTAACTCGTTTAACTCTATATGTTCTAACTCATCTAACTGAAATGTGGGCATCTCTGAATTTCTAAATTATATAAACTACTTTAACTACACCGGACATCTACTAAAATTAGCCGAAAGCAAGCCGTGTAGATCTACCAAATACATGCAATGTCGAAAGTTAGGTTAGCCTACATGTTAATCTCCTGTAAGATATAAAAGGTAGGCTATACAATCGCATTTAGGCTACTTCTTGTAACAAACAATGACAACAAACAAAGCAACAAACAGCAGCTGGAAATGTACGGAATATAACTTTCAAAATAACTGTCTGTCATTAAACAAACTTCTGAAATAGAAAGCGGTCTATGCCTATTACTTTCAATTGTACTTTCAATTTTGCAAATTTTGCAAATTTAACACTTTACAAAAAGACAGGTGTGAAGAAGGAACGAAAGTCCCATAGATCGAGTCTAAAGTTTTCATGCAAGAAAGAAAGAAAATAGCAGGTTGACAGTAATAAAAGTTAAATAAATAAATTATAGAAAATAAATGCACCTGTTTATATATATATATATATATTCCTTGGAGTATACTCTTTCCAGTTTTGACAGCTCCATTTAATAGTATGCACGTTTGCCTTAACTGCACACTATAATGTTTTTATTCATAATTAACATTTAAATGAGTCAATACACCATTAATCCTTTTTCCAAAACGTTTTTTTTTTGTTGTTGTTGTTGTTGTTGTTGTTGTTGTTGTCTTACCCTGATTCACTATGGTAATAGCCTATTTAAAGTGTTTATGTAGACCTGATGGGATGGTTTTCGCGGGAGCATCATACATTCATGAAACTGCATGTTTGCTCAGAATTACTTGTTTTATGTACAAAGTTTTGAGAAGTTTGTGACTTTGTGCAGACAAGAAATAGACAGCCTATAGTCATAATGTACAACCAACAGCCTATTTTTTATATAAATATACAATTTGTTGGCAACAAACAAACTAATTTGAAAAGTAATATTCTGTGTATTTAATGATCTGGATTAAAGCAAGCGTTCACTAGAATTTTTCATTTGAATCAATCTGATTTCAACTGAATAATTAATTTTTACTAGTGTCTTTTTAGAGCTGTTTCGGAGCAGAATTGAATTCAGTTTGCATCATTGAATTGACATTTTCCTGTTTATCACTGTAAATCTCCTTTGAAGCATCTATATTTTATACACTGAACAAAATTATAAACGCAACATTATAAACGTTTTTGCCCCCATTTTTCATGAGCTGAACTAAAAGATCTAAGACTTTTTCTATGTACACAAAAGGCCTATTTCTCTCAAATATTGTTTACAATTATTGTTTCTTCTCTATACAAATCTGTCTAAATCTGTGTTAGTGAGCACATCCACCAAGATAATTACCAAGATAAACCTCACAGGTGTGTCATATCAAGATGCTGATTAGACAGATTATTGCACAGGTGTGCCTTAGGCTGGCCACAATAAAAGGCCACTCTAAAATGTGCAGTTTTATCACACAGCACAATGGCACAGATGTCGCAAGTTTTGATGGAGTGTGCAATTGGCATGCTGACTGCAGGAATGCCACCAGAGCTGTTGCCCGTGAATTGAATGTTAATTTCTCTACCATAAGCTGTCTCCAAAGGCGTTTCAGAGAATTTGGCAGTACATCCAACCGGCCTCACAACCGCAGACCACGTGTAACCACACCTACCCAGGACCTCCACATCCAGCATCTTCCCCTCCAAGATCGTCTGAGACCAGCCACCCAGACAGCTGCTGCAACAATCGGTTTGCATGACCAAAGAAACTCTGCACAAACTGTCAGAACCCTTCTCAGGGAAGCCCATCTGCATTCTCATCGTCCTCATTGGGGTCTCAACCTGACTGCAGTTCGTCATCGTAACCTTGATGTTCTCTTGAATCCCGGTTTTCACTGTAGGCCTACAGGGCAGATGGCAGACAGGGTGTATGGCGTTGTCTGGGTGAGCGGTTTACTGATATCAATGTAGTGGCCCATGGTGGCAACTTCGGTTGTTTCCTGCCAGTATGCTTCAGGTCACCAACCCGAGGCCAGTCTCGAGAGACTGGTACCCTTAGTAGATTATCTGGAAGAATCTACAGAATATATCTCAGTGGGTCCTGCAGATCGTAGAGAAAGGCTAGAATCCAGGTAAGTTCTCATCCGCCACACTACAACGGGATGTTGCTCACATTAGTGCATCCCAAGCAGGATCTGGTAATGGAGCAAGAGGTGAAAGCTCCATTCACCATTCACCACAATCGACAGGAGAGCACATGGCACAAGTAAACGCATGACAAGCCATGTGCTCACACCAAACATGACAAAAAACACAAGCACATGGCCAGTAAAACAAATCACAAGCCATGTGCTCACACACAACAATGAAGAACAATGAGAACACTCATAAGCCACGTATTCACACAGAACATGAAAGCACACAGCTAGTGTAAAACACAAGCTGTGCTACACAGCACAAGACAAAACATGACATGAAAGCACGCGGCCAATGTAAACACGAGCCGCGTGCTACCCAACACACGTGGACAGAAGAGTGTACGGCCCGAGCGAACTCGCACGCTCTCAGGACAAGACAGAACGTTCTGCACGAGAACGAGCGTATAAGCTCATCCTGTGCGCTCACAACAGAAAACAAACACGTGGAGCATGAATGTCCGAATCCCGACACAAATCTGAAACCAAACTAGACAGATGTGCCGGGATCCAAACACCACGAAGCTAACGCCGGTCAGACAGGATGTGCTTTTATCCTTTCCTCGTCATGACGTCATCCGCCCATGACGTTCACTTTCGCCATTGGACTAGTTAACATATGTGCTTCAGACGCAATCACGGAGGGTGGTTCCCAAAGCGTCGTCGACACAGCGTGAGTTCCTTTCTCAGGGAACAAGGGTTACAGTCGTAACCTGAGACAGTCTGAAGGTGTCCTAAAAAAAATGTACACGTACTCGTCGCACGATTGAGCAAAATTCAATTCAATTCACATTTATTTGTGTAGTGCTTTTCACAATACACATCATTTCAAAACAGCTTTACAGAAAATGCATGAGTTCACATTACAATTCAGAGTGATCTGTTATCAGAGGCAACTTAGTTATGTATTTCAGAAATGTTCATATACAAAAATCACAGATAGCGAAAAAGGTATTAATTTAAACAATGTAAAAATGTTATGCAGAAACAATAAGTTCATTGAAGTAATGAATACTTGTTTGTTAACAAATTCCAAAACAGGAATTTGGCCATTTCGTATAGGAAAAAAAGTCTCAATTGTTGTCTTAGAATTTGATTAGAGAAAAACTCAAAATTGTGAAGATCATAGAGTGTTGAGACATTAGTAACTTTGATTTGTATGCTATGTGCCTCAAACAAGTGGTATAATATATATTTGTCTGTTACAAATTAAAGTATTTCAGAAATAATCTAAATACAACCCCAAAATTCAGAACAGTTTAGACATTTTGCTAAATGCAATAAAAAAAAAAATCAAGATTTGTTCATTCTCTTGAACCTTTATTTAACTGGCAAAAGTACAAAGAAAATATTTCCAATGTTTTCAGTGACCAACTTAATAGTATTTTGTAAATATAAGCAAATTTTTTTTTATTTCAATAGCTGCAACACACTCCCAAAAAGTTGGGACAGAGGCATGTTACCTGTCACGATTCCTGTCTGTGTTTTCCTTGTCTTGTGTGGACTTTTGTTATTTCCTGTTCTGTGCCTTGTTTTGTAATCCTTTGTAGTTTTTCTTGTTTATTAGTCTCTCCAGGTGTTTCTAAGTAGCCCCGCCCCCTTGTTATCTTGTTTAGCTTGTTTGTCTGTGTATTTAAACCCCTGTGCTTCAGTCGTTGTTTGTCGGTCATTGTTGGCTGTTGCTTGTAGCGGTTTCTTGTCCTTGTTCTGTCGTTTACCTTTATTATTATTATTATTATTATTATTATTATTACTAAAGTAGTGCTTGCAATTGGATTCTCTCTCCGCTTCATCCTTGCCTCAACGTTACATTACCACTGTGTCACATCACATTTAATTACACTTTTTAATCTTTTGAGATTTGAGGATAAATGTTGCAGTTTTGCAAGTGGATTTTTTTGCCCAATCTTGCCTGATACAAGACAGTCAATCATTGTCTGATTCTCCTTTTCATGATAAGTCACACATTTCAATAGGAGACAGATCTGGAAAATTACTTTTTATCATTGTTCTGTCTATGCAAGACTCTCTGACACATGTTATACTGAAACCAATATCACAAAACCTGTTACCACTGAAAGTACAATTGAAAGTATTCTGGAAATAGTGTTACGAATACTTTCATCAAAAATTAGCAGCAGATGACATTTGAATATAGTGATTTTTAGAATAATAACATGAACAACTTATTTCGTGATGCACTGAAGTGAAAAGTCATGCAGGTTTAAAATGACATATTTATGTTTTGATAAACTATTGGTAAAATAAAAGTGCCTTACACTACACTATTGGCTGTTTAAATAAAATGAAAGTTGCATGATTTATTGTTAGCCACATTATAAAAAATACTATTTTTTAATCACTGAGGACAAGTTTTAATGATGAAATTATATATGTAGCCTACTATGTATTTTTGAGTAAAAAGTATTTCCCTCCTTGTAAATGTAATTAAAAATACAATTATATATTTGAACAAAACTCAAGTAAAATACAGATCCCCAAAATCAAGTAGCCAAGTATTATTTATTGTAGTGAAGTACTATTGTGATTTGCACATGTTTTTTATCTTTATTAGAATATCTCTGTAATTTTAACCTCCCAGTATTCTGGATTCCTGCTCGCTCATTTGAGAATGTCAACCATGAACATTACCTCATCTGAGTTGAATGAACTTATCCCGACCGCGTTTTTGTAGCCGATAAAGGTAACTTAACTCTGCTTTACCCCCATATTTTGGTCATTTTAAATAGAAAAAAAAAAACATTTCATCGCTTGATTGTTGCCATATTGAGTAGGCCTATATCGTGTAACGTTTACCCTTGGGAACACCAATTTCATGAAACTGCGTATCTATACCACGAATTTAATTTCAGGTGCCATAGTTTTTGCTTGTAAATGTTACGCAGTTTTCGCGTGCATATACGCACTTTATAGCGTGTAATACGCACGCACTCCACACCACTAATCCTATCCAAGGGGTTTACAGTGCCAAACAAAAATGTTACAAAAAAACATTATGGGCGTATAAATGGTACGAGAAATTCAATTCGTGGTATAGATACGCACTTTTATGAGATCGTGTTGGGACCACACGATCGTCATGATCAAATACAGGTTCATGGATAAAAACAAGACTTGACTCATTCAGTTCTGTGCCTTTTATTGAGAAATGTTATTCAGACATCATGCACGAGTTGGTTAGGGGTGCCGCACAGTCTTGCCCATGGATGCCCAATGGAAGTTTAGCGGTACTTCTCAGCAAGAGCCAGGGCCAAGTTCTGAAAAAACTTGTCGACTGACACGTGAACATCTGGGGAGAAGTCTCCAGGGAAGAGCATGGCGATGACCACTATGAGGTTGTGTGCGAGGATCTAGAATAGGAATAAAGAGAAACACATTACCATGACTAGGTTATTACTACATGTCAATGTTGAGTAGACTTGTAGTGCTATTGTTTTGGTGTACCTTGAAGTTGGCCGGGTCGATACGCAGCTTGAAAGCATGAAGTTCGCTCAGGGCGGCCAGACCTCCCACAAGGTCGTCTATTTTTGTAACGGCCTCGCCGACTGCACCCATGATAACCTTGCCGTGCTTCCTCACTGGAGCAGAGCCGGGGCTCAGGTCAGCCCAGTGAGAGAAGTAGGTCTTGGTCTGAGGGTAGACGGTCAGCATTCTGAAGAAGAAAATAATAACAATAATCATTTGGGTAATCTAAACTTTACAGGCTATACTTGAAGGTACTAGAAGAAATAAAAACATTAACTTTTCATGTTGTTTAGCAAAGTTATTTAACAAGTTTCTATATAACTCGTTTCTATATAACGCAAATTACGTTAATAATCTTAATTTAAATAGAAAGACAATAGTATTACCTGGCGAGGGCTTCAGCGCCGATCTCATCGGCCTTAGGGCTGATCTTACCCCAGATGGCCTTCACCGTAGCCTTGTCCTTATCAGAGAGACTCATCTTTTTTTCTCAAGTTAGATCGTCTTCAGAAAAAACGGTGCTGGCGAAAATGGGATTTTGTTCCACTTTTTATATAAAACTAAAGACGGGCACACCCATGCAATCGATCCAAACCACACCTCTTCAACGCTTTTCTGCTGATCTCTAACCTGTGGTGTCCAATCAAAAACGTGCCAATTTTGTACTTCTTGTTGAATGAAGATAACGATTTTCAATTTCATTGAATAATGCTCACATATTATTCATATTATGGATTTAGAATTTTAAATGAAATTTTTTTAGATATTCATAACATTTTAATGGTTTTATCAATTTATGAATAAGAATCACATAGCCTACACTAAATGGTCCGTTCCCTTGTTCCGTTAAGATTTATACCAAATGTTTATTTAAGCTACGATTAACTGATTTAAAATTCTTAATCCATAATACTAATAATATGTAGGCCTAAGTATTATTCAATTAAATTAGATGGAATTTTACTATACAATTGAAATTCGTAAATATAAAAAAAAAATCGAGTGTAGGTATTTCACCGAAAACTAGGCTACATTTTATTTTAAATGTATGAACGTTTGTTTGTTTGCTCTTAAAACATAAACTTTTTATTTTAACCTTATTTAATACTGGGGCATATTTGGGGAAAGTAATGGCATGGTAATTATTGCTACGACCCAAATTCGTTATGCATTGGCCTATATTTGATTTTTAAAAAAGTTAAAAAAGCTTGTTCATGTTTAACTTTTTGGACGGGGTCCGATCAGTGAGGTCCAGACACAAATGCGTCACCCGCTGAGAGAAATTATCCAATAAGACTTTGGATATTTTAATGGGCGGAGATATCAGACATCAATAAATTGTACTTCGGTTTCTGAATTTCTACTAGTGATTCCTATTGGACTTAAACAAGCACCTAAGGACATCCTAAAGCGTAAACATGGTTGAGTGGACAGACGCGGAGCGAACTGCCATCCTTGGCCTGTGGGGAAAACTCAATATCGATGAAATCGGACCTCAGGCCTTGTCCAGGTAAAATAACTGTACCATATTCTTAAAGACGCATTTTTAGGACTCTCTCTGTTAGATGATGTCAGCTACTCAGTTTGTTTAATGCTTCTGTTCTTTTAAGGTGTCTGATCGTGTATCCCTGGACTCAGAGATATTTCTCGACCTTTGGCAATCTGTCAAGCCCCGCTGCAATCATGGGTAACGCCAAGGTGGCAGCTCACGGGAGAACTGTGATGGGAGGTTTGGAGAGAGCCATCAAGAACATGGACAACATCAAGGCCACCTATGCCGCGCTCAGTGTGATGCACTCTGAGAAACTGCATGTGGATCCAGACAACTTCAAAGTAGGTTTGCGCACGACTTATACAAAACTGTTGTGCTCATATTATGTTGAATAGGCCTATTCATCACCAAAAAAAAGAAGCCACTTAATAGATCTCTTGCTCTACAGCTTCTCGCTGATTGTATCACCGTGTGCGCTGCCATGAAGTTCGGCCCCTCTGGTTTCAATGCTGACATCCAGGAGGCTTGGCAGAAGTTTCTGAGCGTGGTCGTGTCCGCTCTGGGCAGACAGTACCACTAAAGTCTCATCACCAATGATCACCAGCTATTGCAGAAGATCGCACCCCGCGGAGCTGTTTACACAAAGATCTCTTATAAAACTCATACAATAAGATCAATAAAATAATTCTAAAAGCACTTTCATGTTGTTTGCTCCCATTTATTCCACAAAACACTGATGTTCTTTATGACGTTTGATCATAAATGTAAACTCTTAAAAAATTAAAAAAGTTCTTCATCAACATTACATTGGGGTTTTAACCATTTCTTAGTTTTTCGACAAGACCTAATGAGTCAGAAACTTCTTACAAATAAGCCTCTCAAAGACAGTTGTGATAGATTTGCAGACTGGGTGTTAACCGCTTGAATTCATTGATAAAAGAAATTAAATTTATCGCAGCCTCCATAAGCTGACACTCTTATCTAGCCTATTTTTATTAATATAATTATTTATTAGTCAGTTACTTTCTCTGTTTGCAAATTTGTATTAGAGAAAATATTTTATATTATATTTTATATTATATTTTAATACGAGAAAACAGCAAATTACCTGCAATATGCTTTATTTAATGCTGCAATATTATTTGCAGGGAACGGCAGAGTGCCTTATTATTATGAAATAGTAAAAACAACATTCCAAGTTCCAGCAGGTCAAGTTTATGAGCTATTTTGTCATAAGGTTAAAAATGATATACAATTATGCCAAATAACAAAGGTATAGCAGAATCTATAAGTTTAACTTTGCACCTCTTCTTCGAGTTATCACGTTTAACTCTAAATGTCCTAAATGTCCAACTGAAATATGGGCATCTCTGCTCTGTCGAATTTCTAAATTTAACTACACCGGACATCTACTAAAATGAGTCGAAAGCAAACCTTGTAGATCTACCGCCTATACTTGCAATGTCGAAAGTTAGGTTACATGTAAGTTAATATCCTGTGTAAGAAAAGCTATAACATCGCATTACTTATTTTAGTAGGCCTAGGCCGTATATCGACTGTAATTTGCTGGACAACCACAGAAACAACAAACAGCAGATGGAAAAGGATTATGGATTAAAACTCAACTGTCAAAATAACTATCACTGTCATTAAAAAAAAAAAAAAAAACGTCTGAAATATAAAGCTATAGGGCTATATCTAGCCTATTTAAAACGAAAACACACAGGATGGATAACCGGGGGCCTCGTTTATGGTTCAGTAATTTCTTTTGCAAATTTAACACAACACAAAAAGACAGGTATGAGGAAGGAACGAAAATCCCATAAGTATTCGTTAGATGATGTAGCAAAGTATACCTTCTTTAAGGTTGGTCTGGACCACTCTTAGCTTTACCTTATCACTGTTGCAGTTTTAATACACGCAGACAGTGGCTAATCTGTGTTTTAATGCACATAATAAAATTGTCATTACACTGATTGTTGTTAGATTTTTAATTATATTATCCAAAGGTACATCAACTGGCAAACCATTAAAGGCTTAATAGTCTATTTAAAGGGAATTGTTGAAGTGGGGAGTTTACTCCAACTAAACTATAGCAGCGATACAGCGAATAGCTAGTTGTTCTAAAAGACGGCGCCTTCTGCGGAGCGCTTTTCCAGTGAAACATACATAAGTCATTTTCGGACGCTAATTGTTTCTCACCATGGACTCGTACTGTATTTTAAACATTTACAGGTGTAAGTCGGTGATTTTATTGACGTTCGAATGACAGTGTTTTTTCTCACCCAACCCGCGTAAAAATCCCTGGCCAAATTACCTACTGTTTTTCACAAACAGGTCGTGTGGTCATTTAAATGCCGTCTGAATCCACATCTCTGAGATTACATGAAGAGATTCAAAATTCACTGTTTAAATCTTTTTTGATCACTGCACCAAGATGTACTCTTTTATTACTGAAATGATGGAAAGTATTTAGGCTACAAGAACAATATTTCATCGCAGCTCCACCTCAGCGAACAAAAATCGGAAAGAAAACGAGAAATGGTTACATATGGCAGCAATATATGATACAATTTTAAAATATGTAGGCTATAGGCTATTAGTAGTATAGCCTAGTAGATGTAGCCGATTAGTTTGGATTATTTTTTATATGCAATTTCAACTATTTCTGAAGTGCTTCTTTCAAGAACACCGCTTTCTCACATAACGCAGAGAAGCAGCCCCTGCACGAGAGAATAATTGATTCTCGAGCCATCGATATCAACCAATTCAACACCAGGGCTGGGTTTCCCAAAAGCATAAGCATAGAAGTTCGTAAAAACGATCGTAGCCTACGACTGATCTTAATATTATGGTCTGTTTCCCAAAAGCATCGTAACTTAAGTAGCACTTTCAAATCTTCGTAGAACTACGAGTGCTCTGGAGTAATCATAATCCCCAAGTGCATCGATCGCTTTAAAGACTGGGCAAAATAGGTACGAAATAAAAAAAAATCTGTCAACCAGCATTGGGAATTTCTTGCGGACCTCCTTCCCTGATCTTTGAACACCTCTGGTTGCAGTTAGTTTGCAATGTCTTCCCAGATGTTTTGTTTTTCCTCATTTATATGGTGTCCTTTAAATCTGTTAAAAATAAAATCTTTGTTTCGCTCTATCTCCTCTAAAAGGACATTCATTTTATCTTTTTGAAAGGTATCTTCTCTTGTTTTTGTTTTTGTTCAGCCATTTTGTCAGTGGCTCCGCCTGTACAGGTGCTTGCCTTATCTTGATTTCTAATCCACAACAAATGACGATTATTAGGTTTATTATTACCGATCGTTTCGCTAGATAAGACCCATATTCATCGTCTGGTATCATTTAAAGCCCTTTGAAGCTGCACTGAAACTGTCATTTGGACCTTGAACCGTTTGGGTTCCATTGGAGTCCATTATATGGAGGAAAATCCTGGAGGAAAATCCTGGAATGTTTTCATCAAAAACCTTAATTTCTTTTCGACTGAAGAAAGAAAGACATGGACATCTTGGATGACATGGGGGTGAGTAAATTATCAGCAAAAGTTTTTGTAAAGTGAACTAATCCTTTAAGTAGCACGTAGAACACATTCTCGCGCGCATCGTAGCCTATATGGTAGTTAAGCAGCGAGTTACGTCGTTACGGGAAACGCGCCCCTGGGTTGGATTAGCTGGCTACGAAGACTCTAAACTAAGGGACACCATTTCAAGGCGTGTTTCCCAAACTATAGCCTACCTTGGGAAGTTGCTTAAGATATGCAAACACGATCTCATAAAAGTCCGTATCTATACCACGAATTTAATTTCTCGTACCATTTACACGCCAAAAATGGTTTTTGCGTGTATACGCACTGCAAACCCTTGGGTAGGATTAGGGGTGTGAAGTGCGTGTGTATTACACGCCATAAAGTGCGTATCATATGCACGCGAAAACTGCATATACACGTAAAAGCTATTGTTAGCGTATAAATTGCACGAGAAATTAAATTTGTGGTATAGATAAGCAGTTTCATGAGACCGAGCCCTCTGACGTGTGACGTTAACAGGTGCTGTCCGTGGCTGTGGTGCTGAATCTATTGATATCGATGGCTCGAGAATCAATTATTCCCTCATGTAGGGGCTGCTTCTCTGCATTATGTGAGAAAGCGGTGGTCTTCATAAAAGAATCACTTCAGAAAGTTGAAATTGCATTTATTATGATTAATGGGATATTAAAAAAAATAATCCAACTATAATAGCCTAGCCATATTTTAAAATTGTATCATATATTGCTGCCACAATAACGGCCCAGAACTGTTTACGTGCTTTCTTCTTTCTCCTTTTTGTTCGCAGAGGTTTGATGAAATATTGTTCTTGTAAATACTTTCCATCTTTTCAGTAATAAAAGTGTACATTATACGTATAGTTTTACTATGCACATCCTCATCTGCATATCAAAACATTCACTACAGTTGATAATTGTACGTACAGTAAGGGAGGTATTGTCAAAATTTCACCTGTAGTAAGTCACAGTGGTCATTAGGAAAGCACTACACCATTTGGAACACGAAAAAAATACTTTAGGTGAATTACAGTAATTTTTTCATAAAGATATTTGACTATCGTTCGTACAGTAAGGGAGATATTGTCAATATTTCACCTGGATTAAGTCAGTCTGCTTACTAGGCACTACGCTATTTGGGAACAGGAAACATTCTTTAGGTGAATTACACTAAGTTTTACATTAAACAAAATTTCTGTACTGTATGTACAGATGGTCCCTAAAGCAGCCTATGTGAATTCGCAGCAAATATCATACCTTAAACTAACTTAAGCCCCCTTATTGGCAACTTTACTTTTTAGGAAAACTTGATTATGTTCGTGTGACAGGGCGATGTCCATGTATGTGGTACTGAAGGTCCTGCATGATCCTACCTGTACCTTAAAATTTCAATAACTTTCAATAACTTTTCAGTGGTTACCCAAGTTAAACACTTGAATTTAAGCATTCTCCAAGGAACACACCGGGGATTGGCATATTTATTGCATTTATTGCAATTTATTTATTGTGAAATTCAGCAATAGATACACCTCAACAGAACAAGTCAAACGCTTGGGTAAAGTTGGTTTTATATTCGCATATTCGCGTACTTCCACGTTCAATAACTCATGAGCTGAATATTGTTGAATTTTTATTTTTTCAGGATCACTACGAGATTGACAATAGACATACAGCTACACTTCGAGCCCTTCCTGTCTACTTGCGCGAAGATGAGACTGTGTTTTTCAAGATGTGGAATGTAGGTTTTTATACATCTCGTTTGAATTTTAATGTTATTTATCTGATTATGCTCATGAAGTTTTCTCATGCTTTTCAGATTGAAGAGGTGGATGAGGCAGACATTGCAGATTCAGCTGTAGCTCTTGTCAGCATGGTGAATGGAGACTCGACTTCCACTGTTCAGTTTGACCCTGCGGGATTGCTATTGTGCTGGAAGGTGACATTGTTCTAAGGGACGTTTCCAGGTTGGCTGATGCTTTTCTTTTGATGTTTGGTTTGATATATGCATTACATCTCAACTACCCCAAAGAGCTGACCCATTTAACTTAATCCAAAAAGTCTTACTGAGTTTTCCTGAATCTGTCCTTTCCATTTGTTGTGACTAATACAGTGACATTCTAATGTATACAGAGGTCTGTTATAATGCTGGCATGAACAGTGTAAACCTTCTGAAATGTTTTAATGCATTATTATATATTTCTAAAATGTCTAGATATTGTGACACTTTCGTTACGTTCTCAAAAGGTAATGGCAGTGACGCATGTCAATGCATCAGGTTTGAATTGTTATTCCTTTTGCAAAATAAAACGTACTTTCATGTATGGAGTTTGAAAAGGTCTTCCTTTCTGATGTTTAAGGAATAATATTTTGCTAATGTTAATTTTGAGGTCATATTTCTTGAAAATTAAGTATTGTATTTATTTATTTGTAAATGTATAACAAACAATTAGTATTTTTAATTTCTGATTAAAAAAATTGAGTTATAAAATACATAGAAAAGGTTTATTAAAATAAATAAATTTGAGTTAATCTACTACTCTATAGATTTAAGTGTAACTGACTTAAAACAATGAATTTTATCAACTTAAAAGTTTTGAGGTAATAAGTTTCCTCAAATTTTTTGTTATCTTAACTGATCGGAGTTTATAGGACCGCAAAGGGAATCCAGAAATGCCTTTCACCCTGTTATGACTTGATGAACCACTGATAAGATTTTGGATTTAATTTAAGGTAAATTTAAGGTCATTTTTTTCCCTAGTGTTGCTTTAACGGCCATACTTTTTTCTCTCTTGTTTTTGTTTGTGCTGGAAACTTTATTTTGAAATAATATTATATAATTTACAGTTGTACTTTTTTCTTTTTTTAGGCCATACATTTTCTGTACATTCGTACATTTTCTTTTACTTTTAGCCCCGCCTCCACTCACTCACACCAGCTCAGAGATCCACTGGTTGATAATCAATTGGATAGGTACAAAGGTAGTTTGTGACATCAGAAACACCAGCGATTTCAAACCGCGTTTTTCAGACGGTCTTTGGTTCATTGCAATTTTAATGAGAAAACACTCAGCAATGTTGTTGACTTATGAATTTGTATATTTTTCTTAAAGCATATTAAAAACACCACATAGACATATATAAACAACATTTAAAAGCTTGACTTTCACCTCATGGGGACTTGGACACCCCTGTATCTAAATAATGTTTTTTAGAAAGTAAATGACATCGATTAAATAGAACAAGCTTTACAGAAAATTACATTTAATTTGGTAATTTCATTATTGTCATCATCAATTAAATAAATGGCTGCTGATATTTTCAATGTGCTAAAATGAGAGTAACGGATTACTACCTTCGAGCAGCCATAATAACATTCATAAAATGGAATGATCCTGCTTTAAAAACCAAAGCACAATGAGAGGTGCTAAAGTTATCCCAGTAACGGGTTAAAGGACAATCAATTATGCATTGTAACCTGTTTGTCCGGAAAAAAATACACATATAGGAGACGTTTTGATTATCGAAGATTTTATTGATTGCGTCTGATATTTTATTGATCATTATTTGAGGTAGCCCCAGCCTGAATGATGATCTTATCTGTATTTATCGGCGAGGGCTCCAGACACAGCCGCAAGAAACTTGTCCACGGCCACGTGCACTTCTGCAGTGAAGT